>JANHMN010000010.1:76237777-76267704 GCA_030674055.1 Rhabdomys pumilio
TGTGTGTGTGTGTGTGTGTGTGTGTGTGTGTGTGTGTGTGTGTGTGTATTCCCTCATCCCTGAGGCAACCAGATCTTGGGGCCAGTATCACAATATATAGCAGCAGACTAAACTTCAATACCTTTCAGGTATAGCTTTACTAATAGCAGCCACACGCTTTTACTGTTTTCATTTTGTCTCTGTGATGTATGTCCACTACTGCCTTCCCTCAGGGAAACTCTTACCTGTGATGTTCATGCTCTCACTGGTAACGAGCCAGGTCTTCTCTTGATACAATCCCATCCCACACCGGTGTGCTTCGAGTCTGTCACATGCTGTGTCCTGTGCAGGTGACAGCTAGAGCTGATAAATCAGGAGGAGCTTAATACACTCCTGTCCCACACAGGTGCACATGTCTCTCATATGCTGTGACAAGGACCATAGATACTAGAGCCTGATGCTTAGACTCCCCCATCTCCTCCACATCTCGGAGGCCCCTCTCCACCTCCTATCTACTTCCCAGTGCATGGGAACAGAGGACCCTTCCACACTCAACCTCTGTTCTGATCTTAATTTCCCCACTTTAACCATCATCACTGAGAGTGGTCCTGCTTCTCTGTGGCTTCAGGAGGGGAAGCTGCCCCCTGGGTACCAGTGATTCAGCAAAGTACAGGGAAATCCTCAGCCATAGGTGGAGGATGATCCATGTGGTAAATGATACCTTTCCTTTCGTCTTTTCCTTTTAAAGGGGCGGGGGGTGGGGGTGGGGGACTGAAGATGGCTCAGCAGTTAAGAGCGCTTGCTGCTGTCACAGAGGACCAGAGTTTGCATCTCCAGAGCAACCCCTACCCAGGAGTCTCCAGACCAATTCCCCCAAACAAAGGAGAACTTTGACTTTTTATAACCTTGTAGGAGTGGCAGGAAGTTTCTGTTCTGTATAACCTATGTCACAGAGAGCTCAGAGAAGATGGGTATCAAAATCTGAAAGCTGTCATATCACAATACAAGCTGTTTGTTAACTCTGTCCTCAAGAGGGGGGCATAGAGGTGTGGCCTAGTTTGGGCTATATGCACACCCTTATTCTAACGTACTCTAGCCTAGTGGGTCAAGAAAGACCATATGGAATGTGGTCTAGAGATTTTATAACTCCTGCAAGAGAAATTACCCAGCAGAACAGGCTCAGTCTAAGGTTGAAATACTGTCCAGGGATTTCAAGAGCTCTGATGATGATTCTAAAAATCTGAGGACATGTTATCTGAAGCACACTTTATAATTTCTTCCCAGTTTCCCCCAACAAATTCATAATGTGAAAGTCACAAATTCATAGTGAAGATTTAAAAATTTTTTAGATCCCAGATCTACAGTAAGTGTCTGATAGATGGATGTCAGCTTCTGGAAACTGCAGGTTTGGCTTTTTTACTTCACAGAAATGCTCTCATGACACAAGCATCCAGTGGTAAATCCTTCATCTGTCCAGACCCAGTCTTCATGGCCACAGTTTCCTACACAGATGTCACCCTTCCCATCTGCTGGTGGTTGTTAGCATCTCTCTTTCCTCCTGAGGAGAGACAGCCACTCGGGACTCAGTTTCTTTTCCAGATATTGTCCTACAGTCAAAGGCTAAGTAAGTCTTTGGTTTTACAGATGGTAAGAGTGGGCCCCCTCTCTCCTTCCCTCCTTCCTTCTTTCCTTTCTTCTATATTATGCATTTAGAAACAGTTTTTACTAAAGACAGAGTCTCCTCACCCCTTGGGTCCACAAGGTAACTGTCATAACTAGCATTTCTACTTAGAAAGGAAAACATTAACTGGGACTGTCTTATAGTTCAGAGTTTTAGTCCATTGTCATGACAGAAAGCATGGTGGCATGCAGGCAGACATGGTGCTAGAGAGGTAGCTGTCAGCTTTGGATCTGGATCTGCAGGCAGTGGTAAGACAGAAGAGCACTGGGCCTGGCTTGAACTTCTGAAACCTCAAGCCCACCCACAGTGACACACCTCCTCCAACTAGGCCACACCTCCTCCAGCTAGGCCTCCTAATAGTGCCACAACTTATGGATCTATGTGAACATTCTTATTCAAACCACCACAGTGACTAGAAGCAGAGGCTAGCATTACTCTCCATTCTGGTCTGATTTCCCTTGCCTCAGACTCCTGCTTGCCTCTGTATAAGTGTGGTAGTCACCAAGGAGTGAGTGTCTGTCACTTTACCTAGCCTGTCTCATCCTGGCTGAAGGCACAGTCAAGTCATTATGTCAAACCTATGGTCATCTTGGTTTTTAGGTCAGCAGTAACTCTAGGAACAGACTCTCCACCAGCAGGTGGGGCAGTTATCCATGAGGGTGAGGCCATACAGTGGAGAAGCATTCATCTCCTCAGATCAGCTTGTCTGCTCCAACAATAAAGACTTCTTAGGATCACCTTGTAGAGCCAGATGGAGACAGTGATCAGTGAGACTACAGAGCTGTGAGTGACACAGTGCTTCAGTCTTCTATTTAAAGCTAAACTCAACCAGACTGGTGCCACACCTATAATCCCAGCAATCAGAGCGACAATGAGCATCTCGAAGTTTGAGGCCAATGTGGTCTACATAGTGAATTCTGGGCCAAGTAGGGCTACACAGGGAGGATCTAACTCAAAAATCAAACAAACAGACGTAGAAAGAACGCAAGGGCCAAAAGATGAGGAGGAGGTGTGCAAAATGTCAGGTTCTAGACACAGCACAGCACTGCAGTCACAAACTCAGAGACTGTGGTTACCCGAGACCTGCACAAGATGGGGCTGTCAATCGTCTATTATGCAGGGGAGACTTATGAGGCCTTCCCCCTCCTGGACAAGGAGCTATTGTCAGTGAACAGTTGCCAGGGAAGGGGAGCATTTCCCTCAGTGTTGTAATCACTGCTTCCCATCCGTGGGTGGGTGAGATGGCTCCACAGATAATGACAGTTGCCACCAAGTTTGATCTCTGGGACCTGATAGGTTTTCTTCACTGATGAAACAAGCCAATTCAAGCAGAATCAAGAATATAAGAGCAGGTTTATTGGGGGAGTGCTCAGGTGGGTTCACTAATATCATAGGAGGAGGTAGGGAATTTGTGCTCCTGGGCTGGGCTCAGGGCTTCTTGGAGAGGAAAGGGAGAGAGTGGTGACAAGATGATGAGGTAGTGGGGTTATAGCTTTATTCAGTATGTTTAGGACCCTATTGGGTAGACTCAGATCCAGTGGTCACTTTGGAATCCAGAACTAGAAGCTGGCTTTGTCCTTTGTTTTGGCATGGGCTTTTTACAAGTGGGGGATGCTGGCCAGAAAAGAAGGGTGGGATCTCTTGGCACACAACATCATGGCCTTTGTTCCCAAATCCCTGGCCTAACAGGATTCACAGGGTGGAAGGGAAGAACCAACTCCTGAAAGGCCTCTTGATCTATACACACATATACACATTCATACATGTATACATATACACACATACATGTTTACACACAGACATACATGCACAGCCACACAGAGGCATATATACACACACAAAGAAATTGCTCATGCTCCAATAAATAAATGCCTCCACCTGGGCTTACGTATGCAGCCCAAATTAAACTCAGTGTGTCACAACAAAATAAACAAAAATGACCCATGAAAATATGAAAGGACCCCTATATCTAAGGTTCAAGAGACATCATAGAAGAGGGGGCAGAAGGATTTGAACAAATCAGAGAACCTGGACACTGTGACTTCTACATATGTGAGCCTGTGCCTTCTATATATGGCAGCTGTACCCATGAAATCTTAACAATAAGATCACCTAATCAAGACCTTCACAATGACACCGGTTGATGTGCCAACATGAACAGGGGAAATCTCACAGGGATCCAGAGATCCAATCCTAAATAAAGAGCTACAGACCATTAATGAGACAGAGAGAGGGAGACAGACAGAGACACAGAGACAGACACAGGGAGAGAGATGGAGAGACAGAGATTATGTCTTTCTGCTTCCCTTGCAGACTACAGAAATAATTTCTGCCCATTTACAGCCCATTGTAGCCCACATGTCATCTTCCCTACAGGCATTTTGGCCATCCACACACATGAGTGACAAGTTTCTGCCCTCCCTACAGCTGTTTCTTAATAGCCCAACACTATCCAATCCCAAGAGGTTACCCTAGGTTCCATGTTACCACACAGAAGCAGTTTCATGGAGCTTTATAGTAACAGAATTAAGAGAGTTATAAATCAAGACACTTTTTAAATGTTGGTTGGAACATCAGAGAGGAGTTAAAGCAGGATGGAGGTATCTCTCCTACAGGCCTCAGATGCTTTTTTGGCTTCAGGGTTGGTGGAAGCTAGTGATCTGCTAAGGTAATAACTCCAAAAGGCTTCTATCTGTTAATCACAGTATATTAACTCTGATAAAGACGTGAGCTAGGAAAATTGAGGGGGCTAAAGCTGGCCTAAGATAAAGTATAATCAAACTCAAAATCTGCAACATTCCAACCTCTCGACAACAGTGTCATTCTAATCTGTCAATCAGTCATTGCAGACACAGCTTCTTTCCATGAATTCCCCTTCACAGGGGTCTGAAGCACATTTGTCTGTCTGTGTGCTGTGTGCGTTCCCGTGTACATGCAAATATCGAAAGGGAAGTAAACGAAAGCCTGGGTGAGGGACATACCCAGCTGTCTTGGTGTGATTGATTCCTCTCTACCCAGATGCATTCAGTCCTGACAAGCAGTTCTGTAATCAAACTCAGGCTAGTGAGAGGAAATGTCACAGGCTGCATAGAAGTCGCATAGAATACAAGAACTTCAGAAATGGAAACATAATATCCAGAGAAATTTTATGGTTAAGTTTGTTGAAGAATGAGCAGGTTGAAGCACTACACAAAGGGACTGGGAGGGAGCCTGCGAGGATCTGTCGGCCTGGATTCTGTGTGGCATTCTCTCCTCCCAGCCCTGGGCAGGGCCCCTCTGCAATGGGAGTTTTGAAGGAGAACAGAGAGAACTGCTGTTCTGGGTTTTATGGCCATAGTGGACCAGGTGGTTCTAGTTTTAATGATGAACTCCAGAGGAAAAGATACTCTACTTTCCAGAAGAAGAAGAAGAAGAAAAGGAAACAAGAAACAAAGACTTTAAATTCACTATAATGAAAAAAAGGTGGAATTCCTGGAAAGCTAAAAGCCATACATTTCTGATCCAATCTAATGTCCATTGAACTTAAGCCAATATATGTTGTGTTTGAATGAGAACAACAGAATTAAAGACTTGAAAGGGAAAAATAACTTGAAGATAATATCTGAAATGAAAGATAATCAAGCATTTAATCATTTTTCTGGCTTTCTGCAAACAGTTTTTGCCTTACATAAAATACTTTGACTTTCTAGCGTTCTTTCTGCACATATACATGTAGGTATACTGTGTGTACAGAAGATTGCCTATGATGTACATGGTACATAGTGCACATGACGTAGCACACACAGCTACTGCTCTGACTGGACGAGTGCCAAGATCCTTTGAGGGGTTGGGCTAAGGAACTTGCACGCACTCCTATAACAGGACAATTCCCTGCTACTGCTACACTGTATATGCAGTGGAGCTCGGTGATTGGACAGTATGAAAAGTAGGCGGGGTGAGGAGTTGGGAGGAGAAGAGAGGAAGGGGATGAGAAAAGAGGAGAGGGAGCAGCCATGGAGAGCCATGGATGGTTTGAAAGCTGTCCTTGGTAGCAACTTCTATCAACAGGTTAGATATGGGTAACAACTCTAATTGTACAGGCATCTTGTTAATTGAGCATTTCCAAATATATAAATCCTTTAGATAATCATTAAGCTTTAAGAGTCTTCTTTTTACTGGGTACCTCGAGGATGGTGGGTATTATCAGGGGCTCAGCTAAGCTTTTCGGGGGCAGCACAGTGAATTGGCAGAGCCAGCCACCAAGCTGGCATCTCATGGGTGCCAGGGCCCATGTTTCTAGATAGCCGGAGTCGCAGTCCAGAGCTAGGCATCAGTCCAGAGCTGCCCGGGGAAAAAGCCGGATGGAGCGCCATATTCTAAATATCTCCTGTTTCACACTCCCTCTTGGCTGGGCCTCTGATGTACTCAAAAGTGATGAACCACAAATATCTCCTCAGTCTCTGTCAGAGTCCTGCCGTAACTGACAGTAGGCCACACGGCAGGCAACATGGTGATATTCCTCCCTCGAAAGTGCTCCCACACTTGGGCGTTCTTTCTCAGTTGTTTCTAATAATCTACTTTTGTTCTGCTCCCTTCTTGTTTTTGTCCCATGTTTTCCTTGGGTGTGAGACAACAAACTCAAAAGTCACTGGCTGAGTTGGCTTTGGTGGCAATTCTAGTTCCATTCTGTTGCTGATAAAACATTCTGACCAAAAGCAACTTAGGGGAGGAAAGGGTTTGTCTCACACTTCCAGGTCATAATCCAGGCATGTGGCAGACTTATGGTTTATCTAGCTTTTTAATGCCATCCTGGAGTTACCTGCCAAGGGAATTGTGTCACCCACAGTGAGCTGGATTCTCCTATACCAATTATCAATAAAGACAAACCCCTATAGAAGTTCCCACAGACCAATCTGATCTGAGCAATCTCACTTCCTTCTCAGATGATGCTAGGCCAGTGGTTCTCAACCTTCCTAATGCTACCTACTTAATGAAACTCTTTAATACAGTTCTTCAGGTTGTAGTGACCCCCAAACATAAAATTAGTTCCTTGCCTTTTCATATCTGTAATTGTGCTACTGTTGTGAATTGTAATGTAAATATCTGATATGCAGGATGTCTGATATGTGACCTCTGTGAAATGATCATTCAACCCCCAAAGGGGTGGTGACCACAGACTGAGAACTGCTCCTCCAGGCTGTGTTACTGACAATGAACACTAATTGGTGACTGCTGTCCACTGGGTACCCTCACCCCCTGAGTTTGCTTGCAAGAGCTGGAAAAAAAAAACTCAGAGAAAATATTCAAAACAAAGAAATCAACTCAACAAGTTTTGCAGCATTTTTTGTTTCATTTGTGTTGCTGTTGTTATTATTGTTGTTGTTGATGTTACTGGAGATTAAACTCAGCACCTTGGCCCTGATATTGATGGGTGCTTTAGCACTAAGCTACATGCCAGCCCTGAAAGTCTTGATGGTGAAATACATGTCAACTTAACTTTTTGTCCTTCTGAAACTCCACTGATGTCCACTTTGTTGTTATAAGAAGAAAATTACCCATAGAAGCAAAGAGTGGGAGGAGGGGAGGACTGCCCTAGAACAGCAGTGTCTCAGAGAGAAGGGAGCTGAGAAAAGAAGCTTTAGAAAAAGGTGGGCACAAAGCAAAAGCAGTTAAGACAAGGGTTCTTCCAGGCTGCTGCAAGATTCCCGTGAACTGAAGAAACTTTGCAAAGTGCCTTTAATGGCAATAAGTCAAGGAGCGAGAAGCAAGACTTCTCGAGTTAAGTCAAAGGTTAAACAGAAGTCTGCCCTGGTGCTGGCCGACCTTGAGAAGGGAACAAGGCCAGAATCTAGGAGAAGGGTGATGTGTAGCACCCCCGGGGGAGGTACCAAGTTCTGCACACTGGGTGCAAGGGTCCTGGCATAGAAGCAGAAGCCAACAAACCTTCCAGAGCTACATTCCAGCCAGGACAGAAGTCATTCATGCTGGTTGTAATTGCCCTCCATGCCCACTATGAGGCAGGTTCAGACCCTGACTATCATATTGAGGGAAAATAAACTCTATAACACAGAATTCGAATTTTTGTTTTTAGAGACAGGGCTTCCTGTGGAGACCTTGATGTCCTGGAACTCAGTCTATAGACCAAGCTAGACTTGAACTCAGAGAGATTCTCCTGTCTCTGCCTCCTGAGTGCTGGGAGTAAAGGGCTGTACCACTATATGCAGCCAGAGCTTGGGCTTTAACTCTTGACCTCAACATTAAGAGAAGAAATTGCAGCTGTAAAGTACTAGTAATACTAACAGTAATTTTGATTATTTTACTGAACTCATATTTATTTTCTTTTTGTTCAAAAGAATCTTTTGAGGTCTAAAATAAGTGAACTGATTGTCTGCTAATGCCTGGGAGTGGCTTAGCTCTTCTTTCTTTGGAAACTTTCCTCCTCCTGTGGCCTCAGGGTGCAGAACCATCACAGGACTCGGAATCTCTCTGACATTGATCTAACATATTATATCAATCTGCTAGATCATCTGCAGTTTCAGTGGAAGCCCTTGGCATTCACAGAGGCTGTCCCCTCCCAGCCTTAAAGCTGTGGGATAGTGAGGATGAGGGGGCTAAGTGGACAGAGTCCTACACATCCTCTCCTATCCAAAGCTGTCAGCACTGATCACTTTTATATTTGAGACTTCCACACAGACAAAGGCATCATAATGCAGAAAGGGAGATTTGAAAATGTATTGAGTGAGATGACCTATAAGCTCACATTTTATTCCCCAAACAAGTCTTCTTTTACAGCAAGTGCCTGGAACTGCAGAATGAGCAGAACCCAGCACAAAATGAAATTCAAGGTCCATAGTTCTTGAAGCAGTAAAAATGGCCAGTCATGGTGACATATACCTATAATTCTGGTACTTGGGAGGCAGAGGAAAGAGGATTACAAATTCAAGGACAGCTTGGTCTACATAGGCCAGCTAGGGCTACACAGTATGACTCTCTCAAAAGAAAAAAAAGAAAGTTTTAAAACATAGAACCATTCTTGGTGGTGTATAACTACAATCATAGTACCTAGAAGGCAGAGGTAGAAAGATCTTCATACATTCAGGGCTGGCCTAGGATGTGTGAGAATTTGTATTCTCAAAAAAGTACTACTACCACTACTAATGCTACTGATGGTGATGATGGTGGTGATGGTGGTGGTGGTGGTGGTGGTGGTGGTGATAATAGTTTGTTTGTTTTTAAATAGAGCCATCAAAATAAGTAAAAGTGCTTCCTGACAAGCCTGATAACCTGAGTTTGATCTCAGGACTCACATGATAGAAGGAGAAAACTAATTTTGCAAACTGTCTACTAACCTCCACATGTGGTACACACATGTATAAATACATAAATAAATTAAATGAAAAGCAAAAGTAAACTGAAAAGTAACTCAAGAATAAACTTGCCATTTTCTGTCTTTCAACCTGTCACAGTGTTTCCATTTGCTGTGTAATATCATTTCCAGTAAATGGAAAGTAAAATTCCAAGCTGTTAATGTAAAAGTTACCATTTGTCTTTATGGCATACAACATCAGTTTCATATGCAAATACTAATCCAAGCAGAACCAACAAGATTAGGCAACTCATATTCCATAGTTTGTATATGCATGTGTATTTCACTATTAACACAGACAGTAGAAGTTGCAAAAAGCCAATTTTGGTGTTTTTATTTCAAATCTTGGTTTATGGCATCAGACTCAACCTTTAACTGATGATAAATAAGAAAGGACTCAAAGGAGCAGAAACAGTTCCTGCTTTTCCTTCCCTCTGTCTGTCCCCAGCACACCTGGTTATCTGACACAGGAACGAGCTGGATCCATGGGTGAAGGCTCCTGCGTACCTAACTTATGGCCTGGATTTGATCCCTGAGACCCACATGGTAGAAGGAGAGAACCAACTCTTGCAAGTTATCTTCTGACCTCCACACACACAGCCATCCTCCTCACTCATCGCCACACAAATAAATAAATAAATTTTAATTTAAAAGAAAAGACACGGGAGATTCTCTTCCCACTGAGTCCTCTGGGGCACCCTTAGCTGCCCTAAGCCACCTGCTATCTCCATCGGACATTTGTTATCTTGCCACTTGTCTGCCCACCTTCATCAGACCTGAAACCATTCAGCCCAAGGATACTCATCAGAGGTCTTCCACACAAGGATCATTGAGGTTAGGCCCCCTCCCAATACCTTTTTCAAAAGGAATATCCAGGGACTAAAGCCATCCAGATAGCTAAAGGCCCTCAAAAGAACAGAATCAACAAAAATCAGGCAATATGACAACTTCAGAACACAGCTATCCTCCTACAGCAAGCCCTGGATATCCTAACACAACCAAAGCATAAGAAAATTACCTTAAATCCAATCTTATAAAGATGATAGACACCTTTAAAGAGGAAAAAAATTTTAAAATAAATACAGGAAAATAAAATCGATCAGATAGAGGCCTTTAAAAAGGAAACAAATAAATCCCTTAAAGAAATAGAGAAAAATACAATTAAGCAGATGAAGGAAATAATTAAAACCATGTAAAACCTGAAAACAAAAATAGAAACAATAAAGAAAACACAAACTGATAGAATTCTGGAAATGGAAAACAGAACAGGAATCAACAACAAAATACAAGCGATGGAAGAAAGAATCTCAGGCATAGAAGATACAATCGAAGAAATTGACACATCAGTAAAAGAAAACGTTAAATCTAAGACAATCCTGATATAAAACATTCAGAACGCCGGGCGGTGGTGGCGCACGCCTTTAATCCCAGCACTTGGGAGGCAGAGGCAGGCGGATTTCTGAGTTTGAGGCCAGCCTGGTCTACAGAGTGAGTTCCAGGACAGCCAGGACTACACAGAGAAACCCTGTCTCGGAAAAACAAAACAAACAAACAAACAAACAAAAAAACCAAAAACAACAACAACAACAACATTCAGAAAATCTGGGATATCATGAAAAGACCTAACCTAAGAATAATAGGAATGGAAGAAGATGAAGAGTCTAAGCTCAGATAATATTCTCAACAAAATCATGGAAGAAAACTTTACCAACATAAGAAAGTGATATCTATAAACATAAAAGAAGCTTATAAAACACCAATTAGACTGGACCAGAAAAGAAAATCCTCCTGACATATAATAATCAAAGCATAAAATCTACAGAAGAAAGAAAAGATGTTAAAAGTGGCAAGGAAAAAAGGCCAAATAGCATACAAAGGCAGACTTATCATAATTAAACCCAAGCTCTCAAGAGAGACTCTAAAAGCTAGATAACTTACAATTTCTAAAAAAAAAAGAAGAGATGCCAACCTAGACTACTATACTCAACAAAACCATAGATATAGAAAATAAGGTATTTCAAGACAAATTCAAATTTAAAAAACATCTGTGCACAAACCCAGCTCACAAAGAGTTAGCAAAACAAAAGAAGTTCACACACACACACACACACACACACACACACACACACACACACCACACCACCACCACCACCATCAAAATAACAAGAACTAACAATCATTGGTCATTAATATCTCTCAACATCAATAAACTCAATTTCCCAATAAAAAGATACAAGCTAACAGCATGGATGTGAAAACAGCATCCATTATTTTACCACATACAAGAAATACACCTCAGTGATAAAGATAAACATCACCTAGGAGTAAAGGATTAGAAAAAAGTTTTGCAAGCAAACAGACTCAAGGAGCAAGCTGGAGTAGCCATTCTAATATCTATTAAAATAGACATCTAGCCAAAA
Source organism: Rhabdomys pumilio (assembly GCA_030674055.1). Lineage (NCBI taxonomy): Eukaryota > Metazoa > Chordata > Mammalia > Rodentia > Muridae > Rhabdomys > Rhabdomys pumilio. Next base: position 76,249,203 of record JANHMN010000010.1, read on the forward strand.
TTAATAAAAAAGAGAAAGAAGACAAGTCATATTCATTAAAGGAAAAAAAAATCTACCAAGATGACATCTCAACTCTGAACATCTATGCCCTAAACACACGGGAAGCCTTATTTGTAAAAGAAACATTGCTAAAGTTTAAATCACACATTGTTTCCTGTAGGATTGTTGGCCAGCATCTGCTCTGCCACTGGGCATGGCTGCTTGGAAAGACAGAATGCAAGAGTCTGACTGAGCTTATCTCATGCCACCACCAGATCGAGTGCTGGGCCATAGGGAAGCCCAGGACACCACTCCAGGGATGGGAAAGCACAGTCTGAAATGTGGGGAACCAGACCTGGTTGAGGAGTCCCTGGGCCTGTCATGAGGCTGAGGCTGTGGGGTTCTCAGACTCTTTGACAGCCAAGCACTGCTGGAAGTCACAGAAGAGCAAAGAACAGAGTATGTGTGTGTGTGGGGGGGTGGGGGGGTGGGGGGGTAGTGGTGGTGGTGGCAAGGACTCTGTCTAGCCTGGGAGGGAGGGGAGCTCTGGCTTGTCCCAGCGGGGATAGCTCTTGTTTTGGCAGGCTTGGTACTGGTTGTGGATGGGAGTGCAGAGAAGCCTTCTATGGGAGATTAGGCAGTAGGCAAAGGCCTTCCCCATGGCTCTCCACAGCAGATCCTGGTGAAAAGAGGGAGTCCATGGTTCCAAACACTTTATTGTCATGGCACAAAATGGATGCATAAAACCATACCCCACTTCTCAGGGTGGACCTGAGATTGAATACCTTTTGCAGGGAGGAATGTCTGGGAAGGGAAGCTTATTGGCAATGCCCTCCAGGTCTCTAGGTGTCTCATTAGCATGGAGAACTCTGTTTTGAGCCTATTTGACTGTGGTCACTTTTCCTATTGTCTTGGTCTGAAATGTTAGGGATGCCTCATCTACATGTGGAAGGGCATGGGAACAAATTACATTACATGACTGACAGCAACAAATCTATGGAAGGGCTGCAGCTACATGACTGAGGCCTGGTGAAGGGAGCAGGCAGAGCTCCCACCATCCCTTCAGAATCTCTGGGGCATCTAGCCTTTAGCTCAACCTTACCAAACTTCCTTTCAAGGTCCACTGCCCTGAAGAACCACACACATTAATAGTGGGAGAGTTCAACACCCAACTCTCACCAATTAATAGGTCAGACAAAAACTAAACAGACAAATAATGACATTATTAATAATTAATAATGACATTATAACATAACTGACATTATGAATCAAATGAATCTAACAGACATCTACAGAATATTTCACCCAAACACAAAGAAGATCCCTTTCTTTCAGCACCTCATGGATTCTTCTCCAAATTGCCCATATAGTTCATCACAAAGCAAGCCTCAAAAGATATAAGAAAATTGAAATAATGCCTTATACCTTATCAGGCCACCATGGATTAAAGCTGGACTTCAACAACAGAAACACCAGAAAACTTACACAGTTATGGAAACTGAATAACTTTTTACTCAATGTCTCTGGGTCAGGGAAGAAATTAAAAAAAAAATTAAAGACTTTCTAGAATTCAATGAAAATGAAGGCACAATATACCCAAATTTATAGGACACAATGAAATGAAGTTCATAGCACTAAGTTCTATGAAGTTCATAGCTATGAAGTTCATAGCACTAAGTGCCTCCATAAAGAAATTAGAAAGTTCACATATCGGCAACTTAAAAGTATATCAGAAAGATCTAGGAAAAAAAAGAAGAAGCAAATACACCAAAGAGGAGGAGAAGGCAAGCAATAATCAAAATTGAGGTTGAAATCAATTAAAAACAAAGAAAACAATACAAAGAATCAACAAAAAACAAGATGTGGTTCATTGAGAAAATCAACTAGATAGACAAACTCTTAGCCAAACTAACCAAAAGACAGGGAGGCAGTATCCAAATAAACACAATCAGAAATGAAAATGGAGACATAAAAACAGACACTGAGGAAATTCAAAGAATCATTAGATCTTTCTTCAAAAGGCTGTACTCCACAAAACTAGAAAATATTGATGAGATGGATGATTTTTCTAGACAGATGCCACTTACCAAAGTCAAATAAAGATCAAGCAAACTATTTAAACAGTCCTATAACCCCTAAAGTAATAGGAGCAGTCATTAAATGTCTCCCAACCAGAAACAGACCAGGGCCAAATGGTTTTAGTGCAGAATTCTACTGGACCTTCAAAGAAGAACTAATACCAATACTCCTCAAACTATTCCACAAAAGAGAAACAGAAGGAACATTGCCAAACTCATTCTATGACGCTACAGTCACCCTGATACCTGAACTGCACAAAGGCTCAACAAAGAAAGAGAACTTAAGACCAATTTCACTTATAAACACTGATGCAAAACTACTCAATAAAATTCTTGCAAACAGAATCCAAGATCACATCAAAGACATTATCCACCACGATTAAGTAGGCTTCACTCCAGGGATGCAGAGATGGTTCAATATATGAAAATCCATCAATGAAATCCACCATATAAACAAACTGTAAAAAAGGAAACTATATGATCATCTCATTAGGTGCTGAAAAAACATTTGCCAAAATTCAACACCCCTTCATGGTAAAAGCCTTAGAGAGATCAGGAATTCAAGGCACATACCTAAAGCATAATAAAAGCAATATACAGAAAGCCAACAGCCAACATCAAATTAAATGAAGAGAAATGTAAAGCAATTGTATTAAAATGAGGGACAAGACAAGGCTGTTCACTCTCTCCCAATCTATTCAATTTAGTTGTTTTATCTCTAGCTAGAACTTCAAATACTATATTGAACCCCAAAAATTCTACCAGAGAACCCCTACAGCTGAAAAATAACTTCAGAAAAGTGGATGAATACAGAATTAACTAAAAAAAAAAAAACAATCAGTAGCTCTCCTTTATACAAATGATAAATGAGAAAAGAAAGAAATTATGGAAACAACACCCTGTACAATAGTCAAGAATAATAGCTTGATAAAACTCTAGCCAAACAAGTGAGAGACCTATATGACAAGAACTTCATGCCCCTGAAGAAAGAAATTGGAGAAAATATCAGAAGATGGAAAACTCTCCCATGCTCATGGATTGGAAGGATTAGCATAGTGAAAATGGCCATCTTACAAAAGCAATTTACAGTTTTAATGCCATTCCCATCAAAATTTCAACACGTCTGTGCAAACCTTGAAAGAACAATTCTCAACTTTATATAGAAAAACAAAAAACCCAGTGTGGACATTTTGCAATCTACTCTTAATAAGGGTTCCACCACTCCTCTAGCCCACCACTCAACAGAGGTAGTAGAAGACAAAAGTTATTAGGATGTCGGGGAAGGGGACCTGCTCAGCAATAGTTCTTTGGGAGTGAGCTTAATCTTCTTTGACAGCGGGTCAGTGCTGTAGTAAACACCAAATGTGACTCAGCAGCTGCAGACCAGTCCTGTAGACAGGAAGACACCAGGCAAAAACTGGCAGCTACAGTCCAGTCCTTGTGGTGTGCAGACACCAGGCATGAACCAGCAGCTATAGTTCAATCTTGAAGAAATCGCAAACACTTCACCAACTGGCCTAAGGCAAGACCTTGGAAGTGGCAAGCTACCACATGAACTTCACAAACAGTTCTTGGGCAAATTTGTCTCAGTGGTGGCTTTACAACACTATTTAGGGCAAACCAATACATGCATATCATTGGTAAAGAATAGTTAGGTGGAGCAAACCAAACAAATGCTAAGTGCTCATCTCCAACTATTAGTGGGGTGTTTCATCAAGTGTCCTTTCACATTTTTGCTATATCAAAATATTCTTTCACCTGTGTTTGTTTCAAGAAAATATTTTTCCCCTGTCTGCTCCAGCAAAACATCCTTTTACCTATGTGCCCTAGGAAAACATCATTTGACATAACTAACTTTCAAAAAAAAAAAAAAAAACCAGGAGCAACCAGGACCAACAGAGATGCCAGGAGAAGTTCTCTGCTGTGCCTCTCTCAACAAAGTGAAGATCAGAGAAGACTCAAGACCAACAGTGCATTGCAGAGCTATCTATGCAAGCCCCATCACTGTCTGTTGAGTCTTATTTTACCTCCCTCCAAACTTCATGTGTCTTCCACATGAGTCTGTCCCACCACATGAGTCTATCTTAGCAAAACTACAGGGATTGGGGATTTAGCTCAGTGGTAGAGAGCTTGCCTAGCAAGCTCAAGGCCCTGGGTTTGGTCCTCAGTTCTGAAAAAAAAAAAAAGACAAAATAACAAAACTCCACATGGCTCTGTATCAGCTGACATCACTCTGCCAATTGGCCTGAGTCCACAGCAGTGGCAAGAAGCTGCCAGAACACCAGCAGAAGTTATTTTTGCTTCATTTCTCTCTATAGAGTTGTGACAAATGGAGCTCAGCTACACAGCGTAAGGCAGACCAATACATGTGCATCATTAGCAAAGAATCCTTGTCACACATCCTTCCACCTGTGTCTGCTTCAGAAAAACATTTCTTTACATGTCTGCTTTAGAAAAACATCCTTTTACCTACGTCTGCTTCAGGAAAACACTCTTTCACATGTCTGCCCCAGTAAAACACCATCCAACACAACCAACCTTCCAAAGAAACCATGTTTCCACTTTATTTCACTACTGGGTGTATAACCAAAAGATGCCCCACCATCCCACAAGGACACTTGATCAACTATGTTTATAGCAGCTTTATTCATAATGGTCAGAAACTGGAAACAATCCAGATATTCCTCAACTGAAGAATAGATACAAAAAATGTGGTGCATCTACACAATAGAGCACTATTTAGCTATTAAAAACAAAGACATCATGAATTTTGCAGGCAAATGGATGGAACTTGAGAATATTATCCTGAGTGAGGTAACCCAAGCCCAAAAGGACATGCATGGTATGTACTCACTTATAAATGGATATTAGTCATAAAATACAAGTTCCATGTTATACTCCACAGACCCAAAGAAACTAAACAAGAAGAAAGGCCCAAGTGAGGATGCTTCAATCTCACTTAGAAGGAAGAATAAAATAGTCATAGGAGGCAGATGGAGGGAGGGAACTGGATGGGAGAAGAGATGAGGAGGGGATTATGGGGGAACTTCAGGATCAGATGTGGGATGTGGTGAAAGACAAGAAAGATGGCCAGAAGGCAATAAGAATGAATGGATCTGCAGCTGGCAGGAGTGTCGAGTGTGTGGGGGCATCTTAAAGACATGTCAGAGGCCTGCGATGGGGGGGCTCCCCAGGAATCAATGGGGGTGACCTTAGCAGAGACTTACAGCAGTGGGGATATGGAGCCTCCTGTAGAGGCACCTCCTGTAGCCAGGCAAAGACCTCATTGGAGTGATAGGGACACCAACCCACCCACAAAATTTTTGATCCCAAATTTACCCTGCCTACAAAAAAATGCAGGGACAAGGGATGGAGCCAAGACTGAGGGAACAGCCTTCTTAGGGTTTCCATTGCTCTGAAGAGATACCATGACTACGGCAAATCTTATCAAGGTCAACTGTGGAAAACTTTTGGAGTTACTTGGAGGAATCTGACATTGGGCCAGGGACAAGGAAGTAAGATCAGACAGGAATCTAATTTTAGGCTACAACAAAGAAGTAGGCTTAGACATGAATATGACTTTGGGCTAGGACAGGGAAGTAGGCTCAGATATCTTGGTCATCCTGATAAGCCCTGAGAAACAGTGATCATGGGAGTGATCACAGGACTTTTTTATTGCTTTGCTTGTTCCTTGACTATTTGTGTTTATTGTATTGCTTGTTCCTCAACTTAGAACTGACCTTATTACTTGCATGTAATTAAAATGGTATAAAAGCAGTTTGGGAAAAAATAAACCCACCTCAGCCTCAGAACTGGCTGGGGTCATGCTGCAATGTTGTCTAATTGTCTTTTTTCTTTTTATTTCTCTCTTCTGCCCTAGAGAACCTGTTGGCTGACTGAGCTGGCTCAGTCAGAGAACATTTAATTGGGACTGACTTACAGGTTTATTATCATCAAATTGGGAGTACGGCTGTATCCAGGTAGGCATAGTGCAGGAGGACCTGAGAGTTCTGCATCTAGATCTGACTGCTGCCAAGAGAAACTGACCCTTCCTCACTGGGCAGAGCTTCAAAGCCCATTCCCACAGTGATGCACTTTCTCCAAAAATGCCACACCTAATAGTACCACTCACTCTCTGGGCCAAGCATATTCAAACCACTACATGGCCCAACTAGGGACCCATCCAATGGACAAGCACCAATCCCTGACACTATTAATGATACTCTGTAATGCTTGCTGACAGGAGCCTAACATGGCTGTCCTCTGAGAGGCTCTACCCAGCAGCTGACTCAGAAAGAGGCAGAGATCCACAGACAAATATTGAATGGAGTTTGGGGAGTTGAACGAAGAACTGAGGGCCCCAAAGAGATTAGGAACTCCACAGGAAGACCAACAGAGTCAACTAACCTAGATCCTTGGGGCTTTCAGAGATTGAACCACCAGCCAATGAACATACATGGGTTGGACCTAGACCTCCCACCCCACCCTCATATATGTAGCAGATGTGCAGCTTGGTCTTCATGTGAATCCCCAACAACTAGAGCAAGAGCTATCCCAAAAAGCTGTTGCTTGTCTGTGGAATCTGTTCTCCTAATTCGCCTGTCTTATCTGCCCCCAATTTGTTTTTGATCTATCAATAAAGATGCCAGTGGCCAATGGCTAGGTTGAAAGAAAAGGGGTGGAAGTTCCAGGTTCCCACAGGCTAAGAGAGAGGAGAGGGAGGAAGAGGAGAATGGAGATGCTTGGAAGATCTTCCAAAATGTAGGCAGAAAGTGAAACTGGACTATGGAAGGGCAGCCCAAAAGTGTCTTGGGCAGCAAGACCAAGGGGTTTCACAAAAGGTAACCAGCAACTAATCTGAGGGCAGGTTCAGAGGTGTTGAGCTAGGAGTAAATGTAAGGGCATGGTATCCAGGGAAGGCTTAGAAGAGTCCAGCCACAGAGCCAATAAGGCAGGTTAAAAGTGAGCAATGTGTGTGTGTGTGGTGTGTGTGTGTGTGTGTGTGTGTGTGTGTGTGTGTGTGTGTGTGTGTGTGTTTCTTTCATCTGCAGATCTGAGATAGCTCCTGGGTAGGTGTGTGCCTGCGACTTGCCGGGAACTCAAAGTGGTGTAGCCAAAGCTACCTGCTACCTCAGTGCTGCTCACTAATATACAGATCCAGGTTCAGACCATCCTCAAGAATGGAAAATGTGAGTTTGGTTAATCAAATGTGTGAACTGTATGCTTTTTGGCAGAAGCATTTAAGAGCTGGTGTGTGCTGGTTTATCTCCCATAGAAACCAGCCCTATCCAGATGGTACAATGCTATGTTTGACTATGAATGTCCCCAGAGGCTCATGCATCAGATGATCCGTCCCCAGCTCATGGCACTGTTCTGGGAGGTGGTAGACATTTTGGAAGCTGGAGCTTACCTGGACAGAAATATTGAAGTTATACTTGACCCTAAACGCCTTCCCCTCTCTGATTCCTGACTGTCATGAAGTGAGCTGCCTTTTTCCAACTCATTCAATAGAGCAAGAACTATGGGCTGAAACATCAGAAACAGTGAGCTGAACAAACAGTTCCTGCTTTATATTGTCCATGTCAGAGTGAAAACTAGGGCAGAGGTACCCAGCACCCAGCATCTACTTTGAAGCTATGGACCTGTAATAAGAGCAAAACACAGACTGCTGCCCTGGCCATCTGGGGTCAGCTATGGCCTAAGTCAGTTTAGTACTGTGTTTATGTCTAAGAATGCAGTATACCTAATACCACTACAGCTGGAAAAAAACCTTTGCTGGGGGGTTGGTCTGCTGCTATGCATACAAATGCTAAACTCTGAACACCGAGACTTGGTTGTCATCTAAACAAATGCATTTCACATCCACACCAGCCTTTTTTGTGTAAAACTTGCTCCCCAGTTTAAAGCCGATGAGCTAATAAACAGCGAGGGCCTGTGATTGGGCAGTAGATAGAGGAAGGTGGAACTTGAGAATCAAGTAAAGCATCTTAGGAGAGACCAGCTGGAAGGAAAGAGAGAAGAGTACAGACAGGAGGCTGGACAGACAGGTCATAAGTACATGACCAGGAGAAATGCACCCTGAGGACAGGCTAATGAAGCAAAAGCAGCCCAGGAGAGAGTCAAACAGCAAGTAACAAGGGGTATAGGTTTGGATAGAGGTGAGAATAGAATAGAATCTGCCCAACCTAGGCTTACAGCTTGTAAATAAAATATCAGGTCTCTGTGTCTTTTATATAAGCTAGCTAGAATAAATAATCCATTTACAAAACTCTAACATACACACATGCATGCACACGCTGTGAGAATAAATTGTAAAAATAAAATTTTAGGTCTCAAGATGAGAGATTCTTAGGTTCAGAGTTTCAAATTACACTCAAGTGTTAGCTGCCCCTGGGGTGCATCCCAAGGGCTTGAACAAACATTTCAAAAGCACAAAGGACCAACGATAGAGGCAATAAAAGGCCTGGGTAGACAGTCACTTAAAGGAATTCTCCAGAGTGAGATACAGACGTAAATAGGGGCGGAGACTGGGAAGGAAACTAAGCTTGGGAACGGATGTTTGAAATCTCTTTTTACTGTCCAAGAAGCAATTAACTATCTTTGTGAACTTTGTATATAAATAATCCTTTTCCGCCACTTGGGGTCCCTTCTCACCTACGAGTGGAGGGGCCCCGGTGCCACTGTCATTCCATCTATTTATCAATAAACCTCATGTGATTGCAACGAGTCCCTTCCGTGAGTACTTCTGGGAGAGAGCTTCCCGTGGGTTTGGATCCTTAAAATCCAAGAACACATGCACACACACTGCATACACACATATTCACACACACATTTCTAATCTGTAGCTTTTTTAAAAGGTGACTCAAATTTTCTTGAAACAGTTAAACTGCCTTTTGTAAATTTTGTGGGCATTTATTGAATGTTGAATCATTACATGTGTGTTATTTGAAGGATAAAAGGATAGAGTTGAACCCGATTTTTATTTTATTTTTTTTTTTTTTTTTTTTGTCTAGGGGTTCCTCTGCCCTGAGCTGCTGTCACAGTGCTGCTGTCACAGTACAGAGCCTGCAGTTCATGCCACCAGGCAAGCCTATTCCTTTCTGCAGACCTGTTGACTATAGCAGGCAGCAGTTTTGCTCACTCTTCAGCCTTGCCTTGGCACTATAATGAAGGAATGAGAAGAATGTTTGTCCCAAATGAGATGCAAGAAAATCAGGACTGGGGCTGTGTGTGACTCAGTTGGTAAAGTGCTTCCCTGTTTTTAAAGAGCCCAGTCTGTTATCTGTCATGAGCAGGTTGTGATAAGGTTTTAGGGTCCCAGTGGGAAGAGGAGTGACAGGTCCTCTCCACTCAGGAATCGTGTACAGGATTGATTGTGAGATGGTCAGTTCCCTGAGAGGGGAGAGAATACGCCAGAGACAGAGGTTTGATATTTAATTGCTCTTTAATAATGCACAGCCAACAATATATTATCACCAATGCCAAAGTTTTTGTAACAACGAGGTATTGCCACATTTCCTATACATTGACTCCATCAATACTAGCACAGTTAATACAAATAATAAATTGCTAATTACCAAAGAAATAAGTATAGCAATAAGTACATCATTATTCATGAGTTATATGACCTGAGGTTTTATGACTGTAGTTTCCAGCAGCTCAGGTCTGGAGAGTGTTTGACCACGAAGACAGAGGTGTTCTGTGGCTTCCAGCAGCTCAGGTCCAGAGAGTGCTTGGCCATGAAGATAGGGGCGTTGGTCTCTCGGCTGTTGCTTTGATGATCCATGTTGCAGAGTGCTTGGTCTCTCGGCTGCAGAGGAGGCCTGAATGGAGAATCATGCTAGCCAGTCATGGCTACCAGTGTGATGGGATCATGCTAGGTAACCATTGCAACCAGTGTGATGTAATGCTCCGGCCAAAGGCTCCTTTTTTATGCTTGAATTGGGGTTACTTCTGACGTACACGGCAGATAACCAGATGTATCTGGTTATCTTTGGGCTATGACTTCATTGCAGGTGGACTTTTGGTTATCATCATACTTTAAAACATGTTCAAACTTGTTTTCTGGACTTGTCCAGACTTGTTTTCTTTCCTACTACAATATGGAGTCAGCTCTGTTAAGGACCTGCTCCTTACACTGTTGTAGAAATTACTTAATCCTGACCCGGGGTTTCTATCTCACTTTTGACCATTTAGTTCCCAGATAAAAGGCACACACAACTCTTATATTTTAAGTAAGCCTTAAACAGCACAAGAGCTGGGCACATATCTACCCTCTATGCTGTTAGAATCTACTTTCTGATCAATAACTCCGAGTTACTATTTACTACGTTTCAACTGGGTTAGCCATCTCTCAGGGACACGTGGTTTTGTTTTGTGACTCACCTAACCTGTGGCAGCCTCTCCTTCTTCCTATTGTACCTTTTTCTCATGGTTCTTCTCTGACCCCAAGCACAGCTATGTCTCTTCTGCCCAGCTATTGGCTGTAGGCATATTTATTTACCACTCAGAAATAAATAATAACTTGGGGGCAGGGTCACTTGAGTCTACCTGCACACTCCAGGCCTTGGGGACCCGCACTTAACATTACAATAGACAGCAAGATCAAACTTCAACACTTCCCTAGGCTATTGAAATCCCAGGATTTCCATCCCCAGCACTGCAAAAACCAGAAACAGGGGCACACTTGTGATCTCAGCAAGAGGGAGGTAGAAGTAAGTGAACTGGGAGGTTACTATTATCCTCTACTACATAATGAGTTCAAGGCTAGCCTGGGCTACACCCCTGACTCAAGAAAAGAAAGAAAAAGAAAGAAAGAAAGAAAGAAAGAAAGAAAGAAAGAAAGAAAGAAAGAAAGAAAGAAAAGAGAAAGGGGAAGAAAAGAAAAGGAAAGAAAAGAAAAGGAAAGGAAAGAAAAGAAAAGAAAGCAGGTGGGAAAGAAAGAAAATTAAAAACGTGTTTTTTAAAACAACCATACAATCTGACCCTGGAGCTGTTTGGTAGATTTCTTTTTATTTGGAATTATTGCTCTGAAAAGAAAAGCCAGTAAATGCAGAGGCCTGAGCAGTACATTAACAATTCTCACAGTTGGTCTTGATATTCAAGATTATATAACCTTCAATGATCTAAGTCTCCAGTTTCCCTCTGAGAGCAAATAGAAAATCTGCTCCCTGTAGACTTTACAAGATGAAAAAAAATTTTGCAGAGCTTTATAGAACTCTGAAATCCAACTGTAATAGTGAGCTCCCTGGGCTTTGCATGGCCTGTACCCTGGCAGGTTTGATTCTCTGGATTCTTGGTTTGATTCTCTGGATGACCTTCTAGTTTGAGTCAAGGAGGAACCTTCTTGGCTTGAGATAGCATGAATTTAAACAGATTGCCCTGCTTCAGCAGAATCTGAGTTACTATAATCATTCAGCAGATAGAGGTGGGATGATCCTACTGCCTGGCAGCTCTGGCTAGGTAGTCTTGCTTTCTCCATCAGCTGTACCTGCAGGGTGTCTAGAATTCCTCTTTTGTTTTGGAGAAATATGTAGTTGGTAAACAGAAAGGCTTGGGTTCAATCCCAGCACTGTATAAACCAGGTATGGTTCCTGCAAAACTGCAGCCTAGTACTTAGGGATGAAGGCAGAAGAATTACAAGTTCAAAATCACCATCAGCTAGGTAGGTATGTTTGAGGCCAGCTTGGGCTACATATGACCCTGTCTCAAAACAGACAAAAGAAACGAAGATAAAATTAAAAAAATCATTCAGAAAAATTAACTTTAAAGATATGACAGTAAGACTCACAATGTTCTTGCTATGAGGGACTGGTTCGATCTAGTTCAGACCAGTTCAAACCGGTTGAAACTGATTCAAACCAGTTAAGACTGGTTCAGACCAGTTCAGACTGGTTCAGACTGGTTCAGACTGGGTCAGATCAGTTCAGGCTGGTTTGGACTTGTTTAGACTTGTTCAGACCGGTTCAGACCAGTTTAGACTGCTTCAAACAAGTTCAATCTGATTCAAATCATGGATAGGGCAGTGGTTGGACTAGGTGATGCTTGTTGGGAATTGAACCCAGAGGGGATGTATGTATGGGCTGTGAGGCTGCCTGCGGTGAATCTCTTGTTGCTGCTTTTCCTTTTTGTAATAGAACATTGGGAATGCTAGAATTTTGAGGAAGAGCAGGAAAGAGCCCACAGCTATCATCACACTCAGCTCCTTTGAGCTGTTGCACAGCCTTTCAATCAGCATCACCACTCAGTCTGGGAGCTGTTGGTCTTGAACCCATGGGGATGGAGGACAAGGATGCAGTGGATGACATCATGGTGCAGTGCTGCATGGCGGTGCATGGCCTGGTAGGGCACATGTAACACTTGGGAGCAGTGGCACAAGGAATGGAGGGAGAGTGGCATGTGGTGGTGCTGAGGTACTGCAGCACATCACCCTGCTGGTACAGGTGCGGGACCAGCTCAAGCCAGCGTGTGGATGAACTTGGTGTCCTGGGACACTTGCTGGTTGGGGTCCCCCCGACTTGGTGAGGCTAGTCATGACAACAGCCTCAAATGCATAGGTACAGGGGAAAATTTCCTGAGCACAGAACACCAATGTCTCAGGCCCTAAGATCAACAATTGATAAATGAAACCTCATGAAACTGAAAAGCTTCTGTAAGCCAAAGGACACTGTTAACATACACATTGGGGAAAAAAATCACTAACCCTATAACCAATAGAGGACTATTATCCAAAATATATAAAGAACTCACCTTGGAAACTGATGCATGAACTCACCCGATTGAATCGGCTTTCCTTCAGCAGACTTGTTTCCTGGGCCAACACTTCATTTTGTGTCTTATTTATTCTTCATTCTCTTTGAAGCATTTGTGAATGATGTATTGTCTTTAATTTTGTTCTTATCTTTGTGACTTTATTAATTTTTAATTTATAGGTTAGATCCTTTGCATTTGATTTTCTTGCACTGTTTTAACTTTCTATTTTATGAAATAGTAAACCCTAGCATTATTTATGGAAGAGTACATCTTCCCCCTTGATATGGAATACTGTCTTTATTGTTCTTGAAGCTCCTGTGTTGTTTGTCTCATTATGTATGTGGTCCATTTACTAATGAGACTCAGTAGTATCTTTCCAAAATCAATTTATTTGTTTTCATTTTAATTCTGATATGTTTCCATGACTTGTAGTGTAATTTTATTCATTTGTTTTTTGTGTTTTTGAAATGGAGTCTGATATCATCCAGGCTGGCTTTGAACTTGCTGAGTAGCTGAAGTTGGCTTTGAACTCCTGATTCTCCCACCTCTACCTCCCAAGTTCTTAGATTATAGATAGGCATTACCACACTCAGTTTGTGTGTGGTTTTAAGTTTGGTAGAGTCATCTGATTGTTTCAGATGTAGTTAAGACATAATGATACTGATCATTAATTCTGTATGGTAAGAGGATACACTTTGATTATCTCAAAACTAAACACTGGCTTGTTGGGAGTAATTTTTTGCTTTATTGTTTGTCACTGTGGCAGGTAATATTTTCCAAACATGACTGAAACATGTGAATTTTTATATTTTTTTTTAAAAATTTAAAGCTGCAGAGATAGTTTATTGATTAAGGAAAACCAGGTTCAATTCTCTGCACCCACCTGGTGGTTTACAGCCATCTGTGACTCAAGTTCCAGAGGCTCTAATGCTCTTCCAGCCTCCACAGGTACCAGGCATAAAAGTGATGTTCAGACATTCGTGCATGCAGAAAACCGATACACATAAAGTAAAATGTAAACACGTTTTTAAAAAAAAGGAAGGTTGTATGTTTTCTATATAAATGAAATTCACACACACACACACACACACACACACACACACACACACGCACCTGAGCATGCACACACAGGATCTTACCATCCTCAATTTCACAATTCCTGCCTCAGCTTCTCAAATGCTGGGGTTACAGGGTGAACCACCACACTCTGCTCATTATTTTTCTGTCTCTACTTCCTTAAGAGCACTTTTAAAAATCATAAGCAGATTTTAACTTTATCAAGTTACTGTCTATCATTGCAACATAGTCACACCATTTCTCTCTGTTACTAGCTAGGCTAGTGAAATGTTACAAATTGAGTTTCCACTGCTTGCGCCAATCTTCCTTTGCTGGAACAAACCCAACTTGCTCATGACCCATTGTCTTTTGAAGAAACCATTTCACAGGCATTTAATCTTGATTAAAGTTATGCAAGGCTTTTACAACACAATAACACACACCAAGAACCATAAAATCAAATTAAAACACCAGTACTTAACAAGGCTTAAGGAAATCAAAATTTCATGTAAAATACACTTACACTTACACAGCTTTCTTTCAAAGAAAGCCAAGTATTAGTTACTTTGTACAAATAAAATGCACCTCACATTTGCTCTTTGTTACTTTATTTTGTTGGGGTTTTGTTTTGTATGTTTTTGAGACAAGGTCTCCATATATATTCCAAGCTGCCTTGAACTCAAAATCCTTTCTATTTCAGCCTTCTGAGTGATGAGATTATAGGAGATGTCTTAAATCACATAGCCCAAAATGCACTAGGGCTAAAGAGAGGATGGCTGGGAGCTCATCATCATTATTGAGGCCTGCCCCTCAGTGTAGCTGTAGCCATTTTGTTCCATGCCTGCCAGCTATTTCACATTGTTGCTGTAATATGGCTGCCTGTCATTGACACAGAAAAATAACTTGACTCAGCAGAGTCATGCTGACCGCATACCCTGTTATGTTCTGTATGTTATGAGGTTTGTTAATCTTAAGAAATTCTTCAACTATAAGTTTCACATAGGACCCATCAAATCAAAGGCCAATATGAACTGTTGTGTCTAAAATGGCTTGAGTCAGGCAGCACTTCAGCACCTTTGTATGTTGTGGTTTTGTGCATTTAGCTTTTATAAACTACCCCTAAGAAATGTCAAGCACACAACTTTCAGCTCTCAAGTCTGAGTTGTTGCCCTGGTTGATCAGTCTTGATGGTTCAATAAACCATTCCTGTATGACTGAGATTGGTCTTTGTGTGGTTTGTGGGGTGACTCCTGAACCCCAACAATTATTGTTAGCTACATACTGAGTTGGAGGACAATCTAGATCCCATCTCAGAAGAAAACACACATAAAAACAAAACTCAATGGTAACATATATAAACCATTACCTATAATCAAAATTCACTTGAGCTCTGGATTAGTGGTTTCTATTGGGGTTCAGAGACTCAGGTCCAGAGGGCCTACATCACACACCTTAAACCCAGCCCCCAGCCACTGCAGTGGTAAATATGATACACCCTCACTGTAAATCACCATGGTCTTCATTGCCCATGGACTCTTATCAAGCAAGGGCTCCTGAGAGTTTAGAGACGTTCTCCAAAGAGCTGGCCAAGAGCCAGTCCGTAAGAGACTCTCTGAGATTAACTCTCCACTACATACTTTGGGAAGAACTCAGGCTTTGTCTTCTGTCCCTCCCTCCAACAACTGAAAAATCTAACTATGCTTACATTGGCCAATGTGAGTCCATAACATTTGAGTTCATTTCACCTAGATATTTGGCCTTATAATTCTTTTCTATCATACAGTCCTGGTAAAACCTTTAAGAATAGGTTTTAAGACATTTTATTGTGTATATCCCTTTACCTATGAGCTCAGAGAGATTCTAGAGGCTACACAACTATAATACTGGAAACAGAGACAGTTCCTTTGTTTTCTTTCACTCTTTTATAAAATGATAAACAGACATAAGGTTCTACTTTCCAGAAGCTTCACTATAAATCTCTCTCCTTTTGCTAGCTCCTAAATAAATTGTGTTTCTGTTTCTTTTTTGATTCAGGCAGTATTTTGAAAATTACACTTTAATTTTGAAGGAGTCTTGAGTCTATTTTTGCTGTGTTTCCACATTCCTATGTTGATTTCTAGCCTAATTGAATTGCAGGCAGAGAATGCACTTTATGAAATCTTTATGTCTTGGAATTTATGAACATTATCTTTGGGCCAAGTGCACAAAGCAACCAAAATTGCTGTGCTTTTTCTGCTCATAGAAATCTATGTAAGGGCTGTAGAGATGGCTCAGTGGTTAAGAGCACTGACTTCTCTTCCATGTTGGGAGCCGACTTTAAGCAAAAAGTGGCTAGAAAGCAGCTATCAGCTTTGCAGCCATCTTGAGCCATATACCCTGACATGAGACTTGGTTTTCAACAACCTACAACAGCTGAAGCACACTCTGATATCCCATAATGCTTGTTTTGCTTGCTGTTTAGTGCCCCCAGCTGCAAGGAGCACATGGTATCCACGCCTACAAGGCAAGCGGTGCACGTGTTATCCACACCATACATGCCTGTAAGGCACACGTGCTGTCCACGCCTGTAAGGCTTCTGTCATATCCACACCTGCAAAGCACGTGGTATCCACAAGCCTACAAAGCAAGTGGCAAAAGCCTATAAATACCCAGGATTTCCTTGTTGTAGTGTGTTGTGTGTGTGTGTGTGTGTGTGTGTGAATGGGGGTGTAGTAGTAGTAGGTGTAGTGGTGTGTGTACGGTGGAGACAGTAAAGAAGACTTTACTACAGATCCTCTGGCTTGTCTCTAATCTTCGCGGCTCTTCTTCCCCCCACTCTCTTTCTTGCTAAACCCAGACCTGTGGAACAGAGTGGGCCGATATAGTTTGGCCCCCAAATGTGGGCAAGAGTGGTCCTTTACAGTTAGCTCGGGTCTTTTACACTTCCAGAGGTCCTGAGCTCAATTCCCAGCAACCACATGGTGGCTTACAGCCATCTTTAATGAGATCTGATGCCCTCTTCTGGTGTGTCTGAAGACAGCTACAGTGTACTTACATACATCAAATAAATAAATCTTTAAAAAAAAGAAAAGAAATCTGTGTAAACAGGAGTAACGTCTATGTGTGAATTGAATGTATTTTGCCTTTTACATTTTCATGTGTGTTAAAAATTGTTTTACTCCTTAGTAAAGTATGGTCTTCTTGGAATAGGTGTGGCTTTGTTAGAGTTGGTGTGGCCTTGCTGGAGTGGATGTGGTCTTTTTGAAGGAAATGAGTCACTGGGATGGGGAGGGGCTTTGAGATCCTGCACTTTAAAAGCTCTGTAGAGGGTGGAAGAATCTTCTCTTAGTTACCTTCAGTAAAACTCTGGGCTCCTCCAGCATAAAGTCTGCCTACACACTGTCATGCTTCTCAACATAGTGATAATGAACTAGACCTCTAAAGTAGTAAGTCACTTAAATGTTTTCTTTTATAAGAGTTGCCTTGGTCATGGTGTCTCTTCACAGCAATGGAAACCCTAACTAAGACAGTAGGTAAGCTTGACCACAAGTGCTTTTATCTGCTCAACTGTTGTACTGGCCAGGTTTTGGGCTTCTTGTTTGTTTTGACATGCATCACTACCATGTAGCTCAGGATGATCTTTGATTCATCATCCTTCTGCCTCCACACCTAAGGTGTACATCTTGTTGAGAGAGATAATCCTCTCTTGTCCAACTGTTTATTCATAGTGAAGAATAGATTCATACAACTTCCTCAGAGTAGACCAGAGATTAAATACCTTTTGCAGGATGGAATGTCTGGGAAAGGATGCTTATTGGCTAAACCCTTGGGGCTCATCTAGATACCTTATTAACATGGAGAACTCTGGTTCATGCTATGTGACTAGTTGTCACAGTCTTCATGTGAGATGTCGTGGTCATGTGTTTCAGAACAGGAATGGGGTCAGGAGTAGACAAATAGTCTACTATTTTCAGATATGAGAATTGCCAGGATTTTGAATCAGCTCAATCTTCCCAGTTTTTGTCTGGTGACATGGTTCCACTTGCCACACACTATTATAATGTGTGGACTCTAAGACCAGGAGTCTGCATGTAGCCCCTGGGACTCTGCCTCCAGGTTGATTTTGATAAAGAAATAAAGATGCCAATAGCCAATAACTGGGCAGAAGAGACATAGGTGGGGTTGATGTTTCTCTGGCTTGTGGGGACCACAAGGAGTGGGAGAAGAAGGGAGCAACCATGGAAGAAGAAGGTGCAGGAGGTAGAAGGAGAGCCATCATGGGCTAAGGGCCAAGAGAACTTTGCCTAGAGGGCTGCCTAGTAGATTAAGAGCAGCCCAGATGGAACACTGTAAATAGTAAGTGATAACTTGGGGTTATCAAAAGTAGATTCTAAGAACATGGATGGTAAGCAGCTGCCCAGCTATTGTGCTGCCTAAGATACATTGTAAAATATATGGCTCAGCGGTTAAGAGCACCATCTGCTCTTCCAGAGGTCCTGAGTTCAATTCCCAGCAACCACATGGGGGCTCATAACCATCTGTAATGGGATCTGATGATCTGATGCCCTCTTCTGGTGTGTCTGAAGAGAACAATGGTATACTCTTATACATAAAATAAATAAATCATATATATATATATATATATATATATATATATA
>JANHMN010000010.1:76267804-76281269 GCA_030674055.1 Rhabdomys pumilio
GTATATATATATATATATATATATATATATATATATATTGTGTGTGTGTGTGTGTGTGTGTGTGTGTGTGTGTATGTGTGTGTGTGTTTCATCTGAGAACACAAATGTTCTGAGGCAAGAAAGAAAGAAGCCCATGCCAGGGTTTATAATATACTTTACTACAAAACTAGACTTTGGAAAAGTCTCTGGCCCAAGAGTATGTCCTAAATTACTACAGTCCAGTAGTGTATCAGAAGCAAGGTCTGAGTATAGGGTAAGCTCTGGGTTGACGGAACTCAGTTGTGCAGAGCTTCCCATTAAATTACCATTTCTGTCTTAGCCTTAGATTCTATTTAAAAGTAAAGATACATTTTTAGGAAACTTTGTTCAAGCTGAAGTCTAGGAGGGAGCAGTTGGGAGGGATACTGGTGCCAGAGGTGGGGTATGGTTGTTACAAGCAATAGAGTAAAGAAAGCTAGACTCAGAGGTGATCCCAGCTGTCCACTGAGAACTCCTGAGGTTTGTCTCCTCTCCCATCATGCAAGGAAGACCTGGGATATAACTATAAGTGTATTCCATGGTAAGATGAGACAGTGAAAAAGCCTGTGTCTCCCTCATTTCCTGTCATGGAGGGCATCAGAAGTCCCCACATGGCACGGGGATCCTAGACTCTAGGGTGAGGGCTGAGCTGGCTCTTCCACAGGGGTTGGATGAAGGAGGGGTAGACTGATATTGGTGGAGCATATACCCTAAGAGTACATGGTATGGTCTGTGTACTGGCTGGTTTTGTGTGTCAACTTGACACAAGCTGGAGTTAAAACAGAGAAAGAAGCTTCAGTTGAGGAAATACCTCCATGAGGTCTAGCTGTAAGGCATTTTTCTCAATTAGTAATCAAGGAGGAGGGCCCATTGTGCATAGTGCCATCCCTGGGCTGGTAGTTTTGGATTCTATAAGAAAACAAGTTGAGCAAGGCAGGGTGTTGCAGCCTGAGCTGCCCCATGTTGGGCGCCAAAAATGTCAGAGCCATACTGCCCCACATTCGGGGGCCAAAATGTCACGGACCGCTCTATCAGTGTTGGAACCCACACTGCCAAAAACCTTAGGGGCTAAGTTGTTAAAGCCCATACTTCCCCGAGCTGCTCCAGTCTACAGGTCGGGGTTTAGCAAGAGAGAGAGAGAGAGAGTGAGGATGGATGCAAAGAATGGAGACCAGACAGAGTGTGATTCAATTCCATTTATTCTTAAGTCTCTCTTCTTCTCTTTTTCCAAGTTTCTAGTTCCTAGTACCAAGTCTCAGGTCCTAATTCCTAGCTCCTCTGTAATAAATCCCAAGTCCTAATCTCTGTTCCAAGTTGCTAGTCTCTTTCCCAATTCCAAGTTCTCTTTCCGAGTGCTAAGTGCCTAATAATTTCTTTTATAGAAAGAAATTTCTATAAAATTTCTCTTGCCTTTTATAGGTCTCACTTCTTTTTTTGTTTTGTTTTGTTTTGCTTTGCTTTGTTTTGTTTTGTTTTTCGAGTCAGTGTTTCTCTGTGTAGTCCTGGCTGTCCTGGAACTCACTCTGTAGACCAGGCTGGCCTCGAACTCAGAAATCCCCCTGCCTCTGCCTCCCGAGTGCTGGGATTAAAAGCGTGTGCCACCACCACCCGGCCATAGGTCTCACTTCTAAGCCCTGCCTGAAAGTTACGCCTTTAAGTCACTCCTTTAAGTCTTATCTATAAATTACACCTTTAAGTCATACCTTTAAGTCTTGGCTCTAAATCACACCTTTAAGTCTCACACACCCAAGGGAAAATCCTGGGTATCTAAAACAAGATGTTATCAGAGTGTGCTCAGCTGTTGCAGGCTGTTGTAAACAAGTCTCTTGTCAGGGTATATGGCTCAAGATGGCTGCAAGGATGATAGCCGCCTTTTGTCGGCTCCCTACAGCAAGGGAAGCAAGCAAGTAAGAAACATCCCTCCATGGCCTCTGCATCAGCTCCTGCTTCTGCCCTATGTAAGTTCTAGTCCTGACCTCCTTTGGTGGTGAACAGCAGTGTGGAAGTGTAAGCTGAATAAACCCTCTCCTCCCCAGCTTGCGTCTTGGTCATAATGTTTGTGCAGAAATAGAAACCCTGACTAAGACAAATTGGTACCAGCATAGTGGAGTATTCCTGTGACTGCTTGACCATGTTTTGGGGAGGACTGTGGAAGGACTTTGGAACTTAGGGCTAGAAGATCCATTAGGTGTTAAGAACTCTGCGTAATCTTCTGTAGGAGCTTGGAAGATAATGTTGAGAAAAGTGCAAACGATGGAGGCCTGGCTTGTGCAATTTCAGAGGGAAGATTAAAGCCTTTTATCAGGGATATTGCTATTTTGATTGTGAAGATTCTGTGGTTTTGGTTATTTGGGACTGAAGAATCAGCTGTGATTAACAAGATACCAGAACTACTAAAGTGAAACCTTTGCATTACTGGGACTATTGATGCTGGTTAGCTGGAGCTAAGAAATTAGCAGTGATTAAGAAAAGACCAGCATTATTGAGGTGACATGTTCTGGGAAGTGTTTTCTGAGAGCACAAAGAGACTGTGTTCCAGAGATAGCCAAGGTTGTACCTTGTGCTGTGGCTGGATTTCATAATGTGTAAGAGTCACTCAGGTGGTACTGGGTTTGAGAGCATGAAGTGGTCATGAAGAGCAGTTGAGGTTGGGCACTGTGAGAGGCCGTGGAAGGTCATTGGTGAAGGGGCAGCCTTAGTTGCAGTTGATGGCCCAGGACTGAAGAAATCATGCAAAGGAGTTGAGGCTTGGCACCATAAAAAGAGCCTATGAGAGGTTATTGGAGAAGCCTATTCGCAGTGGAAGACAGCAGTGTTTTGGAGATGCCAGTACCATGAGATGACCACCAAGAACAGCAGCAGCAGTGGAGTACAGGCAGCTGGAGCCTAGAAGACAACATGTGTGCTACAAAGGGCAAGGCTGAAGAAGTGACCCAAGCCCTTGGAGGACCCCAGAAAATTTTAAGTAGTTCCTAGACATCAGACAGTTGGAGTTTGATTTTGTTTTTGATTGTGACTGTGCCCTGATATTTTTCCCTCTTGAAGGAAGAAAGTATTTTAGTGGAGCCCACAGTTAAGAGATGTTTAATTGTAAAAGGACTTTGGATTTAAAAGAGATTGGATATTTTAAAGGGATTGAAAATTTAATATGTAAGACTTTGCAAAGACTATGGGACTTTTAAAGTTATTTAGATATTGGGGATGAATAAAAAAGTAAGGGTTGTGGCTTAATAGTGATGTGTTTATGTGTCAAGTTGACAAGGTATCAATTGTACTGACTGGTTTTGTGTGTTAACTTGACACAAGCTGGAGTTATCACAGAAAAAGAAGCTTCAGTTAAGGAAATGCCTCCATGAGGTCCAGCTGTAAAGCATTCTCTCAATTAGTGATCAATGGAGGCAGGGCCCATTGTGGGTGGTGCCATTCCTGGGTTGGTAGTCTTGGGTTCTATAAGAAAGCAAGCTGAGCAAGGCAGGGGAAGCAAGCCAGTAAGTACCATCCATCCATGGCCTCTGCATCAGCTCCTGCTTCTGCCCTGTGTAAGTTTCAGTCCTGACTTCCTTTGGTGATAAACAGCAATGTGGAAATGTAAGCTGAATAAATCCTTTCCTCCCCAATTTGCTTCTTGGTCATATTTGTGCAGGAATAGAAACCTGACTAAGACAATCTGTGTTTCTTACCCCTCACTCATATGGTATGATCTTGACCCCTAAAGTAGTTGAGAAGAGGACCCTTTTTCGAGGCAACTATAGATGGGACGCTCCTAAAGGGGATCAGTGTTTCATGTAGAGCCTAAGGATCTTTTCTACCACTTGGATAACATAGTCAAAAAGGTCCCACCTAGGAACCAGAAATTAGTCCTTTACCAGACATCAAGTCTGTAGAATTTCTAACATCCAGAATGGTGAGAAGTAAATGTCTGCTTTTTTATGAACCACCCTATGTACAGTAATTTGTTTTAGCAATCTGAAAGGACAAAGATCTGCCAGCTTCTAATCAGGAGCCTTCCTGAGTCAAGACAAGGAAGCATAAAGCCACCAACCAGATGGCTACCACCAGACTAGATGGGTACAGATTCTGTAACCAGGTTCTTCCCAAGGCCAGACTCTTCTTACTGTATAACAGACACCTCTTAAGAGATGTAAGGACTGAAAGAAAAGAATCTACAGTCCTGAGCATGTGACCAAGGATAATGAGCTATCTAGGGGAAACTCAGTCCTTGGATAATTGCCCTTCATGCTTCCTTAGGAAGACCCTGTGACAAAGGTAGAGAAGAGTAACACACTGACTGTGGTATTTTGTCTCTTCCTTTTTTTTTTTTTTTGTTTTTTTTGTTTTTTTTGAGACAGGGTTTCTCTGTATAGCTCTGGCTGTCCTGGGACTCACTCAGTAGACCAGGCTGGCCTCAAACTCAGAAACCCGCCTGCCTCTGCCTCCCAAGTGCTGGGATTAAAGGCATGCGCCACCACCACCCTGCCTGTTTCTTCCTTTTTTATTTTGCATTTCTGAGTAGTCGGAGTGTCTCGGCCCGAGCTGCCCCACGTTGGGCGCCAAAAATGTTGAGAACTGCTCTGACCCATGTTGGGGGGCCAAAATGTCAGGGACCACTCTATCGGTGTTGGAACCTGCACTGCCAAAATCCTGGGGAGCTAAACTTTTAGAGCCCACACTGCCCCAAGCTGCTCTAGTCTGTGGGCCGGGGTTCAGCAAGAGAGAGAGAGTGAGGATGGACTCAAGGAATGGAGACCAGAATGAGTGTGATTCAATCCCATTTATTCTTCAGTCTCCCTAGTCCAAGTCCCAAGTCTTGAGTTCCTCGTCCCTAGTTCCTAGTCCCTAGTGCCTCCAAGTTTCAAGTTACTTCTTCCAAGTGCCTAATTCCTACTACCTAATTCTCGGTCTCAAGTGTCTAATACTAATTCTCTGTTGCATTCTCCTAATGCCTAATAACTAATAATTTCTTCTGTCTGCCTCTTGCCTTTTATATGTCTCACTTCTAAGCCATGCCTCTAAGTCACACCCTTAAGTCATGCCCTTAGGTCTTGTCTCTAAATCTGATCTCTAAGTCATGCCCTTATGTCTCGGTTCTAAGTCACACCTTTAAATCTCACACACCCAAGGGAAAATCCTGGGTATTTAAACCAAGATGTTATCAGAGTGTACTCAGCTGTTGTAGGCTGTTGTAATCAAGTCTCTTGTCAGGGTATATGGCTCAAGGTGGCTGCAAGGATGATAGCCGCCTTTTGTCGGCTCCCCACATCAGAGGTTTAAAGATAAAACTTTATTTGCAATTTGTCAGCTTCCCATAATGTTGTTGGTTATCTTCCTCAGGTTCTGTTTTTCCCTCATTTACTGTTTGACAATAGAAGCTGCCAGATTCTGAAATAAAAAATCGTCTCCCTTTTCTATCTGGAAGTAGTTTTACCAGTCTTCTGAGTCTGTTCTCATTTCATTCATACTTCACTGTTTTATAACCCCAAAACCGTTACATTTTCCTCAAACTCTCCCTTGCCCTTATAAAATGCCCTTTTCCAGTCATATTTAAAGTGTGTAAACTTTAAGTCTATACCACCAGATCATACTCTGGGTGTTCCTGCTTTTTGTGCATTGGAGACCAATGGCTACCTTGACTAAGAAGGCATCAAGTGGTTTAAAACAACAGGACTAGAGGCTGCAATATGAAGCTGTTGACAGAAACCTGCTCCTCTGAAGGTAGTTGAGGGTGGGGCATTCTTCTTTCTCCAGTGGGTTGTGTACTGACTGGGCTCCTGTTGGCCTTGGGTTTACTCTTACTTCTCTAATAACACAGTCATCCTCTGCTTCAATGTCTGCTTTTGTAGCCAAATGTTAGCATTTTATAAATACATGAGTCGTATTGGGTTAGGATTCATCCCAATAACCTCATTTTGACATGATTATCATTGTAAAAACCTTATATCCAAGAAAAAACACATTCTGAGGTACTGGGAAATAGGACTGGTGTTTTGTCTGAGTTTGTTTTATTGACAAAGACTCACTATCTATCCAGGCTGACCTTGAATGAACCCATGATCTGTCTACTTCAGCCTCCAATTCAAATCCAGGACTTTGTCTATGTTAGGCAAGCATTTTACCAACTGAGTCACATGCCCTGTCAGCTTCTTGCATTTTTTTATCTCCTACTCTATTTCTCTATTTTCATCCCATCTCACTTCAGTGTTTGATTTTTTTTGTTTGTTTGTTTTGGTTTGGTTTTTGATTTTTGTTTGTTTGTTTATTTGTTTTTTGAGACAGGGTTTCTCTGTATAGCCCTGGCTGTCCTGGAACTCACTCTGTAGACCAGGCTGGCCTCAAACTCAGAAATCCACTTGCCTCTGCCTCCTGAGTACTGGGATTAAAGGTGTGTGCCACCACTGCCCTGCCGGCTCAATGTTTGTTTCTTAAGGTATCAAAATTTGAGTGGTTATATATATGGTTCAGCATCTATCCAAGAACACATACTGGTCACCAAGGAGCCAGATTTGCTCCCAGCACTCAGATTGGGTGGCTCACTACTACCTGTATGTGCTCCAAGGAATCCAAATTCTCCAGCTTCCCTGAGCACCAAGCATATATGTGATACACAAATATATATGCAGACAAAACACCCACGGTCGCAAAATAAAACAAGTATTCTCAAAAGTTGGGATCCAGGCTATTTTTCCACCATTATCAAATGACTTTATGTTTCCAGGATGGCTCCACAATCTTCCTGCACACTCTGCAATCACATTGGCATAATTTATTTAAATTTCATTTCATTTAGGGTTTACACACTGTCTCCTATATGTTTTCTGTCTTATGCTTTTTTGAGATTTTTATTCCAAATTTCATTTTGATTCATTTGAAGCAGTTCTCAACCAACTTCTTTGGAAAGCACATGGGTCTAAATAATTTTTGTTTATTCTATTCCATTGTGTATCTGAAAAGACGTCTGTCTTTTGTTTTTTATATAAATATGATGATGACTTGGCTCAGATTAGAAGCTTGATCTGTCAACTGTCTGTCACTATTATTTTGCTAGTCTTGAGACAAGTGGTAGCAAATGAGATATATGACCCCAGCCTGATTATCTTTTCTTTTGGCTACTTCATCTATCTGAAAGCTCCCAAAGTTTCCCATCTACTTTGGGTTTAGGAATTTCCCTGGGATGTGAACAGGTTTGTGTCTTTCTTCTGAATTCTACCTGGCGCTTCACAAGACTTTCTCATTTTTTTTTTTTTAAGTTCAGGAATATTCTGTTTCTCTCTGTTCTCTTTTTTTCCTTTCTTGTGATGGTTAGTCCCATGTCAACATGATACAAGCTAGAATTACCTGAAAGGAGGCACTCTCAATAGAGAAAAATGTCCTCATAAAAATTTATCTGGAGGGAATGTTTTTAATTAATGGCTGAATGGGGAACAACCAGCCTATTGTGGGTAGTGCCATGCTGAAATTCTGTTTGGCCTTATGGAGGGGATGGTGTGACATGGTTTCCTGCCCCTGGAACATAGCCATCAGGGCATGGACTTCCACTGATGTTGATGATTACTGGGTGTGAGACTTCTTTGTATAAGAATATATATAGTTGACTTCATGTCCCTCCAAGAAATATTCTCCCTGGCAAGGTTATTGAGAAATGTTCTCTGTGCCAAGGTTAATAATGACTCCATGATAACCAGAGATAGCATGAGTTCAGGAGGCAAGGGTGTATCTATGTCCTTAACAAAAATGGTAAATGCTGTAACCTTAAGATATTCCTTAAGGCTGTGGGAAACAACTCTGAAAACATGAGTTCAAAAATATATAATTTCTCAACTATGCAAAATATAAGAATGAAATATAAATTATATGAAGGGCTTCATGGACCTAGAAGAGCAGAGGCAGATGCATTATGACCAAGCTTGTCAGACAATACAAAGGCAGGCAGATTCTTGATTTCAAATTCAGCCTGATATAGAGTGAGGTTAGGCTCAGGCATGTTAGGAATGGCATTCTCAGAGCGAGATCCCACCTAGCTAACTTATTGTCTGTGCTTACAAAGGCAAGCAGATCTCTGAATTCATTTGCAATTGTAAGGAAAATAGAAGAAGAAAAAAAATGTTTGTTATTTCTTTCTAAAAATCAGGGGTCAAGAGATGCTAATTTATGGGATAATCAAAAAGGAACCTGGGGTAATGACTGAATTTATATGTAAATAAAAGACTAGGATTT
The DNA here is from genome assembly GCA_030674055.1 of Rhabdomys pumilio. Lineage (NCBI taxonomy): Eukaryota > Metazoa > Chordata > Mammalia > Rodentia > Muridae > Rhabdomys > Rhabdomys pumilio. The sequence goes on from JANHMN010000010.1 coordinate 76,276,034, forward strand.
TGATCTACAAAAGATGAACTGTCCAGAGAGATTTTAGAATTTCAAGAGAGCTGTCTTCAGAGAGAACTTTCTGGAAAGCTGTCTTAAGCTGAACACAGAGAGCAATCAGTAAAGCTGTCAAGCAGAACATAGGCCATCAGCTTGTACCCCACAATTAACTTCAAGTAGTTCTTTTTGACACTTTCAAAACACCCTTCTCTCAGGAACCCCTCTCCAACCCGAGGCTGGTCCTTGGCAGGACCATCCTGGGGCTAGTAGTCCTCAATTCTATAAGGAAGCAGACTGAGCAAGCCATGGGGAGCAAGCCAGAAGGCAGCACTCTTCCATAACTTCTGCATCAGCTTCTGCTTCCAGGTTTCTACCCTGCCTGAGTTCTTGTTCTGGCTTCCTTAAGTGATGTACTACAAGGCAGAAATGTAAATCCAATTAACCCTTTCCTCTCCAACTTGCTTTTTGGTCATGGTGTTTTGTAACAGAAATAGAAACCCTAACTAACTAACTAACTAACTAACTAACTGAAACATTTCCTTTCTTTCTTTTGGTCTCTTATAGTCCAGGTTGGCCTCAAATTCAGCCTGCCTATAGTGGAAGATAGACCTTAAACTTCTCATCTTTCATCTTCTCAGTGCTGGTGTGTGTGTGTGTGTGTGTGTGTGTGTGTGTGTGTGTGTGTGTGTTTCAATTCTTGTTTAAAGTATTGTACCTATGTAATTCTTAAAAATGCAGTGTTAAATTCTGGTCCCTTTAAAAGCTGCTATTACAAATTATTCAGGTGTTCAGGATAATTAAGAAATGCAAGTTAATATTCAGTCAATCAAACTCATGGTCATGTTAGATACTAGTTTAGTTAATTACAGAAATATGTTTCCTAGGTTGAACACATAGTAGGTAGCTAGAAACAAGCAACATTCACTTATATGGATATACTTTAGATAGATAGATGATCTTCAAACACCTCAGAGATTTATAAAATATGGTATTTATAGCTCTTTTATTAACATAAGGCTTTTCATGACAGTGAGACATATCTGCTCCTGGCCACACCCCAATACTACTTCAAAGATAATCAGCATTGAAAAACCTCCTTTCAGAGTCTGCTTCTATTGTGGCAAGCTGCCACTGGGCAAGAAACTGCCCTTGCTGCCCTTGGACAGCATGCTGTCCAAACTGAATAGGTGTGATGCAGGGAAGTCAATTGTCAAGCTTTGCTGAGACAAGATAAGCAGTCCTTCATATTTCTGCTTTGAAGAAAAGTATGTCAGATATTCTGGACCAGAAAGCCAAAGGTGAATGCTCCAACAATACAGTGAAACCTTGGGTGACTGTCTAGGGAGCCAGCAACCTCAGTCATTTCTATAGTTTTGGAAGCTGCATCCCTGTACTTCCTGCATATTCAGGTAATATTTATTTCTTCTCAGGTCTCTGATGAGGTTGAAGATTAGATAGTTATAGTCTGACAGTCAAGCTTAAATTGTTTTTGATTTGAGAAAATGTTTTAAGGTCTAAGAAGTTATTCTTAGATTTATAAATACAAGTTTTGATAGAAAATGATTTAAGTACAGAGCTATGAACTCACCAAGATAGGATAGATAATAGAGTACTTCTTCCAAGGTTAGCAAATACAAATCGACTGAACACTGTGGATGTAATTTTACTTGATAAGTTTTCATAATTATTGTTATTGTCATTATATGTAGTTTATTAATACAAGACAAAGAGCTGTGGACTAAAAGGGGAAAATGTTGAGGGTATATTCACTATGTATTCAGATGCTGTTTTCTGTGCCTAGACATCTGGTTACAGTCTGGATGATGGCCTTGTCAAGCATCTCCAGTCTCTATGTTATATAAAAATTATTTTCTATCACCTCTGATTGATTAATAAAGAGCTGGTTAATCAATTAACTGGGCAGAAGAGAATAAGGCAGGACTTCCAATCCTAGTCAGGGGATCTGAGAGAGTAGAGAGTAAAGTAGGACCACAAGGAAAAGAAGAGAGTGGAGAGATCCTTAACTTAGAAAATGCTTCTATAAGATAAGGCATTTTCTTAGTTAGTGGTTGATGGGGAAAGGCCCAGTCCATTGTGAGTGGTACCATCCCTGGGCTGGTGGTCCTGGGTTTTTATAAGAAAACAGGCTGAGCAAGCCATGAGGAGAAAGTCAGTTGTTGTGGCCCGAGCTCTTCCTGACTTCAAAATGTTGAGACCTGTACTCTGCCTGGCTTGGGGGCCAAAAACGTCTCGCCCTGCGCTGCTGCTCTGGTCCACTGGTCAGGGTCGCAAGAGAGAGTTGGGGGGGAAAAGGGGAAGAGACTCGAGGAATGGAGAGAAGGCAGAGGTTTTGTTCAAGTCTTAAGTCTCCTTTATTGTCTCTATACTGGTGCATATTGACTCCTCTTGTCTCCTATTCACTCATATTGACTACTCTTAACTGTATTACAAGGAAATCCTGGGTATTTTTAAGCACAAGCAGGAGAACACAGGTGAAGACATTTTACCACATGCACCATGCAGCTGGGGTCACTAAACAGCAAAACAAGCTATGTGGGATAAACAAAATATTTATCAGAGTGTGCTCAGCTGTTGTAGGCTGCTGAAAAACAAGTCTCATCAGGGTTTATGGCCCCAGATGGCTGCAAAGATGATAGCTGCTTTCTAGCCACTTTCTGCTAAAAGTCGGCTCCCAACAATCAGTAAACAGCAGACCTCTAATGTTTCTGCATCAGCTCCTGCCTCCTGAATTCTGTCCTGTTTGAGTTCCTGTCCTGACTTCCACTGATGAAGAACAGCAATATGGAAGTAAGATGAATAAACCTTTTCCTCCCCAACTTGCTTTTTGGTCATGGTATTTCATCATAGTGATAGTAACCCTAAGACTGTGTTGTTCTGAACATTGGACTAGGACCTCACACATGATAAGTAAGCATTCTACATTTGAGCTACACCCTCTGCCCTGACCTTTCTAGTTTCACTTCATTTTCTCAAGTGATTCCTCTAAGTCTTCTCAGGAAGTGATTGGCTCATTTGTGACTGCAAGTTTCATAGCTTTCTTCCTTGTAAGCTAACCTGACTCTCCCCTTCTGTTGCTTTCACAGCAGTGCTGAATCACAGTAGTAGTCATCCTAGATTTGTCTTTTATCCCGGTGGACTTGCCAAGAGATTTGGAGATGGTTTTTATGTTTCTCCATGAAGTGTGAGGAACATATTTGCTCTCAATTTTGAATTTCTTCTCATGCTGAATGACCGTAAAATTTATTATTCTTTATTCATTCCTCCATTTGATAAACATCTGGGTTGGCTCCACATGTTGGCTGTTTCGAACAGCACAGTAATAAAGCATGGGTGCATTCAGCTTGCTGTAATTAATTAGTACTTTTCATTCTACATCCGATGACATTGAGCTGTGACACTTCTTTAATCCGATATTCTCCGGACTTTAGTGTCAGACTTACATTAACCTTTATACTGTGTCCTTAAGTATTTTAAACAAAATCAGAATATACGAGGGTAGAGTTTCCAAGGTGACCGAACCTGTGAACGTTAAGTCCAGAAAGTTAAAGAGAAAAGGCATGTGCCTCCTCTACTGTTCTCATGGTGTGCAGTAGAATCGTGAAACACGCCAGCCTGTGCTTTAAGACCTTAGTGACCCAGGGCTTCACAGACGTTGAACTAAGGCTGAAAAATCTTCAGTTCAGAAATGTTAAACCCTCAGGTTTGTCAAGTGATTAAAAATTTATGTAGCATGTAAAGTCAGCTAGTACTAAAGGTGGTACAGTAATAGTAATCTCTGTCCTTCATCAGCCTTCTGCCTCACTCCTCAAAGGGCCGCTCTGTCTCTTCTATTATTCATCAATGTGTCTCAAAATATGAAGAGCATTCTGCTCTCTGATTTATCAATTTCCATAGTTTTTCTTTATTAGTCCACTTTTCTTTTCATTTATGTTCATTTATTTATTTAGTATGTACATATGTGTGGGCCACAGCGCTAACATGGAGGCTAAAGGACAACTTCCAACATGTGGGTCCTGCGGGCTCAGTTCTGGTCATCAGGCGTGGCAGCAAGCAGTGCTATCCTCTGAGATACCCCTCTAGCATTTTTTTTTCTTATTGTAGAAGCTGGTAGTTTTAACTTTCCAATGGTTATACCTTACAAAAATAAACAAACTCATCATACAGGGTCTCACATAGCCTAGCCTGGCTTTGAACTCCCTGTGTAGTGGAGTATGCTTTGAACTCCAGAATCTTACACCTTTGCTCTCACTTACCCAGATCTGAGACTACAGGTGTGTACCAGCATACCAGTTGTCTGTGTGAGTTCCTTAAAAAGCACTTTTTAAAATGTGTGTGTTTATACAGATGGATGTGTGTGTGATGTCTATGTACGTGTGTATGGGTGAACTCACACTAGTGTCATCAAAGCCAAAGAAGGGAGTAAGATAATGAAGACTCCAACTCGTCCTCCTCCTCGCCCTGACCCCTCTCCTCCTTCTTTTTCTTCTCTTCGAGTATTTCAGGCTGACCTTAAACTCACTATACATCTAAAAATTACCTTTTGATCCTCCTGCCTCTACTTCCAAAACTTACTGATGCCTATGCCCCATGCCTTGTGTGACACATAATACCATCTGAGCTATGCTCCTACCCAAGTTGCTCTCTCATGCTCTCTCTGCAGCTGTCCAGTTTCCACAGTTGCTTTCTTTCTTGTTGAGCTCACAGTTTTGGTGGAGAACAGACATTAGCAGCTTTCTGGGAAAAGGTGCTTGGGAGGGCAAAACTTTGAGATTTCACATGTCTAGAAATACCTTTATAGTTTCATATTTGATATGAAACTATAGTTTCATAGTTCCAGGGCATAGCATGCTAGGGGAAGTTAATTTTGTCAGCTTGTTCCTTTTTCTTCTGATTTCCAATGACTTGTTGCTGTGATTATCTTTGGGGGGACTGAGGGCAAAACAAAGTGTCATTGCATAGCCCTTACTGGCCTGAAACTTGCTCTGTAGACCAGAACTGCCTCAAACTCAGATACGCCTGCCTCTGCTCATGAGTGGAGTAGAGGTGCACTCCACCACGCACACTGTCCCTACTTCCTCTTTTGGCTTGCTCTGTGTATTTGTTATGTCTCTTTGGAAGTCAAGAATCTTCTTCTCCTTCTTCTTCTTCTTCTTCTCCTTCTCCTTCTCCTTCTCCTTCTCCTTCTTCTTCTTCTTCTTCTTCTTCTTCTTCTTCTTCTTCTTCTTCT
>JANHMN010000010.1:76281279-76308346 GCA_030674055.1 Rhabdomys pumilio
CTTCTTCTTCTTCTTCTTCTTCTTCTTCTTCTTCTTCTTCTTCTTCTTCTTCTTCTTCATCAATCATTTTCTTCTCCTTTTCCTCCTTCCTCCTCCTCTTTCTCCTCCAGGAAAAAGTAGATAATGTTGGGTCTAAGAGAATGGCCCAGTTGGTAAAGACACTTGTTGCTAAGCCTGAGGGTCTGAGTTTGTCCCTAGACACACACATGGTAGAAGGAGAAAACTGGTTACATGCCCTCTGACCTCTATGTGCAGTTCCATGGCATGTGCGCTCCCCACACACAGAGAGAGATAAATAAGTGTCATTTTAAAACTGTAATACTGTAGATGGTGATGATTCGTCCAGCACCACTTAATCTGTGGTTCCCCAGCGTTTAACTGTGAGGCCATGGTCTCAGTCATCCCTTACAGCAGAAGCCACAGCTCAGAGACATTAGGTTGTTTTCTTTCTGAGTGATTTATGCACTTTATATCCAGAAAGTGCAAGTTGTTGGTTCATCCTTTCATTCTTGGCTTCTCCAAGAGGCTAAAAACTAACCAAGGAAGCACCCAGTAATGCCCAGGCAGGGGCTAGCACCACAAGGTAGTGGGGTGGGGGTTTCACATTCTTAACCTTCACACAAAGTTAACCCAAGTGTCCTGCAGGGACTTTTGCATTTCCTTGGAGAATCTAGCAGTCAGCACTGGTCTGCCAGCTGCAGGCCACTAGTGGAATAGTGCAACTTTGGGTCCAGTCCTAAGCCACTCACAGCAAGGAGAGACTGACAGATATCATTCTGTTAACTGCAGGTCAAAGTCCCTACTCTAATTGGTAGAAAGTTTTCTTTTTGTAATATCCTGTGCCAGATGTTGGCAGATACTCACAGAGACCTAGGGGCTTGCCTTCCTGCCTACGGTACCACCATAGGCACCACTCTTTCTACATTTACATCTTCCTAGCAAGACTGTGTGCAGACTGTTACGTGCATGCGCATATGTGTGTGTGTGAGTGTGTGTGTGTAAAACCTATACATCATAAAGCAATAAAGGTAATCTTCATGAGAGTTGGAGAAAAAGCTCTGCAGATAAGAGCACTTGTTTTTGCAGAGGACTCAGGTTTTCTTCCTAGTTCCCACAAGGCAGTGTACAAACATCCATAACCCGGCAGTGGTGGCGCACGCCTTTAATCCCAGCACTTGGGAGGCAGAGGCAGGCGGATTTCTGAGTTCAAGGCCAGCCTGGTCTACAGAGTGAGTTCCAGGACAGCCAGGACTACACAGAGAAACCCTGTCTTGAAAAACCAACCAACCAACCAAACAAACATCCATACCTCCAGTTCCAGGGCATTAAAGCTTTCTTCTGACTGCCTCAGACACCAAGCATGCACACAGTGCCAGATGTACAGGCAGGCAGAACATTAGTACATATAAAAATAAAACATTGCCTAAAACTATAATGTAATTTTCATGTAAAAAATAACATAATACAAAAACTTTTAAAAATGAAAGTTATAACTTTAAAATTCTTCTGAGTCTTTCAATCCATTATTTGTGTGTGTTAAGAGAGAGTGTCGTGTGTTTCTGTGAGTGTGAGAAAGTATATATGAGTCTGTGTATGAGTTTGAGTATGGTTGTGTGAATGTGGTGCTGTGACGTGTGTGTGAAGAGTCAGGTGAGTGTGCAAGTGTGTGTATGAGCAGTCAGGTGAGTGTGCAAGTATGCATGTGTGCATGTGAAAGCCATGCACTACTTACTGCCTGGGTTCTGGGATCCGAACTCCAGGCCCCATGGTTGCACAGCAAGCATCCCACTCTGCTCATTTCACTCCTTGTCCTGTCTGTCCACAGCCTACAAAGCAACAATGGCAACTTTCCAGAAATGCACACAGCTATGATAACTTTAAGACATGTTTTAGTAGAAATGGAACTATGTTGTGCACACAGTTCTGAAAGTTGATCATTTCAGTTTTCATTTTCTTTACATCTTTCTGTGTCTTCAAATTCCTTTTTTAGATAGGGTATCATTCCATTCAATGATTGAATTAATTTTATTAGCTAGCCTGTGAATGAGCATTTACGTTTTATTGATTTATGTTACCATAGCAGTTGGTGTTACAATGGGCATTCTCTAAAAATTTCTTTAATTACTTGTATGAAAATATTTACAAATTAATTTATTGAAATCAATGAGTATATGCAATTAAAGCCACATTACTTCCATGAAAGTTAATCAAGGACAGCAAGATGGCTCGCCGGGCAAGAGTGTAAACCTAGCAGCCTGAGTTCATCCACACAAAGGTGGGAAGAGGAAAAAACAATAAAGTCTACAAAGTTCTCTGACAACCACACATGTCAAATGACACAATGAAACTTTATTTTAAAGGTTTCTCTTTTCTTTTTTCTTTTTTCTTTTTTCTTTTTTTTTCTTTTTTCTTTCTTCTTTTTTCTTTTTTCTTTTTTTGGAGATAGGCTCTCACTCTGTAGCCCTGGCTGGTCTTGAATTTACACAAACATGCTGGTCCTACTTTTCAAGTTCTAGAACTTAAAGACATGTACCACCACACCCAGCTAATATTTTTCTTAAAATTTTAACTGACTCCAAATTCTATTGTTCTAAACAATATATGAGGTGGTATGCTTCCTCATATCCAATTTTATGTTATAGAGTTACTTATTGCATGTCTCCACATTTCTCATTGAAGAAAATATACCATTGCTATTTTAATTCTGCACTAGTGGTTGAAAATGAGCGTGTATTTTGAGACAGGGTCTCACTATGTAAAACAGACTAGCCTTGAACTCTCAGAGATCTGCCTTCTTCTTCCCAGACACACCCCTGAATTAAAGGCATTCACTATCATGTCTAGTGAAATTGAGCATTTTTTAGATACTTATTGATTTTTTATTCTTACTTTTGCAACAAACTTTACATGTTGTCTGACGGAGTTTTTTTTTTGAGGATTTATTTTTAATATATTTATTTATGTGTGATGTGTGTGAACACCAAATATGTGTGGATGCCTTTGGAAGCCAGAAGGGGACATCTGATCCCTTGGAGCTGGAGCTACTGACCCTTGTTCTGAGCCATTCCCTGCGATGCCTGGAACTGAACTCACATCCTCTGGAAGCACACTAACTGCTGGACCATTGTGCCCATTTTCTAATAGTTACCTATTGATTGAGGTGTATAGTTTCAGTTTTTCTTTTGTTTGCATTTTGTAATTGCTTGTGTGTATGTGTGATTGGCAATGTACATTATATGAATTAAAGTAGCTGAGAAAGAGAATGTTTACATGTCCTGGATGTTGGAATGCAGACCAGGCAAGAGGCATGACAACTTGCGGGTTTCCAGGCTCTGTGATTGTGCTCCATGGGGGCAATTAGCCAGGAACTGACTGGAAGCAGCCAGTATCTAAATCTGTGGTGTCCATCCACATGGTGCTAGTGAAGGATAATAAAGTCACATTAAAAATACAGTATTCAATAGAAGAGTGTTATCCTCTTTTAAAAAAATTATGGGACATCCATTATTAGAGGACAAATTCATATCCATCTTGCCCATGCCAATTCTTCCAGCCAGCTTAACTCTCATCAGCTGCTATAATTTATTAACAGTGAGGGGGGAAAAGATATGAATCAGCTTAATGTGATATAAGTAGGGCGTTGCCATAACAACAAGATGCAGTCTGTTTTCTACTATTTATGTACGGTTTATTTTCTCCAGAGCCTCAGAGTTTTTGCTTAAAACAAATGGACTATGAAACATCTTGTTCTGAACAGCCCAACCCATCCTTCTGTAGTGTGTGTGTTTGTGTGTCTGTGTGTGTGTGTGTGTGTGTGTGTGTGTGTGTGTAGTCAAAAAGAAGCCAAAACACTTAATTTTTTTAATTGTGTTTATAGCAAAATGCCAAGCATGGATTCTTCTGTGATTTTGCCAAATTAATTTTCTTTTTGTTTTGTATTGTTTTTCCACCCCTGAGACAGGAGATTCATCACTGAAACCTCTGGGAAAACATCATGCTAGAAGCAAACTGAAGATAATAGTGCTTCTCAAAGGAAACAATCGTGTTCCTGATCCAGACTCCACCGACTGGCTAGTTTCAACTAGCCCTCCCCCACCCCCAACACACACACACACACACACACACACACACACACACACACACACACGGAGTCTCCAGCTCGGCTCATCCTGGAGACAAGTCTAGGAACAAAGCCAGGTTCTGCCTGGTGACACTGTCTGCTTGCCAAGGGCCCTTCTTACACTTTAGAGCCTGGAGCCTAGGACCTTGCACATGCTAAGCAGGCACTCTAACCATTAGGCTACACCCAGCTTACACTATACTTACTTTTTTTTGTTTTGTTTTTTCCGAGACAGGGTTTCTCTGTGTACCCCTGGCTGTCCTGGAACTCACTCTGTAGACCAGGCTGGCCTCAAACTCAGAAACTGGCCTGCCTCTGCCTCCCAAGTGCTGGGATTAAAGGCGTGCACCACCACTGCCAGGCACACTCTTCTATTCTTGCACACAGCTGCCTCCCACCACTACCAGGTGGCATTTGAGAGGTCAGCATTGGATGTGAGAAGACAAGGCTTTTATAGCTCAGAGGTAGGGGGATTTGGTGGGCAAAAGAGATGGGGTCACAAGTCAGACATAATGACCTCCTGAAATAAAGACAGAGTTGCAAGGTGGGCATAGTGAGGTAGTCACTGGTGGTCATGGAACCTCTGAAACAAAGGACGGGTTGCAAGATGATTATAAACAACTTTTTGAGACAAAGACATGATTGCCATTCCTGGAACAGACTGTTCAGAAGCATTTATAGCTAAGGTTACAGGTGGAGCATAGCCCAAACCTTGAGAAACAGAAGTTGAGTCATGAACAGGAAAGAACCTAGTTTGTCTTTACTATAAGATGACTTCTAAGACTAAGATGGAGTCAGGCTGATTCTTCGGGCTAGGGACCTAACCCAGCAGTAAGGCACATGCATATTCTACATTCTTGTGTTATTTTAATTTCTTATTTTGTTGTTTTATAATTTTAAATTATTTAACTTTAATCTTATATGTATGGGTGTTTTGCCTGCATGCATGTCTGTGCAGTATGTATGTGTAGTGGTCACAGAGATCAGAAGAGGATGTCAGATCCCTTGAAACTAGAGTTAAAGACAGATGTTAGCTGTGGGTGCTGGGAAATGAAACTCAGGCCAACTCATGCTGACTAGCTGGCCAGGGACTTCAGGGGAGCTTCAGTCTCCCACTGATCTCCTTGTGGAGCCACACCGTTTTAACCTTTCACCTGGGTGCTAGAGATTCAAAATCAGGTCCTCATGCCTTTTACGCACCTCGCCATCTCCCCTGCCCTCACGTTAGCATTTTTGTGGACATTAATACTTGTCTTTTGTTACTTACCTCAGGGCTCCCTGTGTTGTTTGGAGCCATGTTCTATCTTGTACTTCACCAACACGCAAATGAGGCAGCTGGGCTGCAGGGACAATTCTCTGAGTCCTAGAAAATTTCATCCTTACTTCTCTCAAATATTTTCCCTGCTAGAAGCACAGAGTTGCAGTGCCTTTATTTATTTATTTATTTATTTTTGGGACAGGGCTGCATAGTGTTGGCTGTCTTTGAACTCACTGTGCTTACTTGAGCAATCTTACCTTCTGTGTACAACCTCATTCCTTGTCTGAAATGTGCTGCAAGGAAGACACAGCACATGAAGGAGTTCCATAACTGCCAATTTTCCACTTTCCTTTACAGGTAAACAATTCAAATTCTTAGAACAAAGATGGATTTAGTCATTTCCAGGCCACAGAAGGAATCGTTTCAGACAAGCAAAACAAGGAAACATTGCAGAGCCCTTCTGACCACCTCACACTCCAGCTCTCTAATAATTACCAGCACCATTCCAATGCTTTAAAAGGACATTGGGAGGTGCCAGGGGTTGACCTCCTTGGTAGAGTTCCTGCTTAGTACCAGGTCTTGTCTGCATCTCCAGCACTATGTAAACAGAGCATGGATGCCCAGTACTCAGCAAGTAAGAGCTGGAAGGTGAACATTCAAGGTCACCACAGGTACGTGAAGAGTATAAAGCCAGGCTGGACTTCCTGAGACCATCTCAAAAACAATAAGCAAATGGCCTGAGGGAGCACAGAACCTGGAATTCAGCACTCAGTTTCTTTGTTATGCACTAATCAGGAACAGGGGCTTGAACTCCAGGCTATTTGGTTTGAATCTTTGATCTCCGGGAGGTAGGAAAGATGTGATTTGGGTTCACTAGTTTAAACTGGCCTCAAACCGTTATGTGTGAAGACTGCCCTTGAACTCTTGAACTCAGTGTCAGGATTACTGAGATTATGGGCCTATACTACCTTCCAGCTCTTATTTAAATCTTTAAATCATTTCAATCAGATTTTTATGGCCTTTTAGCACAGTTCATGAGGCTGGTGCTAACATTTCCAGAAATGACAAGCAGTGTTGTTCATGAGCATGGCCCAAGCCACAGGATTCAACATGCTCACACCTCCCCAGACCCTCTTCCTTGCCTAGGGCTCTGATAAAGAGCAGAAGATCTTGTGTTATGATTCCTTAAAATCATCCAAGGTGCCATGTACTCTGAACTTGAACAGTTTAAAACCTGTTGTACTCTAAACTCCACAAGACCTGGGCATCATTCTCCGAAATACCCACCAGTAATAATCACTGGGATTTATCAGGAAGAGATAAAGTTGAACTGATTCAACCAACATCAGGATCACAAACTACAACACTTGCAGATGAACTAAAACAGTGGGTATCTTTATTTACTTGGCATAATTTGTCTACAGTAAGTATATACCTTAAATATGCAGCTTGAAGAATTTTCAGTTATGTACATGACCCTTCCAAGTCATTCGGCAGATATACACAATGTTTATTACCCACTAGTCTCACTTGGTTTGGCAATTCTTATGAATGAAAGTATATAATATGGTGAGTGACATTCATGGTTCCTTTACTTTTAGCTTTATTATAATCACACATACACACACAAAGTTTTATAATTAAAAATAGATATATTAATTTTAAAAAAGAGAAACTTTAAGGCAATGCCCCCTTCATGGTAACTTCCCCATTTTCCAAGCAGGATGCATCTCCGGTAGACAAGATTATACTTTGAAATTCTCCTTTCTGACCATATATGGGTAGTCACTGGAATCTATACTATGGATCTCTCCCTTCATTTCTCTTTCTCTCCCTCCTTTCCTCCATCTCCTCCTCCCTGCCTCCCTCTCATCTTGCCCTTGACCCCTTTTTCTCTTTTCCTCCTACCTCATTGTTTCCTCTCTACATTTCTTTCCAGCCATCTTCTTCCTGCCTCATCTTGGGCAGGTCTCTGAACAAAAAATAGTCACAGGTGGCTTTAACCCCAAAGCCATAGTGTCTATCTTCCGGTTCCATTATAGCCCTAGTAAAACCCTATAGTCTTAGGGTTTTCCTGCTGTGAACAGACACCATGACCAAGGCAACATTTAAATGAGGCTGATTTATAGATTCAGAGATTCAGTCCATTATCATGGTGGGAGCATGGCAGGCATGGTGCAGTTGGAGCTGAGAGTTCTACATTTTCATCTGAAGTCTGCAAGTGGAAGACTGACTTCCAGGCAGCTAGGATGACAGTGTTATAAACCACACCCACAGTGACACATCTACTCCAAAAGAGCCACACCTTCTAACCAACCCCTCCCTCAGCCAAGCATATTCCCGTCACACCCTGGGAACCAAGAGAAGGGATGCCTGCAATGAACTGTGTGAAAGCCGCCTATACACAGAGAGAAGTTCAGGATAATGCTAAGAATTTTGACTTTTGTTTGTTTGTTTGTTTGTTTATTTTTTCAAGACAGGGTTTCTCTGTGTAGTCCTGGCTGTCCTAGAACTCACTCTGTAGACCAAGCTAGCCTTGAACTCAGAAATCTGCCTGCCTCTGCCTCCCAAGTGCTGGGATTAAAGGCCACCACTGCCCGTCAAGAATTTCGACTCTTACTGGGTAACCTAGGCTGGCCTTGAACCCTGTCTTAGTTTGGATTTTATTGCTGTGAAGAGACATATTCAAAGCAACTCTAACAAAGAATAGCATTTAATTGGGACTGGCTTATAGTTTCAGAGATTCAGTCCATTATCATCATGGTGGGAAGCATGGTAGTGTTCAGGCAAACATGGTGCTGAAAGAGCTGGGAGCTCTACATTCTTGGTCCAAGGGCAGTCAGAAGGCGATTGTCTCCTTCGAGGTAGCCAGGAGGCTGTCTTCCTCACTGGACAAAGCCTAAGCTTATGAGACCTCAAAGTCCACCTATACAGTGACACACTTCCTCCAAGGCCACACCTCTTAATAGTGCCACTCCCTAAGGCCAAGCATTTAAACCACCACATTCCACTCCCCAGCCCCATCGGCTGTTCAAATACATGAGTCTATTGTGGGGGACAATATCTTTTCCACAATATCAAGCCATAGCATAATGCAAAATACATTTAGTCCAACTTCAAAAGTCTCCATATAGAGTCTCAACAATGTTAAAAGTTCAAAGTCTCTTCTGAGATTCATCCAATCTCTAAATGTAACCCCCTATAAAATGAAAAAGCAGATGGCATAATTCCAATGCATCATGGCACAGGATATACATTACCATTGGTGAGGAAAGATTGGACCAAAGCAAGACCAAAAATCAGATGACCAAATTTCAGATCAAAAGCCTGTGTCTTCCAGGATCAAGATCTGAATCACAGGTGTGCCCTCCATTTCAGAATTGTAGTTGATTTCAGATTAAAAGCCCAAATGAAAACAATAGCCAGGTAATAATAACACCTAGCGTGATACAACTATCTCTTGTTCAACTGCAAACACCTAAACAGTGAGCTTAGCTGGGTGGAATCGTGCCTCGCAGTCATCACTCCCGGAAGGGCAGAGGGCCATTTAATATCCTTTACACAGGATGTAGCTTCATTCCACTTCCTGGTGATCCTTTACTTTTGAACAAGACATTTTCTATTTTTCCTTTCTAAGCTTGCTACTCTTAATCTAAACACTCTTCAAAAGAGTGAACAACAGGGCAGAGTATATGCTAGGCTTTTTTTTTTTTTTTTTTTTTTTGAGACAGGGTTTCTGTGTAGCCCTGGCTGTCCTGGAACTCACTCTGTAGACCAGGCTGGCCTCAAACTCAGAAATCCGCCTGCCTCTGCCTCCCAAGTGCTAGGATTAAAGGATTAAAGGCATGCGCCACCACCGCCCGGCTATGCTAGGCTTTTTTGAGACCTCCTTTCTCAATACAAGCAATCTGAATCTCTTTACCTTATCCTCCGACACTCCAGATGAGGCAAAAGGCATTCACATTCTTTACCAAAAGATACGAATGATCTCCAGGCAGCATACTAAAATTTCTCTGTTCTGAAACCACTTGAACCACACCCTCAAAGTCTAAATCACCCTCAGTACAACTGTCTTCCATGCTCCTACTAGAATGGCAAATTAAGCTCCAATTAAAGTATTCTGCTGTTTTCCAAATCCCAAAATCTACATTCCTCCAAACAAAAGCATAGCTGGGTCTATCACAGCAATATCTTGGTTCCTGGTACCACCTTGTATCTTAGGGTTTCCATGGCTGTGAAGAGACACCTTAACCAAGACAACTCTTACAAAGAACAACATTGAGTTGGGGCTGGCTTTCGGCTTTCAAGGTTCAGTCCATTTTCATCATGGTGAGAAGCATGGTGCTGAAGGAGTGGAAAGTTGAATTTGAAGGCAGTCAAAAGGAGACTGTCACTTCTGTAAGCAGCCAGCAGGAGATTCGATTTCACATTGGGTGGAGCCTGAGCATTCAAGGCGTCAAAGCCCACCTCCACAGTGACACACTTCCTCCAACAAGGCCACACCTTCTCCAATAGGGCCACACCTCCTCATAGTGCCACTCCCTATGGCCAAGTATCCAAACCACCACAAACCCAAATCCTCCTTCCTCTGCCTGAGCCTCAGGAATGTTGACCCATCATTCCTGGTTTGATCTTGCTTGTAGATTTTTGCATTTTTCAGTTTGTGAGACACTCCCATACCAAAATCTGTCTCCTCCTTTTCTTAAGCTAACTCCAGTTGGTTTTGTTACGCAGATCAGGGCCCCAGTAAAGACTGTCCTTATCTGAGCCCTCCTTGGGAGGGTGGGCTTCTTCTAAGCATTCTGTTTGTGTTGACTGCTTCTATCTCTGTGCTCACATGGTGCCACCCTCCTGGGATTCTTGCCATTTCCAGCCCTCGTCACAACCTCCATGGCGGATCTTCAGCCTCTGCTGCTGTAACTCCGAGCTTTCTAAACTTCAGGTGACAACCCCATCAGGTATTGACAGCAAGAATTACAAAAACATAGCAAGAGAAAAAGGTTTCTGAATAGACAATGATCAAAGATAAATTGAAAATCAACTGCACAGTGACAAAACATTAATTCAGAATCAACTGCGTTGTGAACACCAGGTGTTTCTGTCAGTGTCCACTTGTGTTGTGCTCATGTGGCTTCACTATACCCTCATTCTGAATAACAGCATCTCTATTTTACACAATAAGACAGACAAACAAGACAGAACCTGACCTAGCACAGCTTGTCTAGAGTCAAGAGCATTGTATTAAAAGAAGATTTTTAGGGGGCCCCAAACTAATAAAGTAGCAGGGCCCTGTAGATTCTTTCTCCCAAACCTAAGTAGCTGAAACTACTGCCTGCAGGGTTTACTAGCCGGAGGCCTAGATGATTAGTTACTTAAAAATGTAGAGTTATAGGACAAAGGGCAAAGGCCTGTTAAGTTATCCCAGGAATTGGCTGGCCATAAAGATAAAAAAGGTATGCAAGGACATCTTTAAATAGAGAATAGGGATGTGTCTGGGGTATGTCTAAATGAGTAATGGGCCATCTGATGTTCCTTTAAACCCTTCCCCCCTTGAGGTCTTTTCAGTGTTCCAGAAAACTGCAATTTAAGTTTAACTAGATACTATGCTGACCTAGACAAGCTTCCACCTGCAGAAACTGCCCTCTGCCCCTATTGACCACTACAGCCTGCTGATGTTCAAAAAAAAAGGAAAGCAGCCAATTATGTGTACCCGCACGAAAGTTTCCCCTTATCCCCACCCCGTACCTATAAAGATCCTAAAACCTGGAGCCTTGGGGTCGACCCCTTTGTCTCTTGCATGAGACATGTGTGTCGGCTCAGGGCACTCCGACATTAAACTGCCTCATGTGCTTGCATCAAGTCAATCTCTCATGTGTCCTTGGATTCGTGACGTACTGAGACTTGAGTGGGATCCCCTTCTGGGGGGTCTTTAAGCCTTTCAGTATGTTAAGAGTAAGTGTGTTGGGGGTGCTGGCCCATTTCTTTAATCTCAGCACTTGGGAGGCAGAGTCAGGTACATCTCTGTGAATTGGAGGCCAGCCTGGTCTACAAGGCTAGTCCAGGACAGCCCAGGCTACACAGAGAAACTCTGAAAAAAAAAAAAAGAAAGAAAGAAAGAAGAGAAAAGAAAAGAAAAGAAAAGAAAAGAAAAGAGTTTCAGTGTTTTAACCACACACACATTGCTCTTATGGAAACATAACAGTTTAATTAAAGAGTGCAGAGCCTTTTAATATTTCCCCACTGTCATTCCTCAACTGTAAAATCAAATTAGTTAATTTTTCAGTCTTTAAATATTGTAGTATTAGAATGTTTGATTTTAAAACTTAGTACTTGAGTGACTGACTTGAGTTTTGTTTTGTTTTATTTATTTTAAAGAAATGTCTAATGAATTTTGACTTGGAATTAAGATATAATTTCTAACAGTTTCTTGAATGGCCCAAAACATATTTCTGCCATTTTGTACTAAGGTTTTATATAAAGTAGGCTTTCTCAGCACACATAATTCAAAAAATCAAAATAAGGACAAACTGAAGAACACTGAAGTTGAAGCTGATGTGTACCCTGAGGCATCAAACCGAGCATTAACTTTCTGTGTAAGACTCCTCACTGTGGGGCTTCAGAGACAGCTTAACTGTTAAGACCACTTGACGCTCTTTGGAGGGTGGAGGCTATTTCCCAGCTTGAGCAACCAGGGACTTACAACTGCTTCTAGCTGCAGGGGATCTCCCCAACACACACATACTTTAAAGAGTAAAATAAACATTTTAAAAGGGAAAGATGTGTGTCTGTCTTGTTACTGCACATATTTGTTTTACTTTGTAATAAAGTATTTACTATGTAATATAGTAAAATATGTATACCAAAGAACAATTTTAAAATATGATTTTTTGTGTGTGATTTATTTTCAGCTAATGCTTGGTCTGTGTAACTGTGTCACATAACTAATATCTGGGCTTGAGGAAAGGGGTAGCTGAGTAGGAAGGTTTCAGAAGACCTGGTCTGAGTATGAGCATGCTATTCTCAAGAGTTTTAGCTTTGCCCTTTTTTTCTTATTTAGCTCCTCCCCCATATCTACCACAGCATTTACATCTGTGTTGATGTAACCCACCACCCTCAAACCCCAGGACTACAGGGCTCCCCGCCTACTGCTTGTGTGTCTTACAAGTACCTCAGAATCACTGAGTCCACATCTGTCCCCTCAAAACCTCCTCCATCGGTGTTCTTTGTGGCTGGGAAATGATGGTACTCAACTATTCAACAAAACCCTGCCTCCAGTCCCCAGCTGTCTCCTTCCACTGCCATCCTCCCATGAATAGGGCTTCCATAGTAGTCCATTCAGCTCCTTCATCACCTCTGGAACTCAACCTTTCCTCTTCACTGCCTCTAGACAGCTTCAGGTAGCACTCTCTCCTAAGCTGAAGTCCCAGTCATTTGTGTCCAGTGTTAGTGACCCGACCTTTGGGTCCTGTAATTTGTGGGGGGACGAGGAAGACCCCAACCTGAAAAAGAAGAACAAGCGAGAGAGGGAAAGGACTCAAGGAAACAGTTGCTTGTCAAGAGCCGTGTGTTTGGGCGCAAGGCGCCTTTTTATAATATGCTTTACAAGAGGATGGGGTAAGAGAGGCCAGGTGGTGGGAAAGTATAGTGGGAAAGTACAGAATCTTCTCGGCCTGTGCCCTGAAACAATTGGTGATCTAACTCCTTTTCTCAAAAGACACGGTACACTGCTTTGAATCTACCTGCAGCTGCCAGGCAGGATCTTATGGTTGCCAAGCTGCAGGGGACGTTGTGCAGGTGGGGAGAGGTTGTAGGTGGGGAGAGATAGGGGGTGAGGGTGAGGGGCGAGGGTCCTGGCTTCTGACATGTTAGTTTTATTTTACTGCTTCAGCTTCTTCCTCAGTTGGAAGGGAGGGAAAAGAGGTATTTCTAAAAAATGATTAGATCCACTATTCCTATTTACCCTGCCTCCATCTTCCTTGGACTGAAGCCTGGACTCTCTTCAGTTTGGGTCTTAATCCTTCATTTGCTGCCTATCCTTCATTTCCTCTCTAACCTCAGGGCCTCCGCTCTTGGCTCAATGGAAATTGCTCCTCAGTTTCTCTAAAATACAGGCCTTTCCCATCTTACCTTCACAAGCCATCCCTACTCTCACCACTCCTTGTCTTAATTTTGGGGGAAAAAAGATACTTTTATGTGTATGTGCCTGAGAGCATGCAAGCAGGTGTTGGATGCTCTGGCTGTGAGGATCCTGGAAACTGAACCTGGATCCTCTACACGGGCTGTAATGGTGCTAAACCACTGAGCTCTTTCTCCAGTCCTTCTTTTTTATTTTTAAAACTATTAATATTTTATTATCACTGTTAGGTATCATTGTCATTATCATATTCTTTGTCATTATCCCCAAGGATACTTGTGTGCACATGTGGAGGTCAGAGGTTCGTCTTGCTTGGGATCTTCTCATTCTCACTTAAGTCTCACCTGAGGAGTGGAAATCTCTTGTCATTCCCACCCTAATTTGCCATGCACTCTACTGTGCTGCATAAATTGGCCATTTACTTATCTGCCTCTCACTAATCACCAGGTTAACTAAGGAGGTAGTCATATGGTTCCTGAACAGAACCTTGCACATAGTGGGATCACTATCTGCTGGATGAATAAATGAACAGAGAGGCACTCATGTTCTTCTGTATGGATGAAGACAGTTTAGAAACAGGGCAGAGGAGGTGACCGGAATGAAGAATAAACAAGGGGTTGGGGAGATGGCTCAGTGGGTAACAATGCTTGCTGTACAAGCATAAACAGATGAGTTCTCACCTCCAGAACCTATGTAAAAAGTCAACTGGGGCCTGCAGCCCAAAACTGAAGGAGGAGGAGACAGGAGGCTCCTCCTAGGACTTGCTGCCACCAGCCTAGCTCCAGGATCAGTGTGGGGAATGAGAAGATAGCTGGAAGATGGTAAACAGGACACTTGAGCTCCTCCCCTGACCCCTGGGTCCATCCACCCACATCCACACACTTGTGCATACACCAGACACATATACACACAGCCAGATAAAACAATCAGGGAGCAAATATTGGGGAGATCACATTCTAAACAAAATTTTAGTTTTAAATTTGTCAGTGGGGGGATCCTTTGATGAATTTCACTTCCCATCTTCATGCTGACTCGAGGAAAGCCTTGGACCTGTGTTTCCTGCTTCTGGTGCAGGCTGACTCAAGCTTGCTTACAGGCTGAGGATGTGGAAGCTTCATTCCGCCTTCAGTCACAGTGCACGTGCTTGTTTTTTTCCTTATTTCCTTCCTGGCTCCTTCAGGCTCTGTCTCCATTGGCTTCTACAATATTCTGAGTCAGTGCTATGTGCAAACTGTAAAGCAACTATATTCTGTTTGCTGTTATTGGGGTTTGAAAAAAAAAAAAAACAAAACCCAATCAGTCATAAGACTCTAGCAAAGCAGGATCTTTATTTGAATTAGGCAGCAAATCTGACAGTCAGAAAACCAGCACAGACTTGGGAGTTGACCGTCTTTGAACGTTCATTTTAGAAAGTATTTGAGCAGATGAAAAATTTTTATTATACTCAGATCACTGCTGATCAGTCAGGCCCGCAGAAGACTCAGGGGCTGAACTGTAACACAGAAAAGAAATTGCATGACGTTTTTAAAGGATGAGACCTCAAAGCAAGGGGAAACGGTGGACTGTAGCATTGTCCAACTGTATTTTAACACAAGGGGTTGAACAAAGGGTAAAGGTTGGTGGCTTGACTTCATCTGGGCCACCAGGTTTCAAGATCCTTGACGTTTGAAGCTGACTTGGAACTCAGAATAATAAGGGAACAAAGGAGTGTGCGAGTTGTACATAGTCGGTTAAGTCATGACAGTGTGGAGAGCTTTGGGGCTAATTCTAGAAACTTGGCAAGAATTTGACATTGGGCCAGAACGAGGAAATAAGCTCAGGCAGGAATTTGACTTTGGGCTAGGACAGAGAAGTAGGCTCAGATAAGAATATTTACATTTGGGTTAATACAAAGCTCAAGGTAAGTTCAGCCAAGGAATGTTCCGGCATTACTTTTATCTTGGACATCCTGTTAAGCCCCTAGAAACAGAGGTCACAGGACTTTGTTTATTGCCTTGACCTAGAACTGAGATTATTATTTGCATGTACTTAAAATGGTATAAAAGCAAACTGGGAAAAAATAAACTCACCTCAGCCTGAGCACTGGCTGGAGTCATAGTATAACATTGTCTAATTGTCTTTTTCTTTTCAATCCTCCCTCCCTTGAGACCCTATTGACTGACTGAGCTATTCGGGTCATGTCAATACATCTATGACTTATGGACATTGGTATAGATAATGGGCAGTGTGTATGTGTGTGTGTGTGTGTGTGTGTGTGTGTGTGTAATCCAGAAGACAACTTTACAGAGTCAGTTCACTCCTGCCTTCATGTGGGTTCCAGAGATCAAATTCAGGTTACCATGCATATATAATAAACATTTTTACCCACTGAAAATATAAAATATATTTTATATTTATATATTATAAAATATATCAAATATTTTATATTTTAAAATAAACATTTTACCCATTCTCTGCCTGTTCCCACCCCCAATACTTTTACATGTAATTATACCAGCATTCAATCAAAAAAGGCCACTATGACTTGTAACAAAGGGTTTGTTTGTCTGTTTGTTTCTTGGTTTGTTTGTTTGTTTTTGTGACAGGTTCTCTGGGTATCCCAGACTGGCTTCAGTTTTGCTGTGTAGTTGACAACAACCTTTACCTCTGGTCTTCCTGCCTTTGCCTCCCAGATGCTGGGATTACAGATGTGAAATACTGCATGAGTAGGGTTTATGGAAGCTACCAGCTAGTCTGGCATACACAGAGAAAAAAAACAAGGGGTCCTGAATCAAATAAAAGTAAGAGGTGAGGCCTGACATGGGATTGTTCTCTGATCTCACATGTATACTGTGTACATGGGTACCCACATTCACACACACATACACACACACACACACACACACACAAAGATAAAGAAAAATAATGAAAAGGACAACATTCATTTGGATATTTAATATTCTATTTCCTTATGGAAGAAACAAATTGGGTTTTATTATTTTGTGGTTATTTCTTGTATTAGTATTTTCATCCTTTTTTCTCTCTGGTTCTCAAGTTTACAGACATTTTGTTCCATTGTGTTCTTGCTGTTATTATTTCTTGAGATAAGGCTGTGCTATGGAGCCTGGGCTAACCTTGAATTGTAATGTAAGTTAGCCTCAAACGTGACGTAATCCTCCTGCCTATGCACCCTAAGTCCTAAAGTTACAAGACTATGTTATCACACCAGCCTTCGGGCCTTTCATAAAACTAAGCCAGCCCAAGTGCTCTGGCACCACACAGCCCATCAGCTTCCTCAGCTCATATACTCAGAAAGGCTTTCTTAGGAAATCTGTTCGTGCCGCACCACAGAGCACCGCAGGCTAGGTAGTCTGTAAACAACAGGACTTTCTCTCTCCTAAGAATCTGGCAGTACAAGGTATCTGGCTCCTGAGTGTCAGTGCGTGCTGAGGGCACCTTCTCTCATGGTAGTCCTATGGCATCAGGGTTCTTACCTCAGTCCTGACCTAAGGACCCCTGTGGTTATACATGGTTATACATGGTCAGGATGCCAACATGGAATTTGCAGAGGGTGGACAGAGGGAACACAAACCTTCTATATATAGTACTTAACAATCTACAGTGGATGCTTCCCAGATTTTGGATAGTTCCAATCCAACAGCTGCCAAAATATCCTGTAGGCATAGAACCTCCCACATAGCATCTGTCAATCTGATCCTGGTTTCTGGGTTTTCAATGCATGAACAAAACCCAGAGGCTTCTGGTCTCTGCCAGGAGTCCTAGTATATCTGCTTGCTTGATTTCTTTAATTCTGTTGACATGTGTGGAACATGAAAGTGAGTGTGTTAATGTTTCCACATGTCCAGGTCAGCTGTGCTAAGTGCTTGGCCATTGTCCCAAACTCTTCTCTTCTTGTAAAACTGAAGGCCCATATTCACCCCAGAGAACGCCCCTTTCTTCTCGGAGTCCGTGAAAACACCATTTTATTTTCTATTTTTGTGAACCAGGGAGAATTTAACATTATTGGCCATTCCCTTTCTGCATGTTTCATTTAGCATAATTTCCACAATGTTCATCTATGTGAGTAATGTATATCAGAATTTTCTTCCTTTTATCCTTTTAA
The DNA here is from genome assembly GCA_030674055.1 of Rhabdomys pumilio. NCBI lineage: Eukaryota > Metazoa > Chordata > Mammalia > Rodentia > Muridae > Rhabdomys > Rhabdomys pumilio. The sequence continues at coordinate 76,298,894 of JANHMN010000010.1, forward strand.
AATCTGAATAATATTCCATTTATGCAAATATAACATTCCATTTATATATTCATAATCATAAACATATACTTGTTTTATCCAGTTTTTGTTGCTGTAATACTTATATGCCCATGGATACACAACTATCTCCTCTGGACCTTATACTTAATCTCAGAGCTTTGGAAATATATAAAATTGCTGGACTATGTGGCAATTCTTTTTTTAAGCTTTGAAGAATCTATGTATGGTTTCCATAGAAACCATATCATTTTAGGGTTCCTTCTATGTTGGTTCTGTGGGTCATTTGCTCCAGAACCATCTTCAGTGTACCACCTACCAGTAAGCTTAGCACTTGGATTCAGGCTACTCAAATGATCTGTTTCCTGTATATTCAGTGTCTTAGTTACTGCTGTTGCTATGACAAAATACCCTTACCAAAAACAAATAAACAAATGAAAACAAAACAAAAGCAAAAAAACCAACAACAACAAAAAGAAAAACAACAACAACTTAAGGGAAGAAAGGTTTATTTATCCTGAGGCAGTTCTAAGCAGACAGTGCTACATAACAAGGAAACCATAGCAACACAACCTTGAGGCAGCTGGGTACATGCAGGACTAAGGAGGCTGCAAGAAGCCAGTGTTCAGCTCGCCTGTTCTTTTTTTTTTCAATGAGGAACCCAGGAAATGGCACTGCCTTAGGTGAGTCTTTCCACCTCAGTTAACCTAAGCAAAGTAAGCCTTCACAGGCTCACCCGAAGGCCAAGCTAACCTAAACAATCCTTTACAGCTATGCCTGGAGCTTGTCTCCTAGGTAATTCCTGATTCTGTGGATCAAATGTAACTATCACAGTCGCTGTTTCTGTCTCAGAAAAGTGCCCCACGAAGAGGTTTTGTTATACTACTGTATTTCTCAAGTCTCTGGAACAATACTGAACACAGGTAGAAATCCAATTAAAACAGTGTTCTCAGCCTTCCTAATGCTGCAACCCTCTAATACAATTCGTCGTATTGTAGTGACCCCCAATCATAAGACTATTTTTGTTGCAACATTTTTGGCACTCAACGAGAGGCAGAGGGAACAGAGACCCAGAGAGGTGACGTAGGACATGGAAATGTTGGAGAGTCGTTGGTGGAAGGACAAGAAGGAGGAGGAGATCGTGGCTTAGAAAACCGCAGGTTGTAAAGGGATCTCATAGCTGGGGAATAGAGTAGTTCACTTAGGACTTAACTAACCTGAGATAAAAGTTCATTCCACCCTAATCTCTGAATACAGCTCGGCAGCCTTCTAGGCTGCACCACCAGCGTGTAATGAAACCTGAGTGGGTCTTAGGGCCTACAAAGACGTTACAAAGTTTCAGTGCCCTGTAAAAGCTGCCTGTGAGGTCGTTTTTCAGGCAGAAACAGTGAACTGAGAGTTCCGGACCAAGTAACCTTTTGATACTTAAAGATGACCAAAACAATGGATATCTTTTGGGCTTTATATGATATTTCAAATGGTTTGATAGGAATCAACTTAGGGAACATAGACACCTTATCATTTATCAGTATGGCAATATTTATTCTCTTGGTTTACTATGTTTTCTCAGAAGACAGGGCCCTAGATAAAAAATTCCTTGCCTTGGAAAAGAGATTACGCTGGGCAGTGGTGGCGCACGCCTTTAATCCCAGCACTTGGGAGGCAGAGGCAGGTGGATTTCTGAGTTCGAGGCCAGCCTGGTCTACAGAGTGAGTGCCAGGGCAGCCAAGGCTATACAGAGAAACCCTGTCTCAAAAAAACCAAAAAAAAAAAAAAAAAAAAAAAAGGAAAAGAGATTACAAGTAACACTAGAACTAAAGGTACAGGATTTTATTGGTCAAAATAAGCAACAACAATGAGATAGAGATAAAATTTGGAAACAAAGTCTAGAAGATAATTTACTAAAGTTAGCAAATCAAAATAAGGCCGACCTGCAATATTACAATTACAACATAAAGAGAAGCTTATGACTTGGCAACAAGGATTAGAGGGAAGAGGCAATTAAATATTATGACTCTGAAAGGCCCTCTCCCAGTGCACCTCCACTTCCAGAGGCTCCCATTGTAGAGACAGTGGTTATAGATCCCAGAAAGGAGTTATAGGATAAAATTTCTATTCTTAAACAACTAATAGAGTTGGGAAAAGAGTATCAGGACTTAATTAATCAGCTACAAAACTTAAGGACAGGGAAGAGGACTCAAGAGGCCAACTGCAAAAATCCCCTGGGTGAAAATCCTCAACCCGGTGTCCAAAAGCAGTCCCTATCCTCTAGTTTTAGTTCAGCTACAGATCAGCCAGAGAAGGGAGACACTGAGGCTTTCCCTATATCAGAGACCAGACACGCTCAAGGGGTTGCTTGGAGACATCACACAGGGTTTAATTTTCAAATTATTAAAGAATTAGAAGATGCCGTATCTCAATACGGTGCCACCGCTCCTTTTACTCTTGCAATTTTAGAGTCTGTGGCAGAGGAGTGGCTGACTCCCAGTAATTGGAATATGTTAGTGAGAGCAGTTCTTAGTGGTGGAGACTATCTTATTTGGAAATTAGAATATCATGAGAATTGTAAAGAGACAGCTAGTAGAAACATTCAGGCAGGCAATGGTTGGTCCTTTGATGCCTTAGTAGGAGAAGGGCAGTTTGCTTCTAGTGATAACCAGATGCAATATGACCGAGATTTATGTGCTCAAATTCAAAATGCAGCCATGAAGGCTTGGTGTAAACTCCCGGTAAAGGGAGACCCTGGTACATCTTTAACAACAGTCAGGCAAGGGCCTGATGAGCGATTTTCTGACTTTGTTCATCGATTAATGACAACAGCAGGGAGGATTTTTGGTAATGCAGATGCAGTAGTAGATTATGTGAAACAACTTGCATATGAAAATGCCAATTCTGCCTGTCAAGCAGCCATTAGACCCTATAGGAAAAAGACAGACCTTATGGGGTATATCAGACTATGTTCTGACATAGGTCCCTCCTACCAACAGGGCTTAGCCATGACTGCTGCCATGCAAGGACAATCAGTAAGAAATTTTTTGGCAAATAGAGATAAAAGGCCTGTTTTAAATGTGGCAAGCCTAGACACTTTGCAAGAGATTGCAAGGCAGAAAATGAGTTAACCCAGAGATAGCCCAGCAAACAGGCTGGGCTCTACCCATGTTGCAAATGTGGAAGGCATTGGGCTAGTGAATGTAGGTTCAAAAGAGACGCACAAGGAAACACCCTTTCCCATAATCAGGGAAACGGGAACAGGGGCCAGCTCCAGGCCCCGAACCAGCACAAGCCAAAACAGGCTTATGGAGCAGTCAGTGTCATACCAGAAAATACCAATTCCTTTCTGAACTTAGTCGAGCAACACCAGGAAGCACAGGGCTGGACCTCAGTTCTGCCACTCACACAGTATTAACCCCAGAAATGGGACCTCAGGCCTTACCCACTGAAGTGTTTGGACTGCTCTATCCAAATGTGTTTGGCCTGATAGTGGGAAGAAGCAGTACTACTATGCAGGGACTACAAATTTTTCCAGGAGTTATAGATAATGATTATCAGGGTGAGATTAAGGTAATGGTACAGGCAATTCAGAATATAGTCACCATTCCTACAGGAAAGAGGGTAGCTCAACTATTGTTACTTCCATTGTACCCTACTAATCACAAGTATAAGAATCCTAAAAGAGGGAATCAAAGCTTTGGTTCCTCTGATGCATATTGGGTACAGCCTATAGTTAAACAAAAACCTATGATGACAATTTGGCTTGATGGAAAGGCATTCCAAGGCTTGGTTGACACAGGAGCTGATGTGACTATCCTAAAACAAAGTGATTGGCCTGCTACCTGGCCTCTGACCTCAACCTTAACCAACTTAAGGGGTATTGGCTAAAGTTAAAATCCACAGCAAAGCTCTAAGGTGCTGACGTGGAAAGATAAAGAAGGACATACAGGGAATACATACAACCCTATGTCATCCCGGGCCTTCCTATTAATCTCTGGGGTCGAGATCTGTTATCCCAGTTGGGATTGATTATGTGCAGCCCTAATGAAGTAATTACAACTCAAATGATAAACTCTGGATTTTCCCCAGGGAAAGGATTAGGAAAAAGTAAAGATGGAATTACTCATCCTATTGAGGTTTATGGTAACAATGAAAGAAGAGGCTTGGGATATTTTTGATGGGGGCTACTGATTCAGCTGCACCCCTAGGGTGTTGTGAGAATCCCATCACCTGGAGGGGGGACTCGCCCATCTGGGTGGATCAGTGTTCCCTAACCACCAAAAACTTACAAGCTGCCCAGTTGCTAGTGCAGGAGCAATTACAGGCAGGACATTTAGAAGAGAGTAACTCTCCCTGGAATACCCCAATATTTGTCATTAGGAAAAAGTCAGGAAAGTGGAGATTGTTGCAAGACTTGAGGGCTGTTAACTTGACCATTATTAGGATGGGAGCCTTACAACCTGGGCTGCCCATACCAGTGGCCATACCTTTAGGCTATTATAAAATAGTTATAGATTTAAAAGACTGTTTTTTTACTATCCCCTTGCATCCTAACGATAGAAAGCACTTTGCTTTCAGTGTTCCCTCTATAAACTTTAGAGAACCTATGAAAAGATATGAATGGAAGGTCTTGCCTCAGGATATGGCTAACAGTCCTACCTTGTGCCAAAAGTTTGTGGCTTCTGCCATAGAGGGTGTTAGAACTATGTGGAAGCAAATCTACATGATTCATTTCTTGGATATTTTGATAGCTGGAAAGGATGGAAAACAGGTACTCCAGTGCTTTGATGATCTTAGAACAGCTTTACAGACTGCAGGGTTACAAATAGCACCAGAAAAGGTACAATTACAAAATCCATATACTTATTTAGGATTTCAGATTAATGGTCCACGTATTATTAATAGTAAGGCCACACTGAGGACTGATTCCCTTAAGACACTTAATGATTTTCAAAAACTACTGGGAGACATTAATTGGCTACGACCATATTTGAAACTCACGACTGGAGAATTGAAGCCTCTGTTTGATATTCTCAAGAAAGATCCTGACCCTAAGTCTGACAGGGCTCTAACAGAGGAGGGTAGAAAAGCCTTACAGAAGGTAGAGAGTGCTATTTCATCCCAATTTGTAACTCATATTAATTATTCTAAGCCTTTATATTTTATTATTTTTGAATTATAGGACACCTGAGAGCCCACACTGGGCTACCAGGTCCTCTCTCTGAGGGAAACACCAAGAAAGATCTAGCTACTTGTGTAGCTGCAGTGACTTTATCAGATTCGCAATCTAATTTGGATCAGGCCATTAAAGCTCATGAGTTACATCACCTTAATTCTAAAACTTTAAAAGTTATGTTTAAAATTACCAGAGAACAAGGTAGACAAATTGTCAAACAATGTCAATCACGTGTTAAACTTTTACCAGTTCCTCATTTGGGTGTAAATCCAAAGGGACTGATACCAAACAGTCTCTGGCAAATGAATGTTACTCATTATAATGAATTTGGCAAGCAAAAATATATACATGTATGTGTAGATACATACAATGGTTTCATTTATGCAACATTACAAACTGGAGAAGCAAGCAAGCATGTGATCACTCATATGCTTGCTGCAATCGCTGTATTGGGTGTGCCTAAACAGATAAAAACTGACAATGGCCCAGGTTATACAAGCTCCAGTTTCCACCAATTCTGTGAGAAATTGGGAATACTACATAAAACCGGTATTCCATATAATCCACAGGGCCAAGGTATGGTAGAAAGGGCACATCAAATGATTAAATGTCAATTTGAAAAAATTAAAAAAGGGGAATGGTATCCTACCAAGGGATCCCCCAGAAATATCCTTCATCATGCACTCTTTATTTTAAATTTTTTAACTTTAGATTCTGAAGGAAAATCTGCTGCAGATAGATTCTGGCATCCTGATACCAAAAAGAATTTTGCAACAGTCTTCTGGAAAGACCCATTAACTGGAACCTGGAATGGGCCAGATCCAGTGCTTATCTGGGGAAGAGGTTCTGTTTGCATATATTTCAAAACTGCAGATGCTGCACGTTGACTGCCAGAAAGACTGATTAAACAAATAGACAACAATAACAAATCCAGGGAGGAGAAAACCCCTGAGAAGCGTATTTTTTCTTTGCAGGAAATATGAAGGAAACATGAAGATGCTTCACAATTGCCTTCAAACTGGAACAAATCAACGAGCAAACCGGCCTTGGGAAGTTCTCAATGCTGAAGGAGACATCACCACCTGAATCTCCAGGGTGGCTCTATTGGACTCTTGATTTCCTGACCTATAATTTAGTGGGGTACATTGTTTAACCCATTGTAGTTGGTTTTTGGGTTTGAGATTGATTGAGCAGGGACAGGGAATTTCCTTACTTGTTTTGTTAAGATTTCTGTGTGTTGCCTTTTAAAAAGAGTGTTGCTGTTATACTGACTATTTAGGCATTAAGTCTCTTGTCTCTCGGGTTTATGCTGTTCAACAGACTGATGGCTTTTGTATGGCAACAGATAGATGCTATTCAAATGAAACCCATACAGGTCCATTATTACAGGCTGGAAGTAGGGGACTCTGAAACCTCTGAAACGTCATCAAAACTGACGAGGATTAACCCCTAACTTACGTGCTAAGCCGGATAGTCAATGATGGGTAAGAGAACATATCGAGACCCTTGCCCCTAAAAGAAGGGAGGCCTCACCATCCTAAGACAGGAGCTCAACCAATGGCTGTTGAGTAGCCAAGGACAAGAAAGAGAGGCTGGCGTCCTTTGTTCCAACCTAAGACAGGCATGGTTTCTGTAAGTTTTCCCAGCCTTCCCTTTTGAAAAAATAATTAAAAGGGGGGACCTGTTGAGAGCCGACTTTTAACAGAAAGCGGCTAGAAAGCAACTATCCATCCCTGTAAGGTGCGCATGCCTAACGCCTCCAAGGCTTACATCATATCCACGTGCCTACAAGGGGTGTGGCAAAAGTGTATAAATACCCCAGATTTCCCTTCAATAAAAGACTCGAGATGAGACTTGAGACTGGATCAGAACCTCTGTCTTGTCTCCATTCCTAGTGTCTCTTCCCCTTATCCCCATTTCTCTCTCCCTCTAGACCCTGACCCGAAGACTGGAGCAAGCCGCAACATTTTTTGTTAAGTCTTTTGTCTCAAGCCAGGTAGAGTGGATCGGGTTGCAACAAATACCCATCCTCTTCATCCACCCACACAAAATGAGGTCACAGCCTACATGTTGAGAGTTGCTGAATTAGAAAGTTATTGTATGATCTGTTCCTGTTCCATCTATATGACTCTGGACACGGTAGACTCATCATGATTCCTCAGACACAGCCCTGGCTGTCCTGGAACTTGCTTTGTAGACCAGGCTGGTCTCTTCTATCTCCAGAGTGGTGGGATTAAATGCATGTGCCTCCACCACCCACACCACCCAGCTTGGCAAACTTGATTCTTGATTAAAAAGGTATGCTTGGAAGAAAGACCACACTGAGTCAGGAAGTGCAAGCGGTTTCTATTCTAACTCAGGCAGGGGCTCTGTCTTTTCTGCATTGACTGGAGTTCAACCTCACAATCTTATTTAACTGGCTAGTTTGAAGAGAACTGATGAACGAGAAATGCAGGGAAGAAAATCCTTTTGCCCCAAGGAGGGCCACTCCCCCGCGAGAAGGGCCACTGCCCCAAGGAGGGCCACTCCCCCGCGAGAAGGGCCACTGCCCCAAGGAGGGCCACAATCCCAAGGAGGGCCACAATCCCAAGGAGGGCCACAATCCCAAGGAGGACCACACCGTCCTAAGGAGGGCCACACCGTCCTATGGAGGACCACACCGTCCTAAGGAGGACCACACCGTCCTAAGGAGGGCCACACCGTCCTAAGGAGGGCCACACCGTCCTAAGGAGGACCACACCGTCCTAAGGAGGACCACCGCTCCAGGCCATAAATTCCTAAAACAGAGCAGTGGGCCTTTGAATCATCCCAACAACTCTGTCAGAAGAAATTTTGTAGCAGAAAACAAAGATTCTTGGAAGTTTCAGTCAAATCTGGTGGTGAAAAACAAACAAAAAACTAGAAAGCAAACTAGTTTTTCAATAGGGGGCAGGGCAGTGTGTAGGGGGAGGGGTAGGCAGGCATTTCTATCCCAAGTCAGCCAGTACCTGTCTGTAACATTGAAGAGATACGGAGTGACTTGTGGGAGAAGGATTTCTTGTGTAGAGACCGCCACCCCTCCACCCCGCCACCTTCCCACCCACCCCCACACTCATTGAAAACTAACGATCTTTCTGTTTTGTTGGGTTCGTTTTAAGGAACACAACATTGGGTATCAAAAAGGTGTGGGGAGACACAGTTAACAAGCCAGGACTAGGGAACACAAAGGAGAACCCTGGCGCCTGGGCTCAGGCTACAGAGACGTGGATGCTGCCCTGCTCCGGTTCTGACACAGCTGACCCGGCACAAAGACTGGCTGGGAGTACAGGAGAAATCTGATCAGAATCAACCGCGCTGCTGCGGGGAAACCTACTGGGATTGTCTATAGCAAGGAGAATGCTGCCCTTCCTCCTGCTGCCTGGAGTCTCCCTCTAGTGCCCTGATTGGCAGAGCGTTTCAGGGCTCTGTAGCAGAGGCCCAGCTGCAGCATGCCGACAGTGGTTAGTGCTAAGAGTCAATAGCTTAATAATTAGCTCATCAAGCACTCGTGCAATCACACATCAATATGGTATGTCTTGTTCACTGGGATGCCTCTGTGTTTAGAAAATTTCCTGGTATAAAACACAAACGATAAACATTTGTTGATGGAGATGGGAAAAGGGTGAGCTACACTAGCTGTTCTCCAGTCTGCATTCAAAGGCAAAAAGTCCAAAATAACTTTGGCTGTCCTGCCAGAATTTAAGCTCATTCCTGGCTCTATTTATACTTCTCCCAGTTGCTTCTTGGTGGGGCTGTAGGAGGTAGCATAGGTAGCCTCGGGTTTTTCGGGGAAACGCAAGTCCAGTGTCAAATCCCAGCCCCTCGAAGAGTTCAGAGCCTTGGACAAATTACCCCCCATCAAAGGCTTGTTTCCCTCATCTACAAAATACAGGGGATGATGAGGTGGAGTTTAAATTAATGCAATCCTATGGGGGCATGTGTTCCTCACGGGCTTCCACCCCGCACCCGTGAGTAGCCCCACGGCTGCCAGGCAGGCCAAAGGTTGGAGTAACTAGGCAGGCTAGGCATGGCACCAGGCAGGCAGGCTAGCGCCCAAGCTCTGCAGTCCAGGACGGTCCTAAGAACTGCACTGTAGTTTCCTAACGGTTCTATTTCAAATTTCCTAATAGTGGAGTTTCAAACCCAGCTAACTCCCGCCTAGCACAAACGAGGGTGTGGTTTGGGCTCACATTCACACCGAAACAAAAGAAAACAAGGAGACAACCCCCGCCCCCCCCCCCCCCCCCCCCCCCCCCCCCCCCCCCCCCCCC
>JANHMN010000010.1:76308446-76334003 GCA_030674055.1 Rhabdomys pumilio
CCCCCCCCCCCCCACACACACACACCCCGCGGCCTCGCCCAACTCGGGACATTTTCCCAGACACCCGGTGCAGCCGAGATACAGGCACGCCCTATGGCTGCTGCACTTCCCAGAGTCAGGGTGCAGCCGCCCCCAAGGTCGGGTCTCAAGGGGCTCCAAGGACCGGGCCCCCGGGTGAGCTGGCCGGATTGCCTTGCCCGGCTGGGTCCGACCCTCAGTTGCAGCTGGATCCTGGCCCAAGGCTCAAAATCCTCCTCTCCGGGGCTCGAATCCTGGGAATGTCGCTGCGGGGAAGCATCTGACTGGCCTCCGGGTGGCAACAGGGTTCAAACCTTTTTCGGGTGATTTTACACAAAATTCTCCTTACACCAAGAGCTGCAGCCCTGGGAAGTGGAAGCCCAAGGAATGAGAAGGGAGTTTCTCGCTCCTTCTCCTGGCCGCCTTCGCCATGTCCACTCCCGATATGCTGCGGGCGAAGCAAACAATTGCCTGTTCCCGTTCCGAAGACCCCTTCTTTGTGTCTGTGGAAGTTCCTTCTTCGGTTGCGAACCATCTATGCCACCCGAGCGGGTCTTTCCAGCTAGATTGTCGCCACCTCGCGGCAGGATTCGGTGGCCACACTCGTCCTTCGTCCCCTAAGCCATTTGCTCCCTTCGGTCTCAAGCCTACTTTTCTTTCTCCAACCAGCTATGGACTGGAACTTTATAATCCTGTTCTCTGGGCTTAGAATGTGAGCTGGGATATCTGTCCCTTCCTCTCTGTTACATGCTTGAGTCTTAAAGAGAAATGGAGCAAGTGCTAGTTGGAGAGTAGGAGTCACCAAATTGGCAAACTTGTGGAGGCTCGGTGTGAGGCGTCAATCCCCCACCAATTTCCCATGAGACAAACTAATGATTAAGAAGACAGACGCACTCTGTCTTGTTCCTACTGGTTAGTGATGCTATTATACTTGATGAGTATTATTAAAGGATCCCTGTCATTAAAGACTCCCTGTTATTATTGTTATTATTATTATTTAGCATTTATAATGTATTCCTTATTTTCAAAGCACGCTGACTATTATCTCCCTGGGCTTTCCAAATAAAACAGGGTGGCAGACAGGTGACAACTTCACAAAATAGGAAACTGAGGCACTGTAATTAGTGCAGAGTTCTTGGATTTATGAGTCAACAGTAGTCGTTTCTCCCGTCTGATTACTGCCTTACTCTGAACTCACGGATTCCAGCAAATGGTAATCCTGACTTGGGAAACTAGTTTCTCACACTCACTTTTAGGACCCACTCGTAATCACATTAGAAACCCAGTCAGGGAAGTTTTCAAACTTATGAGTCATTACTTCAGACTCATTACTGGGCACCTGGGTCATGTTAATTGGATTTTATTTTACAAGTCAAATTATTGTTATTGTTACTTAGTATTATAATGTATTCTGCTAAAATGTATATAAGCAATCCCAGTCTTTAAAAAGTAGGAGGTTGTAACACCAGTAAAATGAATGTGTTTTGATCTAGAGAACAAACACCACCTGTTGGCCTGCACTTGCACAAGTTGGATGCACCTGGTCCCAGTCACAGGGGAATCTCTCAGACAACCTTTCTTAGTTTTTCTTTTTACCCATTTCTCACCTCAAAGAGCAATTCTATAAATTCCTAAAGGCACAATTTCAAACAAGTTGCTCATTGGCTTAGAGGACCTGGGTCAGGCTTCCCAACCTTCCCCTGTGCTCGTTTATTCACCCATTCATTCATAAGGATGCATATGTTGTGTATCAGTATGCTGTGTGTTAATAATAGCTCCTCTGCACTAAGTTGTGGCAAGCTCATTCCTATGCAGCAAAGTTTCACAGTTAATTCTTGTTTTTCTTACTCTAGTGAAGCTCCCAGAAGATGCCTATCATAGTACAAGTAGAGGGAAACCTGGGAAAGTGTGTAAGGCTGCAACTCCCAGCTACTCAGAGTCAAAGGCTCCATCACCTTCCTGTACCTTTCACATGAAAACATAAGATTGAAGGGTGTGGCAGGAAAATATGAACTGAGGGGTTAGTGTTGTAGAGTTGGTTGGATTACTAAATTTATTCTTAAACAAAGCATTGTATAAGTACAATCTTACATCGATAGAAATCTTTATTACTGATACAAAATTGAAGTTATAATTTTTTACATTGGTACAGAATTTGTATATTGATACAGGTTTAAGGTTTTTATTGATGTAAATCTTTGTATATTGATACAACATTTGAAATTAATATTGTTACTCTTAGTGACATAGGCATTGTGCCTATGCAACTCATTTAAGAATAGAAGACTCTGACCCAGTCCTTCTAATAGCTGCTGTTACAAACTGTTTAGGATGATTAAGTAATGCAAGTTAAGGACCAGACAGTAAACTTATGGTTATCATATATTCTGATTTAATTATAATAAAGCATTTTCAATGTTATTCAAATAGAAATAGCTAAAAGTAGTCAAGGTTTAGCAGTTCAGATAATATATATGTGTGTGTGTGTGTGTGTGTGTGTGTGTGTGTGTGTGTAGTCTTCAAAAACATCAGAAGTCCACAGAATATGGTATTTGTAATAGTTTCATTATTATTAGAACTTTAACTAATAGACATGTCCGCTCCTGACAGTACCCCCGTCATGATTCAAAGAAGGTTATGACCATCATAACCTCCATATGGAGTTGCTCCAGTTGTGACAAGGTAGCCACTGGGCAAGATTTGCCCTAATTCATCTACAGACAAAAAATACTGTTAAAGAAGGGACACAAGGGACACAACTTAGCTCTGCCAAGATAGAGTAAGCTAGTCCTTTATAATAATTCCTGTTTCGTGTAAGTTCTGTCAGATGGTTATAGGCCAGAAGGCTGAAGACAGATGCTCAAAATATGGGTCCAGGTAGTCAGCTGTCTCTGCAAATTGGTTAAGTTTTGGAAGCTATGTTTTTGTGCTTCCTCTATATTCAGGCAATATTTAATACATTCTCAGATCCTTGACGGGGTTAAAGACTACTTATAGTCTTATAATTAAACTTAAGTTATTTAACTTTGAGGAAGATGTTGTAGATTTGAAAAGATGGTTTTTGGATGATAATACAAGTTAAAATCAAAACATAATTTAGGTATAAAATTGTAAACTCTTTAAATGAAGATAGATGTTAGAGTAATGTACCTAAATTGACAAAATCGATAGACATTATTAATATATATCATACCTTATAGTTTACATAACTGTTATTACTATGTTCAGTGTTTACCTGGGAGAAAAAGGCCTTTTTAACGTACGAAATGTTGTGGATTTGGTTTACTGCTCATATTATGTTAATTGGGTTCCCAAATTACATGGGAATTTTCACATCTTGCAAGTAGGGTTCCTGCCCCAAGTTGGCTCTAGTTGGTAAATAAAGCTGCCAGCTGCTAATGGTTGGGCAGGAAGACATAGGCAGGACTTTAGATTTCCCTGGCAAGAAAACCATGGGAAGAAGAGGGATTTTAAAATCAACATGCCAGCTGGGCAGTGGTGGCACACACCTTTAATCCCAGCACTTGGGAGGCAGAAGCAGACAGATTTCTGAGTTGGAGGCCAGCCTGGTCTACAGAGTGAGTTCCAGGACAGCCAGGGCTACACAGAGAAACCCTGTCTCAAAAAACCAAAAATAAATAAATAAATAAATAAATAAATAAATAAATAAATAAATAAATAAATAAGAATCAACATGCCAGGGAAGCAGAAAGATCAGGCCTGAGAGCTGGAGAAGCAAGGGGAAGAGCAGCCCCAGGGGCCCCTCCCCTGACTGGGTCAGGGGTAGCAAAGATGGAATATAGATTTTCAGTAAGTAATGATTCAGGAGTATCGGAGGGGAGGTGTTAGTATCATGGAAGTTTGGGAGTGGCCCAGCTGTTGAGCTGCTTAGAACATATTGAAAATAAGGCTACATGTGTGTCTTTCATTCGAGAATCCACAGCATTGGGGCGATAATGAGAAGTGGACATCCACAGGGGAGTTAAGAGTCAGTTAACTTTACTACCGGTACAGGTCAGTTGTAATGCAGAGGACAAATCACCTGAGAATAGGGAAATGGACAACATGGACTGGAGCTGTAGATCCACAGCGTTGAGAGTCACCTTTCTACAGGGTGCCTTGCTCAGGTGAACCATGAGCCTTTGAGCTCCATTGGTCTCAGAATGATCAGACTAGATGGAAAGAGTGAGAGACCAGCAAAAAGTTCAGGATTCCCCAAGCTCTTTCAGACTCCTCCAACTTTGCAGCCAATGAGGATGGCTAGGAAAAGGCAGCCTTTATCAAATGCAAGGAGAGTCCCCTCCCAAGTCATAGGTAGTCCTAGTCCATTACAGATGCACAAACAACATCACAACAGACTTTACAGGCTGGTATAATGTTTTCTAAACATAAAAAGAATGATAAAAAAAAAGAGCAAGAGGTTTTCCACTTGACCATGAGAAGACACTGGTACAAGACTGGTAAGCAACGAATAGGTGCTTTAAGTCCCACCACCTATTAGCTGGATTCATCTGGTCTTTCTGTGTCCCAGCTTCTTCATCTGTGAGGTACTTTGATTTTAGTACCTACCACTGGAGAAGAAGCTCTACCCGCTCTGCAGGTGGGTCTCTGTGACTTTAAGACCAGCCTGGTCTACATAGAAAGTTCCAGGACAGCCAGGGCTACATAGAGAGACCCTGTCTCCAAAAGCAAACAAGCCACATCTGAGCCCCTATCCTGATTAAATTATCCTGACTCTCCAAGCCTTCTTCTTATCTGTAAAGCAAGCAGTAACACTGCCATGCAGAGCCATTGTGAGGGTGGAGGACCTAGAATGTTGTCAGTCTGGACCACTTAGCTCCATTTCTCTTGTTATAAAGTTAGCATTAGTAAACATTCTTTTGGTATTATCTTAGTTAGGGTTTCTATTGCTGCAATGAAACACCATGACCAATAAGCAAGTTGGAGAGAAAAGATTTTAATTGGCTCATATTTCACTATTGCTGTTCATTATGGAAAGAAGTCAGGACAGGAACTCAAGAAAGGCTGGAACCTGGAGGCAGGAGCTGAGGCAGAGGCTATGAAGGGATGCTGCTTACTGGCTTGTTCCTCATAGCTTGCTCAGTCTGCTTTCTTATAGAACTAAGGACCACCAGCCCAGGGATGGCGTCTCCTACAGAAAGCTGGGACATTCCACATAAATCATTAATCAAGAAAATGCCTCATGGGTGTGACCACATGCTAGTTTTATGGAGGCAATTTTTCAGTTGAGGTTTCCCAAGTGACCCTAGTTTTTGCAAGTTGACAAAAACTAACAAGTACAGGCAGTAAGTATTTTTAAGTGCTGAGCCATTTCCAGCACTAAATTAATTTTTTAAAAATTGAAAAGAAAATTCTGTGGCTTGTTGGGGTATCCAAAGCTCTCAGCCTCAAACTGGTGACTGAACAGGGCTGTTGTTCTGGAAAACTCTGAGACCTATCAATAGCAAGTCAGTCTCCCTGTTACTGTACAATAAAGTTCAGAAAGTCAAGTTCAGTCTTTACTTTCCTCTTCAGTCCTACCAAGGATCCTCGGGGTGAGTGTGGAGGTCTGAAATGACTCTCCAAGGGGCCACAGTGCTTGTACCTTTCCTTTTCCTCTGAAGCCAAAGGGAAGGTGCTCCAATAAGGGGCTGGGGTGGAGGAAGATGTACAGGTTGGGCATCTGGCCCTCTGAGGAGCAGGAAGCCAGGTAGGTCTCCAGTCCACATCCTTGATCTCCAATGTTCAACTAGTAGGCTTGGCAGTGTCAGCAGTATCCAGGAGCTTATTAGACATGTAAGCTCTCTGTAACCCCACCCTGCCCAGGACCTTCTGGGTCGGAGTAGGCATTTTAGCCAGATTCCCTAGAAAATTGGAGGCAAGTCCAGACTAAGGAACACTGAAGCAGAGGATCCTCACAGCTGCTCAATGATCGAGCTAATCTGATTCTGGGAGGGACCCTTTTGTCTTTGCTGAGTCTATGCTGCATGTTTTGTAAGAGGAAAAGATGGTGGCACCCTGTAGGGAGAGTGCCACTGGAATGGTCAGAAATCCTGACAGGTGAAGAAATGGGTGATGGATCAGATCACTACCAGAAATTCACTTCCGTGGCAAGGAAGCTATCATCCATGCAGCATCTGTGGAGGACCTGCTGTGTGCCCGACCTCCACAGAAACGGCTGGAATGTTCAGGAGATCTGGGCTCTGATCCAAATCTCACTTTAAGTGGCTGGGCAATTCCCTTGGCCCTTGGCGTCTGTTTCCCCATCTGAAAAAGAAGTGGGGCAGATTGAAGGCCCACCTGGAAACCTTGGTTTCATTGGGTAAAGTGGTTTTAAGTGATTACACGTGAAACTGAGCACACCCCAGGACAGGGTGTATGTGATTAAGGGCTGAGTTGAGCGGATTTGGCAGCACCCAGGGCATGGACTCTGCAAGCTAAGTACAAGGAGCCTGAGTTTGAAAGAAAAGCAAACGCCTCCTCCTTCCTCCTCCGGGTACTCCCTAAGCCTCCGGTTGAGAGGGGCGGAGGCTGGCAGACTCGAGTTTCTCTCTTGGCCATTAGGTGTCGCATAGCTGCTGTGATGTGTAATGTAGGGTTGATAGGGACGCTTCAGGAGAAAACCTTGGGAATCCCTGAGGGTGTCCAGATCTAGAGCCTTCTAAGTGCGGGGTTGGGGGGGTGGGGGTTGCTCAGAAAGGGTTGACTTGGATCTAAGCAGGAACCACTACAAACATTTTCCCAGCTCAGGCTGACTCAGATGACATAAAGGGCCAATGCAAGCTGGGAGCACAGAAGGCAACACACACACACACACACACACACACACACACACACTATTAGACATCGGCTGCTGGGAAGTTCCCTTAACATACTTGGTCTCTAGCCCACATTTTATCTCTACTCTTCTGCTCCTCACTTGCTCAAAGAATGGTCAGCAAGGAATTCAGACCCAAACCAGAAATCTAACTTTCATGTCTCGGATCCTACCCTATCTGGCTTTGCTCCAGTGGTGGTAGACAGATGCTTTAGAAAGGCCGTGGCTGTCGCCTGGTCACCCTGGCTAAGGATGGGCAGTACAGCAGAGCCACTAGTGCCCTAAACAGTTCCACCTATGACATTTCTTTGTAAAAGAAGAAGGGAACATAATTAAGGCTCTGCCACGTGTCCAGTCCTGGACCACTCAGACCCAGGTGCCGGCATCCAGTACTGCTTTGCTCCTGAACAATAGTTCCCAACCTGTGGGCCAAGACCCTTTGTGGGGGTCAAACAGTCTTTTCACAGGAGTTGAATGTCACATATCCTACATGTCAGATACTTATATTAGATATACTGTTATATTCATAACAGTAGCAAAATTACAATTATGAAGTAACCACAAAATGTTTTTATGGTTGGCGGTCACTACATGAGGAACTGTATTAAAGGGTAGCAGCATAAAGAAGGTTGAGAACCACTGCTCTTGAAACACACACACACACACACACACACACACACACACACACACACACACAAACAAAAGCTTTGTGAATCTGCTAGCCAGTTACTGGCAAGAGATTTAAAGGTCACACTCTTTGAGTGTTCTCAGTTCTGTTTCCTGACAATCATGGGTTGTTTAATTTTTCTGGTCTTTATTTCTGTATCTATAGATCTGAGAGACTAAGTTTATATTTACAAGTTCACTTAAGCAAAGCATCATTACACATAGATGGCTAGACACAAACAAGTTAACATTTAAATTAGATCTCATTTGTAAGTTTCTCATAGTTTTGACTTTGTATTGAAGTATTGTTTACACCCTGAAAAGTATGTGTGTCTGCAGTGCCCTGAGCTTTCACACTAAACATAGTAGCAGGCAGGCAGAGATGCCATTGCTATCCCTGTCAGTCATTCACTATACCCCAGGGCTCACACCATCTCCACTGTAAGAGCACAAATTAACTTAAAATTTTACACATGCTATGAATGGAATCGTGTTCTACATCCTCTTTTGTCCTTGGCTTCTGTCACTAAATAGTCATGTTTTACATATGGCATACAGCATTTACGTGCTGTAAAGTTGGTGGACTTTTGAGAACTTGCCTGTTGAGAGACTATTGTGCCTTTCTTTTCAAATTGGTATTCATTCTTGGTAGCCATTTATTTTCATTTATGCTGAACTGAAGACAATTTTTAACATCTCCTTTTCCTGTCACTTTCAGAAAATCTGGATTTCTGTAGGCACTTGTGTTTGGGTTGAGCAATCACAGCCCCTTTCTGGTAGACTGGGCATGCTGAATAGTTTTACATCAAACTGACACAAGCTAAAGTCATTTGAGAAAAGGGCCTCTATCAAATCAGGCTGTAGGCAAGCTTAGAAGACATTTTATTACTTAGTGATTGATTTCGAGGACTCAGTACATAGTAGATGGAGTCACTCCTGGTCTGGTGGTCTTGGGTTCTATAAGAAAGCAGCTGAGCAAGCTGTGGGAGTAAGCCAATAAGCAGTACACCTCCATGGCCTCTGCATCTGTCCCTGCCTCTAGGTTCCTGTCCTGTTTGAGTTCCTGTACTGACTTTCTTCACTGAAGAACTATGAAGTGGAAGTGGACGCCAGATAGTCCCTTTCCTTCTCAACTTGCTTTGGTTCTGGAGCTTGAGCACAACAATAGTAACCCTAACTAAAATACTGGGTATGAAAAGAAAGTTGAAAAAGTTGGGGTTATCAGAATTTTACTAGTCTCTGAATGGGCTTCTGTTAGCAAGTGTGTACTTATCTTTTATTTTCACCCAGAAAGCAAGGCCTTGTTCATATATGTTGCTTCTGTCTCCAAAATCAAGCTGGCAGACCACAGAACTGAAATAACCATGTTTTTTCTTCCTTGTCTTTTTAGTGACACATCATTATGACAAAATACTTGAGAAAAACAACTTTAATTTGTTTATTTTTACTCATGGTTTGAGAGGTTTTAGTTCATTTCTTTGGACCTGAGGTGAGGCAAAGTATTATGGAGGAAAGTCTCAGTGATGCAAGGCCACTCAGCACATGACATCTGACAGCAGAGGCTGAGGATATAGTGCCTTAGAATCAACAAGTACATTAGAAATGAGCATTTTCAATCTCTCCACACTTCAGAATGAAAATAGGCAGGAACGAGCTTCACAGGGATGCAGGTAAGTACACTGAAGTTCACGACTGGACAGAGATTCCAGGAGATGCAGAAACTCTGGTTATCAGGAGGAAGAGAGCTCAGCTCAAACAGCACAGCAGTGAGGGAGGGTTAACAAAAAGAAAAGAGAGTCACATAGTGGGAAAAATAGAGACAGAAGCTGATAGGGAAGAGAAAAAAACTCTGCACTTGGAGGAACTTAGAGCTGCCCTTGAGAGGGTTCTGTGTTTCTCTACTTGAAGGAAAAGCATGGGGGCAGTGAACTGGCTGAGATGGCTCTGTGAATGAAGGTGCTAGTTGTCTCACCTTCCAGGTGGGCTTCCCAGAAAATACAGAAACACAATGAGTAGATAAAGGAAAACAATACAGGGTGTGAGAAGGATGCCCAGTAGATTTTTGCAAAAGAATCAAAGAGAAATCTTGGAAATGAAAAATAACGTAAGTCAAATAATAATTAAAAAAAAAAAAGCTTCATCAGCAGATGAGAACTTAGGGGCGTGAAGACAAAGTAGAGGACTTGGAATGTTCAGACAGTAGCAAAGAAAATAAATAAATATAAACAGAACATCAAGACAGAGATGAAGGACTGGAGAGATGGCTCACTCAGAAAGATCACTGACTGTTCTTGCAGAGGACCTGGGTTTGAGTCCTAGTACCCACGTGATAGCTCACAACCATGTGTAACTCCAGTTCCAGGTGATTCAATGCTCTCTTCTGACTTCTGTGGTATACATACATACATATATACATACAGGCAAGATACTCATACATAAAAGAAAAATAAATCTTTAAAACTAATTTTCAAAAGATACAGTTGAAATATTAGACTTATATACTTTTATCTTTATATCTTACATATTAACCTGTTTGTGTATATGTGTGCACATTTACCATGGTACTCATAAGAAGGTCAGAAGAAAACTTGTGGGAGTCGGTTCCCTCCTTCTACCATATGGGTCCTGGAGCTTGAATTCTGGTTGTTAGGCTTTGTGGTGAGCACCTTCACCCACTCATGGAGCCATCTTCCCAGCCCCAAATTTAGTTTCTTTTTTAAATACAAGAAGTAATCAAGATACAGGCATAGGAAACCTGTTTAGTGAAATAGTAGCAAGAAATTCCTAAATCTTGGGGAACATGTAGACATTCCAGGATAGGCTTCTAGAACCCTGAACAAACATGAGCAGAAAAGAATACCATCACACTACAGTATAGTTAAAACACCAAGAGCAAAGACCAAAGAATCTGACAGTGAAGGAAAAATGGAAACTCATTCACAAGGGTGACCTCATTAGAATAATGGTTTATTTCCTAGCAGAAAGTCTAAAAGGTCAGGAGAGTATAGAATGATGTATTTCAAGGTCTGAAAGAAAAACTCACCAATCTATATTATACCCAGCAAAATTATCTTCCAAAATCAAAGGAGAAACAAAAACTTTCCAAGATAAGCATAAACTGAAAAAACTCCATTACCACTAAGCCAGCATTGCAGAAGATACTACAGGAATACTACACATGGGAGGGGAAGACAAATACAGTCATGAGAGAACATAAATATTGTAAAACAGCAGATAAGCAAACAATGATTAGGAAAGAATGAAACCTCAGAGAACAGCAAAGTGACAAGAATTTGTTCATACTTTTCAATTGTGATACTTAATGCAAGTGGTCTTAGTTCACCAATAATAAAACAAACTGGCTGACTTTATTTTTAAAAATTAAGGTTCCATTTGTTTGCTGCCCACTACCAACTCATCTCTCAGGCTGAAGAGATAATGCAGCAGCTCAGAGCTTGTGCTGCTTCAATAAGGCAGACTTCAAGCCACAGTTAGTCAGAAGAGACAAAGAAGGTCCTATTATATTGAAAAGCAAAGCAATTGACCAAGAATATATAATGGTTGCAAATGTATATGCATCCAACATAGATGTATCTAATTTAGAAAAATTAAAAAGTTCAAAACACTAGCAGACATAAAAGGATGACTAGGCCTCATTACAATAATAGTGACGCCATAACCCCACTCTCACAGGGACAAGTCATATAGACATAAAATCTCAAGAAGGGAACTTAAGAGTTAAATTGTGGTGTAGATCAAGATCGAATGAATTGAACAGAACATTCCACCCAACAACTTCAGCGTAGACATGTTTTGAGCAGTTTGTGGAACCTTCTATAAAATAGATCATATTCTAGTGTCATAGGGTATCTTCCCACTATGTATAAAGCTTGGCGATTGGGCTGTATGAGAGGTAGGTGAAGTGAGGTATAGGGAGGAGATGAAGAGGAGAAGGAAGAGGAGGAGCTAATAGAGGAGGAGGACCAGAAGAGAGAGGGGAAGATGGCAGCAGATGTGTACATGTCTCTAGCAGTCTAAGGTACTTGTAATATCTAGGTTTGTGTCATGTCCTGAATCAACCAGCAGACAGAAGACAACGGACACAGGATCTTCTTCCCAACACGGTTTATTCAGGAACCTTGAAGTACTGCAAAAAGCCCCCGAGCTCTAGCTCCCAGCCTTTAAATCTCTGTGTCCTCTCCAATCAGAACCTGCCACGAAGTCATCCTCGATTGGTGTTGAGCGCATACGTCACATGGCCAGATCTTATGTAATGATGAACAAGCAGAATGCATGAGCAGTAAAGCCTAGACTACGTGCCATTCAGGCTTCCTGAAATGGTGAACCAACACGCCAGGGGCATCTGGCACCCAGCCAGGAGCGATCTTGAGTTCTGCTCCCCACAGGTTTGGAATTGGGTAATACCTCTAATTGTGTGGGCATCTTGTTAATTGAGTATTACCAAATATTTAAAGCCATTGGATAATCTTTAAAATTTAGAGTCTCATTTCTATCAGGTACTGCATGGATGACGAGATGGTCTGGGCTCAGCCAAGCATTGTGGAGATAGCGTGGTAGATCCCATGCTGGTGTCTTGTGGGTGCCAGGGCTGGTGCTTCTGGTCAACCTGAGCTGGGGCAGCAGTGAGAACATGCCAATGCTAGTGGCCTCAGGCCTTGCCTAGTCAGGAACATAACAACAAGCCAGATTGGGTGCTGCCATTTTAAATATTCTCCACAACATTCTAGGTACAAAGCACGTCTTAACAAATACAAAAAAAAAAAAAAAAGTCTAGATAATAATCCTTGCTTTTATCAGATTATGATGAACTAATACTAGAAACTAATAGCAAGAAAAACTATACAAACACACAGGAGCTGAATAATATACACCTGAATGGGTTCTTAAAGAAACCAGAAGAGAAATTATAAATTCCTAGAACTAGGGGCTAGAGATATAACATGATACAGTGCTTGCCCAGCAATACAGAACTTCAGCTTGTGCATGCCTGTAATCTCGGTGATCAGGAAATGGAGTATGGATGATTGTACTCAAGCTACATAGAGAACCACAGGTCATCTGAGATTACATGAGATGCTGTCTCAAAAACAAACAAAAAAATAGAATTAAATGAAAATGGAAACAGCATATCAGAATCTGTGAGAAAGAACAGGCAGATTTAGGGAGATTTAAAGCTGTGAGTGCTACTGTTAACAAGACTAATCAGTCCTTAGCCAAACCAACCAGCTAAAGAGAAAATCCAAATTAATAAACTTAGGGATTAAAAAGAAGATATTATAATAGATACTAGTAAATCCAGTGGGTCCATAAGTATTATTTTGGAGACATATACTCCAATAAATTGAAAATCTGCAAGAAATGAATACATTTTTGCACTATCTACTCTACTAAAATTGAACCTAAGAGGATATAGAAAACCTAAATATAATCAACAGGGCTGCTGAGACAGCTCAACTGGCAAAGACATTTATCATACAGCTGATGACCTGACTTTGATCCTCAGGACCCACTCTAAGACCCCCATGAAGGGAGGACCTCACTCAAGCCTCAGGAATTCACAGCCACCCAATAACTCACAAGACACCTGATTTTGATGCAATCAGCAAGAGGTATATTTTGGGATCAGTCCATTGAGGCCGAGACTCGTAACCCACACAGGGGCAGAGGAATGTCGACCCTGAGTGTAGAATGTGATGGGTATTTAAAGGAAAGAACCACAAATGGTGGGGGGAGAGGGAGAAACCAAGGAAGAACATCATAAAAATAGTGGAAAGTCTCAACCCATTATTCAGTCGGTCATGAGGGAAACACCCTGTACATATTTTTCTCAAGAATGTAATCTTGCTCAATCATTCATCTTGTGGTCAGCTAGTTCCTGGAACCACCCAGATGACTTTGCATCTTTCACTGTGGTCAGCTAGTTTCTGGAACCAGCTGGCCTACATTCTTGGCTCAGCTCTTAGGAGACATAGAGAAAACTTTCTACACCTTTTCAAGAATTTCTATACTTTTCACTACAATGTAGAAGGAGACAACTCCTATAAGTTGTCCTCTGACATTCACATGATGTCACATGCTGTGGCATGTACATGTACACAGAGAGAGAGAGAGAGAGAGA
The DNA here is from genome assembly GCA_030674055.1 of Rhabdomys pumilio. Lineage (NCBI taxonomy): Eukaryota > Metazoa > Chordata > Mammalia > Rodentia > Muridae > Rhabdomys > Rhabdomys pumilio. The sequence goes on from JANHMN010000010.1 coordinate 76,322,087, forward strand.
GAGAGAGAGAGAGAGAGAGAGAGAAACACAGAGACAGAAACAGAGAGAATATGTATACACCTCAAAATGGGGGCAGAACAGACCAGTCTGAGATACATATGGAGTTCAAGGCCAACTTAACCAAAAGAAAGATAGATAGAGACAGAGATAGAGATAGAGACAGAGACAGAGACGGAGACAGAGACAGAGACAGAGACAGAGATAGAGATAGATAGGAAGGGAGAGAGAAAAGAAAAGAAGGAAAGAAAGAAATGAAAGATAAAAGGACAGAAGGAGAAAGCAAACCAAGATCTAGAAGATTCCTACTTCAACATAGTGAAGGCTGTATACAATAACATGACAGACCCATAGCCAACAGCACACTGAGTGGGGGAAATGTAAAACATTTTCTTTAAATTTAGAAATAATACAAAGACAGCCATTTGCATCACTCTTACACAATATAGTGATTGAAGTGTTAGCTAAGGTAAAGCAAGGGTACATTTAAAAGAATACAAATAAGAAAGGAAGATATTATTCCCATTTGCTGAGAGCACAGTCCTATACTCAGAAGACCTTGACTCCTCAAAAACACTGACAGCAAAATTCAACAAAGTAGCAGAACACAAAATCAATACAGCAGTAAATATTTTATGCATTAGTAACAGTGAAGATGCTGACAAAGGACTGGGGGTAGATGTTGGGACCGCTCTGCCAAATGTTGGAACCTGCACTGCCAAAAGCTTGGGAGTCAAAATTGTTAGAGCCCGCACTGCCCCAAGGTTTGGGGGCTAAATTGCCCAGCTCGCACTGCTGCTCCAGTCCGTGGGTCAGGGTTCAGCAAGAGAGAGAGTGAGGGTGGACATGAAGAATGGAGACCAGATGGAGTGTGATTCAGCCCCGGTTATTCTCAAGTCTTTCTTCTTCTCTCCTTCCAAGTCCCTTGTTCCTAGTCCAAGTCCCAAGTCTCAAATTCCTAGTCCCTAGTGCCTCCAAGTTCCAAGTTTCCAGTCCCCCCTTCTGTCTGCCTCTTGCCTTTTATAAGTCTCACTTCTTAAGTCATGCCTTTAAGTCTCATACACCCAAGGGAAAACCCTGGGTATATAAAACAAGATGTTATCAGAGTGTGCTCATCTGTTGTAGGCTGTTGAAAACAAATCTCTTGTCAGGGTATATGGCTCAAGATGGGTGCAAGGATGATAGCCACCTTCTGTTGGCTCCCCACAGGTAGGGGGAGGGGAATCCTATTTACAACAGTTCCAAAAAGGATAAAAACATAGGAACAAACCCAACCAAGGAAGTGAAAGATCTCTGTGGTGACAGGTATGAATCACAGAAGAAAGACAGAAGGCAACACAGAAGATGGAAGGTACTCCTCTGCTTGTGAATGAGCAGAATTTAGACCTTTAAGACAGCCATATTGTTCACCTCTCCAGAGACCATGAGCCCTGGGAGAATGGAGACAACGAATGAGGTAAATTATAAAGTCTCATTCAATAGCCAACTTAATTCAGAGCATCAGCCAATTTATACTCTGAAGGTCAAGAAGAGTTACATGAGTAAATCGTACAATCACAGGACAAGACACACATGGTAAAAACATGTTTTTTTCCACAAAGGCACATGAATTACAGCTATGTTCCCACATCACACTACTGAAAATATTTTCAGAATGAATGCAGTTCCCATCACAATACCAATAACATTCTTCAGAGAACTAAAAACAAAAACAACAAAAAACTCTTAAAACTCAATGGAAGCACAAAGACCTTCGAAACAGTCTTTGCAGGTGGAGTGGAGCAGTCCTGAAGGCACCACAATTCCTGGCTTCAATCTACCACAAGGCATAGTCAAAACAGCATTGCATTGCTCTGGTACGGACAGACATGTAGACAAGAGGAGCAGAGTAGGTGACCCAGAAACAAGCCCATACAACCACAGCTGCCTGACTCCTGATGAGACTGCCAAAAAGAAACACTGAAGGAGATACAGAGTTTTAAGAGGTGGTTGCTTGGGATAGTTACCACTCACAAGATTGAAACCAGAACCTCTAACCCACACAAAGATCATCTCAGAATGGGCCAAAGACCTTCACATGAGATGCAAAACTCAGACAACACTACAGGAAAACATAGGTAAGAGCTCAGGATATAACCATCACAATGGCTTCCTGAGCTCAGGACTTGGGGAGCTTGGGAGATAAAAGCAAGAACTGACAGCTGAGATCACACAAAACTGAAAAGCTTCTGGACAAAATAAATAAAAAGTAGATCACCAAAGTCAGTGTGAAAAGGTAGCACAAAGGTAATCTTTTTTTTTTTTTTTTAAGACAGGGTTTCCCTGTGTGGCCTGGGCAATTCTAGAAGGCTCTTCAGACCAGGCTGGCTTTGAATTTGGAGATTTGTCTGCCTCTGCCTGGAATTACAGGCATGAACCACCACCAGCCTGCAATCATGAACTTAAGTTAGGTACTGATCCTAGCTAGTTATCCCTGGGCCCTAGCATAGGACCTACTAGAAAGGTAAGTACAAATAAATATGTATATGTAGGTTTATATTTAAATTCATTTACATGTCTCTAGGCTTTCAAAGTTCATGTCTGGGTATTTCCATCTCCTCTTTCTGTGTATATGCATATACATTCTACACTAATGAGTGTTATTAATTAATAGTACTAAATTAATAATTTTTAGGGTCAAAGTTGGACTGAGCTGACCCACTTTGTATTTGTCCTCAGTACACCAATTAGAGAGATATATTTGATATGGCCACGTTGGGAAGAAGAAGGACGAGTGGTCCAGTGACCTCAGCACCCATCCCAGGGTCCTAAGGGGAGATTTAAATTCAAACAGAAGAATGCATTACCAAGCATTCCTGGTCTAGGTGTGGTCTCATCCATCATGGACACATCGTGGTCTTCTAACTCCTGATGTGCCCAGTAAGATGTCAGCATTCTTGGCTGGCATGAGGGCCCCAGCCTTTCCGTTCCCCAGTGTGAGACTTCTGGGGAGGTTCCAATTCCTTGGGACCTATTGCCTCCATGACAGAAGGAGAGCAAGAGTCCTTCTTTAGACTTCTTTACTTCTACTAGGCCATTACAGTTTTAAGAGATAATACACATATTAATTTGAAAAAAATTGCAATTTATTTATTGAGATGCCCCATTGTAAAATACGATTATAAATATGCACTCACACACGTAATTTTACCCCTCCCCTAATATTATCAGGAACCCATGATTTCTCTCAAATATGTGAGAACTTAAAGTAGAACCAATAATAGCATAATTCATAAAGCTAATTGAGCACAGTCTAAGTAATCAGGCCAAAGCCAATGACGAGCAAGAGCTGTGACCTACTCACCTGCATGGACTGCTTCTTACACGGCTTCACTTATCTCTTTCTGTAGATCCAAACTTACCTCTGCCATTACACTCCTGAAAAACACACACTCCCCGCCTCTCTCTCTCTCTCCCCCACCCCCTCTCTCTTTCTGCCTGTCCTGAATTTCTTTGCTTGGCCTCATTCTCTGGCTCGTCTGTCTTCTCCTGTGTCTAGCTTGTTCTCTTTCTGCAACCTGTCTCTGTACAACTGTCTGGTAAAACTACCTCTTCCCTCTTACTACCACTCAAGTACCTTCCCTTTCCTCTCTCTTCTCTTGACAGTTGGGCATATCCTATTCTGTCAATTCTTTCTCTGATTTGTCACTTTGTCTGCCACTCAATTAGACATCACTTTCAAACATGGGTGCTTTCTTCTACAAACTAACTCTGCTTGCATTGTCTGGGATTAATGCTGGATGCTAAAGGCTGAGCCACACCACAACTTAAAACAAGTTTTCCCAGTAAATAACACAATCTCAGGGTTCACAGTGTGGTCAGATACTCTCTAACACTCTCTACCTTATTTCTCAAGGCAGAGTCAAGAAGTCTCTCACTGAATCAGAAGTTTACTTGTTTAGCTTGTCTGGATGATCAGCAAGCCTGAGGGGCTTCCAGTCTCCTCTGTCCCAGCCTGGGCTGGCAGGCACACACTGCTGTGTCCAGCTTTTTACATGAATGCTGGAGATCTGAACTCAGGTCCACACACCTGTGTAATAATCACCTTACCAACTGCGTCATCTCCCCAGCCCTGAAATTTTTCTTTTAATATATCTTGTATAAATAGTCTCAGCCCTTGTGTGTCTGACTTCTTGGACTTGTGACTTTTCCCCAGTCTAATTAGAAATTATTAGCAATTATCTCTTCAAATTTTTATTATCTCCTATTTCATATGTAGCCGCTTGCTTTCATTGTGTAACCCTTTATGCAGTATTTTGTTATTTTTCCTAACTCCTAGCATTGCAGTTCAGTTGAGTTAACTGTGCTATTCATGCTCAGGGCTTGCTCAGTCTGCTGATATGGCTGTTGCTTTTTAAATTCTATCATTTCTATTGATTTTTTATAGTCTTCATCTAGCTTCTGACACTTTGCATACATCCTACCTCTACAAGACTCCTTAGTATAAAACTCATAGTTACTTCAAAGTCAACTGTCTGATAAAGCATGCACATGGGTCTCTTCTTTGCTTTCATTTCCATTGAGTGTTTTGTCTTTTAACAATGAATTGTCTTTTTCCTTGTACCCCCCTCCCTGTGTGTGTGTGTGTGTGTGTGTGTGTGTGTGTGTGTGTGTCTCACTCTGGTGAGACAATAGCAGAAACTCTTGTAAATGGTATTTACTCCTAGAAATGGACATGCCTCTTGGGCATGGTGACACATGCCTACAATCCCAGCAGTTGAGATGCTGAAGCAGGAGGATTATGAGTTTCAGGCCAGCTTTAGATATATAGTGAGACTTTTATAAGTTCCAGGCCAGTCTAGGCTATGTCACAAGACACTATCTCAGAAAAGAGGGGAAATAAAGGGAAGGATGGAAGGGAGGGAAGGGGGAAGAAAGATAGGGAAGGGAGAAGGATCATACTTCCCCTGTGAAGCTGTTGTGTAGGAGGACTAGTCTGCCTATCCAGAGTTGAGCTTGGCTTGGGTTTTGGTGCTACTATAGTTACTTTCAGTACATCAGAGAATTTAAATTACTGTAGTGTCAGTCACTGATACCTTGTCCTTGGTCCTCATAGGAAAATTTTTTTCTCAGGACTTCCTACTCGGCCTCTCTCTTGCCCTATAACTTCCCCAGTGGTAGGCTGCTGTGGCTTGTTACTGAACATAACTCTTGATTGACAGTCTTGGGAAACAGTAGTTAGACTCAATTTCAGGCAGGCTGTGTGTGTCCCAGCCCTGGGGGCGGGACTTCCTCAGTGCTCCTGTGTTTCTGCTTCCCTAGAACAGGACTTCCCTTTTGTGACTGTGGATCTCTGGGCAGGAGACTGTTTCCTGTGTCATTGCAATGACAGCAGACTTTGGGTCCAAGCAGGATACTGGGCTTGGCCAGATTTTCAGCCCTTTTCCAGGATCAGAGTTTTTGCTGGTTTTGTTTTTCTCTTCCTTCAGGAATGATTGCCTCATGTTGGGGTTATGAAGAAGTTAACATCTGTGGAGGAGAAGAGCAGAAGCCAGCACTGGTCAATAAGTCCTGTACTTATAACCCCAGTGACAGTGCTCTTGGTTGTGTAGCTGGGAGAACATCTTTACAGCAAGGAGATACTTTATTACACAGTGTTAGAAGCCAGGTGTGGTGGTACACATCTCCCAGCACTTGGGAGCCTGAGATTGGAGAATGGAGAATCTGAGATCAGCCTGGACTACACAGTATAAAATAATAGTAGCAAATAATAAACAAATAAAGGACAGATAATGTTGGTGTTAATCCCACTGTCCTTCACCTGTGTATGTCACAGAGTGTCCAGGATGTTATTTCTCACTTTCTTTCTCCTGTTGGTGATTGGCATTGAAAAACAACCTCTAAATGTGGGAACTAGAAATTCTGAAAATTAATCATCTTAAGAGATGATGAATGTTTGATTTAAAGAGCTGAAGACTACGACCCAGGTCCATGATGACCTCTGGAAGGTCTTACATGTTGCAGAAATGCAGCTTTTCACCCTCCCACCATCACCATACTAAGGAACCAAGTTGTAAATTGTGAAATATGGAATTCACTGTATTTTCAGTGTTATACAAAAAATAGCCTGAGGAGTTTTTAATCTTGTCAGACTTGGGGGGGATATAATTTAATGTGAAAACCAGCAAGGCGAGGCACACAGGGGAAATGTTCACACAGTTTGGACTGTGTGCACACACACCCACATCCAGACTTCATACACATGTACATGTCTCCAAGGTTACACCAACACATTCCTAAAATCTAAGCCTGTGTTGATTGGATAGCTGCCAACTGGCATTTATTGAAGTAAACACATCTTTGCTGACCAGCTTAGACACAACTTCATTGAGGACATCTCAGATCCTCTGTTGACGAGCCTTCCCCTTCCTGAGATCCCCCTTCCTGGCCCAAACCAGGCAGAAACTCACTGCCAGCTGCAAAATTGCATCGAGGTCTGAGGCACTCTGTGTGGGAATCCTCAGTTAACACATGGAACCAAAGAGAAACAGGAAAAGATTCTCACTGTTCAGCTGAATTCCAGAAGCCTTCTTCTTCCAGAACTAACAGATGAGGAAGCACACAGGAAAGCCAGCGTCATGATCTGCTCCTCCCATGCTCCCTGGCTAGCGTGTTGTCTTCCAAACAACTGGAACTCCACTGTGTACCTCTGTAGATCTGTGGGCAGCTTACAACCCTCCTTCAGTGTTACAGTCTTTGAGCCAACTAAGGCTCTACCAAAACCGACAGAGGCAATAGAGCTTTGGAGAATTTCAGGCCTCTGTCTCAAAGAGACAGGTTGTTCCTTACAGAGTCAGGGCCAGCCTTTGGTCAGGATTGACCAGAATCAGGGCGAACAGAGCCTCTAGAGGCAACAGGGCCAGCTCCCTCACGGCCTCTCCATGACACGTGACTCGCACTCCAATCTGATAGTTTTCCTTCGTGCTTTTTTTACTGTCTCAGTCACACTCCGTAATGGGAGGGGACAGAATGGCTTAGTTCTGAGGTCTGGTGGACTTCCAAACACACTGCCTGATTCTCCCTAGATTACCCCAGAGGCAATAGTCAGTCTCTGCTGGGTTTTCCAAGAAATCGGCTCATGTCAAATGCTGATGAGTTTAGAAGAACTGACTTTAGCTTTGGTAGGTACAAGAGGGTCTTATAAATTTATTACCCCTTCCTCTCCCAGCCCCCCCTTTAAAAGCTCTTTTTTTCCTCGCGATAATATGATTTTTTTCTCATTTGACCACTGCCATATGCTTACACACTCAACGTGCAAAACTTTAAATCTAGGCTCCACACGACAATCTGATTTCCAGTTCCAGTCGTGTTCCTGCAACCGTTCTGATTACATTTTTCTTCTCGACTGAATAGTATTCCACTGTGCACTCATACTTTATTCTTTGTATCCATTTTCTCTTGGTGGGCAACTAGTGTTTCCACTTTCTGGCTTGTTTTTGTTTTTGTTTTTGTTTTTGTTTTTGTTTTTGTTTTTGTTTTTCGAGACAGGGTTTCTCTGTGTAGTAGTCCTGGCTGTCCTGGAACTCACTCTGTAGACCAGGCTGGCCTCGAACTCAGATATCTGCCTACCTCTGCCTCCCAAGTGCTGGAATTAAAGGCGTGCACCACCACCGCCTGGCTACTTTCTGGCTTTTGTGATCCAGAACTATCCATGGCAATGGATGGTTGCCATGGATAGTAAATGCACACCAGCAATATACATGGATCTGCAAGTATCTCTGTGGCATGCTGACCTAGCACTGAATCTGATCACTTTCAGCAATATAGCCATACCTACAATATACTTTCTACCAATCTGTGAGTGTGGACAGTCTTCCCAACCTTTGATGGCTTTTTCAGATTCTCTCTTCCTTATCTTAAAGTTTTAATTTTAGAAATCTTTATCTTCCTATGTTGAACTTATTCCTAGTCTGTACTTTCTTGTTCATTGGTTGGTTTGGGGGTTGGCTGGTATTTTTTGTTTGTTGATGTTGTTGTTTTGAGACAGAATCTCAATATGCATCTTTGGCTGTTCTGCAATTTTCTCTGTAGACCAGGCTGGCCTCGAACTCACAGAGATGCGCCTGCCTCTGTCTCCCAAGTGCTGGGATTAAATTCATGTACCACCACTTCCCAGCTGTCCTTTTTATTTTTTTTTTTCTTTTTTTAAGCTATAGTGGGTCATCTTCACCTCTTTGCAAACACCTAACTACTAACTTCTCTGTGTTGAATTTGTTTCCTGCTCATTTCTTCAGTGTTTATAAGAATGTTCTAGTGGAGTCTTCAGGATCTCTTAAGTATTGTAAAGACCTGAGTTGTCCCACCTTAGCGGCTAAACTGTAAAGGACCACTCTGGCCCACGTTTGGGGGCCAAACTGTAGCGGCCCGCTCTGTTTCACAGGTCCGGGTTTAGCAAGAGAGAGAGTGGGGGGAAGAAGGGGAAGAGACTCGAAGAATAGAGACAAGCCACAGGATCTGTAGTAAAGTCTTCTTTACTGTCTCCACCATACACACACCACTACACCTACTACTACTACTACTACACCACTACAAGGAAATCCTGGGTATTTATAGGCTTTTGCCACGTGCCTTGTAGGCGTGTGGATACCACATGCCTTACAGGCGTGGACAGCACGTGCGCCTTACAGGCATGTATGGCGTGGATAGCATGTGGATAACATGTGCACCACATGCTTTGTAGGCATGGATACCGCTTGCTCTTTGCAGCTGTGGGCACTAAACAGCAAAACAAGATATGTGGGATATCAGAGTGTGCTTCAGCTGTTGTAGGCTGTTGAAAACCAAGTCTCATGTCAGGGTATATGGCTCAAGATGGCTGCAAAGCTGATAGCTGCTTTCTAGCCTCCTTCTGCTTAAAGTTGGCTCCCAACAAAGTATAATATCATGCATTAGTAAATAGCAATAAACTGATTCCTCCCTTTCCTGATTGCATTCCCTGGATCCTCAACCCCTACCTCTTTCTCTGCCTCATCTCCCTAGCTAAGACTGCGTATTGTATTAAATAAAAGTAGACCAGCAAACACCCTTCTCTTGTTCAGTTTTTAGAGGAACTTCTCTCAATCTTGCCTCATTTAGTGTAACATTTACTGTAGGTTGGTCATATATCATTGTAATGTATTGAGTTATGTTTCTTCAATTCCTTTCTTCAGGGCTTTTATTATGAAGTGATGGCAAACTTTATCAGAGGTCTTTTCTGTGTAAATTTCGACAATCATGGAATTTTCCCTAAAGTCTAGCTATGTGCTGTATTACAAACATTGATCTATAAATGTCAGAACAACCACACATCCCTGGCGTCATCATAGTGTACGATCTTCTTAATATATTCTTGAACTTGCTTTGGAGGAATTTTATTGAAAATTGTTGTGTCTATGTTCACTGGGAACATTGGTCTATAGTTTTGTTGTTGTTTTGTTTGTTTGTTTGTTTGTTTGTAGTTTTATTCAGTTTGGGTACCTGGGTAACACCAGCTCTGTAGAATGGGTTTGGTGGTGTGCTTTTAATCTCTATTTTTTGAAATTGCTTAAAGAGCATTAGTGTTATCTCTTCTTTAAAGATTTGGCATAATTTACTAGTAAATCTGTCTGAATCCAGCTTTTCTTTGTTGGAAGACTTTATTTTTAACTGCTTTGGTCTCGTTGGTTAGGTATGGTGGCACCTGCCTTTAGTCCTAGCAATTGGGAGGCAGAGCCAGGTAGAGCTCTGAATTCGAGGCCAGCCTGGTCTACAAAGGGAGTTCCAGAGCTACACAGAGAAACTCTTTCTCAAAAATAAATAAATAAATAAAATAAATAAATAACAATACAAAAAACCCAAAAAACAAACAAAAAACCTAGAGTTGTCAATTTTATTGGCTATTATTGATCTATTGATTTAGTCTTGATTTGATTTTGGTAGGTCATGTGTGTCTTGGTATTCATCCCTTTCTTCTAAAGTTTTCCAGCTTTTTAGATGATAAGCTTATTTTAACATTCCCTAATGATTCACTCTCTACTAAGGAAAGTCTGTTATTGAGCCTTGAGTTTGCTGATTTGACTTGTTTAATCTAGCTATCCAGATTGCTCCAGGAATTTCCTCTCTGCTTTCTAAGAGTTGGGATTATAAATGGCAACATCATACCTCCCTGGCATTTTCATAGATGCTGGGAATCCAAATTCTAGTCTGCATGTACACACAATAAGGGCTTTATTGACTGAGACATCTCTGCAGACTTCATCTTTAATTTCATTAATTTGAGTCTTTTTTTTCTTTCTTGTGGTTAATTTAGTTATGGAGCTTGTCAATTTTGTTTACTTTTTCAAAGAACAAACTTTATTTGACTGTATGCTTCTAAATATTTTCACACACACACACCCATTTGAGACAGGGTCTCATTATGTAACCCTGACTGACCTGTAATTCATTGTATAAACTAAGACAACCTTGAGTATACCACTATGCTTAGTAGTTTGCCCTTATCGTTGTTATTTCTTATTACTACAATTGAGTTTAGATTATTCTTTTTTTTTTTTTTTTGGTTTTTCGAGACAGGATTTTTCTGTGTAGTCCTGGCTGTCCTGAAACTCACTCTGTAGACCAGGCTGGCCTCGAACTCAGAAATCCACCTGCCTCTGCCTCCCAAGTGCTGGGATTAAAGGCGTGTGCCACCACCGCCCGGAGAGTTTAGATTATTCTTGTTCCTCTAAACCTTTGAGGTATCTCATTAGACTATTTACTTGAGATCTTTCTCTTTCTTTAATATAAGAACTCTTAAAACTGCTTACCTAAGAAGTAAATCAGTCCAGATGTACATCAACAAATGAATAGATAACAAAATGTGTTTGGGCCAGTGAGATGGCGTAGTGGGTACAAGTAGTCACCATCAAGCCTGATGACCTGAGTTTGATCCCAAGAACTAACACGGTAGAAGGAGAGGAGTGAGATCCATGAGTCCTCTGACTGTCACACTCATGCTGTGGCTTGTGTATAGGAGCACACATACAACACACTCAACAAATAAATGAAATGCAAAGAAAATGTGGTACATACACACAATGGAATTTTATTCAACTGTAAAGAAAATGAAAATTTTAGGGTGCGATAGAGTTTCTAGTGCTGTGTTTAAATTTAAAAAGAATAATGATCAAAAGTAAGTTGATGAGGAAAGGGTTTATTTCAACTCATAGTTCCACACCACAGTCCATCAGTGAAGGACACCATGGTGGGAACTCAAAGCAAGGACCTGGTGGCAGAAACCAAAGCAGAAGCTGTGGAAGAACACTGCTTACTGGCCTGATCCTCCTGACCTGTTCCATCTGGCCCATTCCACCTGGCTTGCTCATTTTGCTTTCTTCTACAATTCAGATCCACCTGCCCAAAGGTGGCACCACCCTCAGTAGTCTGAATCTGCCCTCACAGCCATAATTAATCAACAAATGTCCTACAGACTTGCCTTCAGGTGATCTGATGGGGGAGGTGGTTCTTAACTGATGCTCCTGTTTTCCCAATGACCTTATCCTGTGAGGTTGACACAAAAACTAATCAGCACACAGGAGAAAGGATGTAAGTTAAAAACATATTTAGCAAAGATAACCGAGACTCAGAAAGACAAATACTGTATCTTCTCCCTTATACACAGGTCTTAGCTTCTAATTATTAAATGTGTGTGTCTAGATGTAGATAAATGCCAGAAAACTAGAAAAGGAGCCATAAAATGGGGAAGAAAGATGATTTATAGGAAGAGTCCTAAAAAAGGTCTGAAAGTAGAAGGGTGAACATGAAGAAAGTAGAAGTGAGCATGGGGAAAGCAGAGGTGAGCATGGGGAAAGTGGAGGTGAGCATGGGGAAAGTGGAGATGAGCATGGGAAAGTGGAGGTGAGCACGGGGAAGTGGAGGTGAGCAC
>JANHMN010000010.1:76334013-76363800 GCA_030674055.1 Rhabdomys pumilio
TGAGCACGGGGAAGTGGAGGTGAGCACGGGGAAGTGGAGGTGAGCATCGGGAAAGAGATGCACATGAGGAGCAAATGGTACAGCAAAGAACTGGGAGGAATGGGGGTCAACCAAAACAAAGGTATCTAAATATTTATGTTTATACCCATATATCATGATAGAGGACATAAGAGAACAGGAACTGCTTAATTATGAACCTATGGTACCTAATGAAATTGAGGATAAAGATAGATAGTCCACTGACAAAGGGTAAAAAGTCTGGCTTGCTGGTGTGGAGCCAGGCATGTAATGAAGGACCTAAGTGTCTAGTTTATGTGTGAATTCATAAAGATCTAATTATACTTTGATAAACACAAAGGGAGAATTGTTGGAAAACCCTGCTCTTCAGATCACAGTCTACCACGTTCTGACAGGACTCCCTTTTCTCAGTAAGGCTTCCCTTTCTCTGCTTAACCTTACTTGGAGAGTATCTCTGGGCACAGATGCCTGATCTTACCCTAAGACTGACCCCAGGCATGACTCAGCACATACGTCACACTCTTGCTTTCTGCCCATATGATAACTAGATGCTGCGTTATGACCAATCAGCTCTTTCCACCCATATGATAATTAGTTTCTGTGTAAAGACCAATCAACTCTTTCCACTCATAATACTTAGGTTCTGTGTTATAACCAATCAGTTCTGTCCACTTATATTATAATTAGGTGCTGTGTAATGACCAATCAACTCTTTCCACTCATATGATGTTTAGGTGCTGTGTTATAACCAATCAGTTCTGTCCACCTATATGATAATTAGGTGCTGTGTTATGACCAATCAACTCTTTCTACTCACTCCACTAAGAGCTCTTATATACCCAGTCCCTAGAACAATAAAGTAGAGCTGTCTCACTAAAGCTGTCTCCAGAAGTCCTTCAGTCTTACAATGGTCCAAACCCTTCGTGCCATTTCTGCTCCCTCCACCAAGGACCCTCAAAGGGAAGAGAGACCCACAGCTTAGTTTTGTCTACACTGCTTTAATTTCCAGGTGAGTCACATGTGTGCACCTGACCAGAATCCACAAATAGAAAACACGCACACACACACACACACACACACACACACACACACACACACACACACTTGTCTGTCAGTTAATCTTGAAATGCCTTGGTTGACACAATAACTGGGAATTCCTAAATCTTTCCCTGCTACTTCAAGCCCAGTCACATGGCTGGTTGGCTTTATCTCCTCTGCTACTGGGTCCCCTTCTCTTTTCTCCCAGTCCCTGATTCTCTCTGTTTCCTACCCACAGAACTCTCAGTGTCCTGCCCTGTTTTCACCTATTAGCTACTGGCAACTTTATTGATAGATCCAAAACCAATTGAGGGCAAGGACCTTCATTGTCAGTAAACACAGATTCCTGATTAAATCAAAGCATCAGAAGTACCCTCTACAACTCACCTTTTCTGTTCAATTTTTAAACAAAAACAAAACTTTTCTCTCATAATCAGAACCATAACAACCATGTAAATTACAAAGTATGACATACAATTAAAATCTAGTTCATCATATTTATCATCACTCCTAACTTAAAGAGTTACAATTTTATCCCTGAGTTATGTTTAGATTTTAGCCTGTAACACCATCTGAAAACCATGTTTTTAACTCTATATCATATCTTTAATGTTAAACAACTTAAGTTTGATTATGGGATTATCATTAGTCTTCAACCCTGCCAGAAATCTGAGAATAAATGAAACATTATCTGGGTATATATATAGAGCACCAAACATAGCTACTCAAATTTAAACAGTTGTAGAGACAACTGACTACCTGGACAGACACCCAATTTCTTATAACTTTAGAGCATCTGTCTTCAGCCTTCTGGCCCAGAATCATCTGACAGACCTTTGCAAAGCAGGATTATGAAGGACTATTTACCCTGTCTTGCCAGAGCTATCAGTCTACTATTCCATATAGTGTGTCCTTTTCCCAGACAGTATTTTGTCTGCAGATGAAATAGGCAATTTCTGCCCATGGCTGCCCTGCCATGATGAGCAACCTCATGTGGAGGTGAAGATGCTCAATTCTTTGAAGGATGGGGAAGCTGTCAGGAGCAGACATGTCTCATTATCAAATGATCCTTAATAACAAAATAACATTAAATGTCATATTTTGTGGATTTCTGATGTTTTTGAAGACTATGTATCTATGTAAAGTATATTGAACCGTTAAACCTTAGCTACTCTTAGCCATTTGAGTAAATTGGAAGTACTTTATTATTGTTAAATTAGAATCTAACCTAACCATGAGTTTATTATTTGGCCCTTAACTTGTGTTACTTAATTATTTTGTTCTTAAATGAGTTGCGTAGGCACAATGCCTAAGAGTAACAATATTAATTTTAAATTTTGTATCAATATACAGATTCATACTAATGAAAGCCTTAATTCTATGTCAATATAGAAACTCTGTACCAATGTAAGAGATTATAGTTTCAATTTCATATCAATTACAAAGATTTCTACCAATGTAAGATTTTTGGCTACACAATGTTTTGTTCAAGAAAATTTAGTAATCCATCCCATCTATTTCCTCTGTGTTCAAAATTATGAACATTCCCAAATTATCCCTTAAAATGACAACATATTTAATTTGTAAAATAACTAACCAGACACCCAAACCCAAAGAATTGAGATGAGGACTCTCCATAGCTTCTTCCTGCTGATTAGGGATGACAAAAAATTCTTTAAAGGGTAGGGATGGATAAGAAAATTAGAAAATTGATTAGACTTAAGAAAGCTAGCATTAACATCTGTTATCTGACTAGTACATCTGAAAGGTGAGATGATGTAGAATTAGCAGCAATCCCCGAAGCTATTTTAGGTAGCATCAGGAAGCAGGGGGCTAAGCAGGTCAGTTCAGTATCTCTGAGGATGAATCTTGCCAAAGCTATACGTTCTGTAATGTATTAATCTCACAACCAAAATTTTGGTATTGTTAAGATTTTCGTATGGATTATGCAGGGTGGACAAATCAGTTAAGGTGAAACTTTGCTCCTTGTTTGAGCAGATAAAAGACAACTGTCTTTTTTATGAGTTAATTTTATCAATAACCAAATGTAATAAATCTTTATTTATGCCATATGAAAGAGGGCACAAAGAATCTTAGGGGTACCATAACCAATAAAATTAATTGCCTCATTTTAGCTGGAGTTTTGGCTAGAGACATTTTTATGTCTAAGCTAGTTATGAGCTGTTGCTATTGAAGGTTCAGCAGATCAATTTACCTGTCTTGTTTGATTTCCTCAAATTTTTTGAGGTCATCAGGTGGTCTTCCCCTATCATATCTGATCCATATTATTTTGGAAGGGGTCCAAAGCCTATTCTCCTTTCCTCAACACAAATACAGAGCCTTTCTCCCCAGATAGCATGTCCTTGGTTCTGTAACAGGAATTTAAGAGTTTAACTTGACCTCTCATCAAGAGAAAATGAACACAACCACCAAACTCATAACTACACTCATTTTGTAATCAAAACAATTCAAAGCAATTAAAGCAACCTAAGCAAATATCATCTGTTGAGACAGTGCTTCTACTGTCCCCTGCCCCAACCTTCATGAAATCAAGGCCTAAATTAGTTATTTATCTGTGTAAACTTGAATCCTCTCTATTGTAAAGATTAATATCTTTGTAGATATATATTATAGTATGTCCCCTTCTCTATATATAGTTCTCAAGTTTTTATTGTCTGAGATAGGCAAGACTTCCTACCTCCTGCATTCAACCTAAATTTTTTTAAAGATCAAACGCCTCAATATTTATATATCTCTGTATTTAATTTTAATTAAATTCCTTTCTACTTACTGTATAAGCCTATTTATAGGCTCTAATTATTATCATACTAGGTTGACAACCCCAGAAATCCAAAAGCAGACCATGTTCAAAGATCCTGAGAAATTGTCCTGGAAAGACTTTTACATATCTTTAAATCATTTGTTCATTCATTTCCCCTAACTTCTCTCTTCTATAGAGCTTAATACCTGCTATGTCTACCATCTGGCTCTCTGTTCTCCTCTTAAGTTCTTTGTATCAGTTTTGAACCATGGGAAGAAATTTCCATGAGGCTAGGGCAAAATCTGTAAATTCCTTTCTATCCTTAGAAACAAACCAGATTTATAAACTTCTATCCTTTATTTATCTGGTGGATGGAGACAGGCAGCTTTATTGTCTGCTTCTTATTGTCTCACTCCTAGAAGGTGGCCCTGAGGTAAATAAGATTAGCTAAAGGACACTGGATTATAGGGGTGGAGGGTGAGGGGGGAATACTGAAATAGATAATTTTTTATTCTTTAAAGGTGTTTTAACATCAGAATGAAATTCAGGGAATGTGTTACATTGAAGAAGAGGTTTTGGCTATGAAAGACTATGGATTCCATCAAAATTGATAAAGATCTGTGTTGGAGATTGCTTCTAATGCTTTGATTCAATCAGGAATCTGTATGTCCAAATGGTAAAGGTTCTTGTCCCCAACTGGTTTTTGAGTGGAAAAAAAAAAAGACAGCAGCCAATGGCTGGACAAAGGGAGATGGGGCAGGATCCTTAGAGTTGCACAGGCTAGGATGCAGAGGGGAGGAGAAAGGAATAGCCATGACTTGGAGGACAGATATGGAGGGACATAGGAGCTGCAGGAGATAAAGCCAATGAACCATGTAATTTAGGTAAGTGGTCACTGGCCACTTCCCTGAGTAGGTCTGGGGTAGCAGGGAAGGTTTCAGAGTGCTCAGCATTTGAGACAGCCAAGGCATTTTAAAATTACCAGGAATGTGTGTATGTCTTCCATTCACACATTCACACATTCCAAAGAGTTCCTAGGTGGGTAGCCCAAAGCACATGGCCCACTGGGAAGATAAAGCAGTGCAGCTAAAACTCCACACTACAGATCTGATTGGAGGGTAGACTAGAAAACCTTGATGGTAAAACAAACATTTGCTGAAAGACACTGAACTGTAGGAAAAAAAAATACTGAATTAAATCAATCTATATTCCTTAAAGATGTTTTAATATCAGAATGGAATTCAGGGAATGTGTTAAGTTGAAGAAGAGGATTTTGCTATGAAACATTAGGACTGCAGTTTGGGGATAAGAATTGTCACTTTAATGGATCTTCATAAGGACATTTAGATTGTTACATTTAAGGACATTCAGACTATTAAGTTTATGTTTCTGTTGTAATAGTTAAAGTATGTACAATTTTTAGCTTAAATAGAAATGGGAATTTTTTTAGTACAGCATTATGGCTGTCCTGGAAAGGATCACATCCAAAGACCTTCTAGGTCTGTATGATATGGCTGGAATGCAGACATACCATGAATCACAGTATGTTCTGACTTGAATACAGACACAACCTTAGTACACATCTTCCATCTCAAAAAAAAAAACCAAGGTACACTATAGAAGGAAGCAGCCGAATTTGAAAGTGATGTCTATTTGAGGGGCAGACAAAGTGATGAATCAGAAAAAGATTTGACAGAATGAGTCAGAGAGAGGATATGTCCAACTCTCACATGAACAAAGTGAAAAGACAGGATACTTAAAGAGAGCAGCTCAGACTGTTGGGGGCAGGGGTGTGTGTGTGTGTGCAGTTTTACCTGGAAAGTTTTATAGAGAAAGGTTATAACTGAAGACAGAACAAGCCAGAGAATGAGAAGAAACCAGAAGTTTAGAACAAATTTCTAAAATTAGTTTGAGGCCAAGCAGAGCAATTCAGTCAGAAGCCAAGAGAAGCCAGTTTGAATCAGTCAGCTGAAGAAGAGTTTGGTCCAGAACAGCTGAGTTGAACCAGCCAGCCAGAGTTTAGAAAGAGCTAGCAAGGGTGAGCTTATTCAACAGTAAGTCTCAGAGGCTGAAACATTCTAGGCCTCTCTGGTGGTTTAAATAGGTTTGCCCCTCCCCCTTTGCCCTCTTCAATGCTTGCCCATAGGGGGTGGCACTATTAAAAGGTGTGGCTTTATTGAGTAGGTGTGGCCTTGTTGGAGGAAGTATATCACTGTGTATGTGGGCTTTGAGTTCTCTTAAGCTTAAGCTCCGGCCAATATGGAATGAGCCTGCTCTTCACTGTCTACTGAAGATAGACTCATTTTGGTCCTGTGGATCAAGATATAGCGCTCTATGCTTCTCCAGCACCAAGTCTACCTGCATGCTGCCATGTTTTCCACCATGATAATAATGGACTAAACTTCTGAAACTATAACCCCCAATTAAATGTTTGCCCTTATAAAAGTTGCCTTGGTCATAGTATCTCTTCACAGCAATAAAACCCTAAGACAATCCTAGGTTAGCAAGCTGAAGCAGGAGGCTGGAAGATTAGATTGTACAGTGGCTAGGAGCTTTCAGGTCTAGGTATAGTTAGATAAAAATACTCTGGACTCAGCCCAAGATATGTCTCCATAAAGCTTAGGTTCAGTTCTCCTCTCCTCCCTTCATCTGAGGAAATAAAAGTTGTATTTACAAGTCTGTCTCAAAACAACAACAAAAACATGGTGTCCCACAAACATGATGTAGCTGTTGTATTCATGGAGTCATGGCAGTGGTGGCTACCTGTGCAGGACTTGCACAAAACTAGGGCAATCGACACCCCATCATGGATGGGGGCAGGGGTCATGAAGCCCCTCTCAGGGAAACCCCAAACTGTTAAAGATTGCAGGGGAAAGGAGAATCATATTTCTCCCTGGTATAATTACCTGCAGATAACTACTGATACTCCAACTCAAAATAGAACCCTACACTCAGCAGCCCTAATTAAATGCAGTGAGTCTCATGTACACACAAAAAGACAAAGTAAAAGAGAAATTTGGGGGGAGGAGGAA
Source organism: Rhabdomys pumilio (assembly GCA_030674055.1). NCBI lineage: Eukaryota > Metazoa > Chordata > Mammalia > Rodentia > Muridae > Rhabdomys > Rhabdomys pumilio. The sequence continues at coordinate 76,340,863 of JANHMN010000010.1, forward strand.
GATATTTGGTGGGAACAGGGAATACTGGGGATGACTTTGATCAAAGAACATTATGTATATATAGACATAATATAATAAATATATTTACTATATATAAAATACATATGAGTAAGCAATTTTTAAAAGAAAAGAACAGGGCACAGAGCTGAAAATAAATAGATAAAATTTTAACAAAAAATAAAAACCCTGCCGTAGCTCTGTCTGAAAGATCTAGTCAATTCTGGTTTCATCTTTTCTTCATTCTAGTAAGTTTTAAATTTCACAATTTCTTCAATCTTCTGAGGATATTCTCTCTATGTATTTCTGTAGTTTCTGGTTGCTTTTAATTTATAGTTATATTGTACTATAATCTGATAAAATGCATAAATTATTCCAATTATTTTGTATTAGGCAAGTATTGATTTACAGCCTAGAATCTGGTTGATTTTTCAGATGGTCCCATGGGCCGCTGGGACAAATGTATAATCCATATCTCTGTCTTATTACGTTTTTCATTTATTTTGAGACAGTATCTCATGTAGCCCAGGTTAGGGTAGTTTTATGACGTTTTGTTTGTACTATATCTTTCCAGTTAAATCAATGCCCCAATCAATCTAGATTCTGCTCTTTTTGTATGTTTGATTTCCTTGCTGTTTAGTACAAATACTACTATGTTTTAATATCTGCTTTTGTTGACCCCGAGGAATGCATGCAGATAGATAAGTACTTTGTCATCTCTAACCTCACTTGATATGGACAACAATCTTTTGGCATATTGATAGTATTGCCATCCCTGGAATCCCAGCAGCCAAGGAGCAGAGGCAAGAAGATGAGGAGTTCAAGGTCAGCTGAAGACATACAGCAAATTCTTATTTCAAAGTCTAACAAATAAGCAAGCTCACTGCTTCATATATAATCAATGTATAGCTTGGAGGACCCAGTCATTTGCTTGAGGTCACATACCTCACATATTTAATTGCCAAAGGGACTCAAAGATCTCATGTAAATGACACCATGGCTTCCAAATCCATGGGTGTCACCTGTTGTGATGTGAACGTCCCCTTGTTGGTGACTTGATTCCTATGACTCCAAGTGCTGGCAGTGAGTACTTTAAGAGGCGACCAGATCACAGGGGCCCTGACTTTTTGAATGAATTTAAACTGTTAGTTGTGAGAGAAGACTGATGTCACAGGAGCAACTTCCTGTTTAAAGGATTAGCATGGCTCGATTTTCTCCACTCCCACCTCTCTCTGTATGCACCCTCCACCTGTACCCTCCCCTTCCCTCTCCCCCTCACCAATCCCTGCTGGGATAATACAGCAAGAAGACCCAGGTCCCCCAACCCTTAACTTTCCAGCCTCTAGAACTATAAAAAAGAATCTGTATTTTTAAATAAATGACTCAGTCTTAGATATCCTGTTACAGCAACATAAAACAGACTAAGACACCATGACCCCCAGCAGCACCCCACTGTACCCCTCCAATCAGCAGGAGGCCAATGTTCCGATTTGCTTGGCTTTGTAATTAATGTTCCCCAGGAGATTCAAGGGCATTCAGTCCCACTCCATCAAAGAACAAGGATTTAGGAACCAGTTTTGAGACAAGGCCACATAAAAGGACCACTGACTCTCTCCCTGTCCTTGGAACCAGATTCCTAGAGAAAGGTCGGAGGGTCCCTGTCTGTTGTTTCCATGCCTGCTCTCATGCCCCCTCATCTGGCCTGAAAAGAGAAAGGAATACAAAAATTGTTTAATATCCATGAATGAGCTTCAGTACGAGTATCTCAAAGTAAACTCTTGAGGTTATTATGTTAAATCCAGAGATAATAGTGGAGGCCTTTGAGCTACACACACCAGTCCACCCAGAATGCCCCACACCCATTAAAAGCAGCATTATTAAAAACAGCAGCTACTGGGCGTACTTAGAAATGACTCTTCTCTAGTAAATAACTTGGAATGTTTTTATTTTAGAATATCAAAGGGAGTCTGGACCACATTATAGCTAATTGACTACATATTTCCGTGAGCAGAAATGAAGCTATATTTTAGTTATAAGGATAGCAACCACAATGTCTTTAATGCTGGTGACCAGCTTTTTGAAAAGAAGAGGGGGGAATAGAAGTGGGGGGGAGTGCAAGATGCAAGTGGTGCATGGAATTTCAGCCTCACTCTGAACTCTGAATGGTACATCTCCCTCTAGAGGGAGAGAATGGGCACTGTGACCCCAGGACAGTAGCCTTGGGGCTGTGGTCCCCCTCCGTAGGTCTATTGCAGATAGGCACATTCTTATGGGCAATTCTCACCCTTTCCCTCTCCCTCCCTCCCTCCCTCTCTCTCCCTCCCTCCCTCTCTCCCTCCCTCCCTCCTCCCTCTCTCCTTCCCTCTCATTTCCCCTCTCCCTGCCCCCTAAATGGAAGATGGTTACAGCCTGATAGATTTCTGGGAAAAAATGAATTCTGAAAGTTGAGCACCCTTAAAAGGCAGAGCTATTTCTGAAGTTAAGAAGCAAGAAGATCTTTCTCTTCGTGGTTTTCATAATTGCTTCGTGTTCCACAGTAATTGGGCTTAATAAGCATTATTTACTTTATGACCCTACCAAGCATTTCTGGGCTTAGCTGGAGTTGTAGAGGATGAGAGAGTAGAGATTCCAGGGAAGCCCCCTTGCCTCCAGCTCCCTCATTGTACCCCAGGTCTCAGGGGAGGGGCTGCCAGTGAAGCCACACCTAGCTCCCCCACCCCCACCAGGCTGGTGTCTGCTCTGTTTACTTTGTTGGTGAGAAAATCACTTAGCTGGGAACTTCTTGAACTATGGCTGTGGCTGTGGGTGGCCTTGATTAAATGCTGTAGGAAGGAAAGAAAAGAGAGAAATCTTAATTATCCAGAACCCTTGGACAGTAAGGATGTCAGTGGAAATTTCCCACATAACCAAGAATTCTTTTTGATTCTTGGCTTTCAATTTTTAATTTTTACTATTTCAGATGGAAAATTAAGCCAAATGAATCATATCCTTCCTTGGGTTCTTAAACAATGGACACAATTCAAAAGCTCCTACCTAGGTTTTAAAAGGATAGTTTATCACACTGACCTGTACTATGAAGATGACCTCCTCGGTTGCAGAGACACGAAAGCTGATTTATTTTTATATTAAGTGACCCAGATGTGTGTGTGTGTGTGTGTGTGTGTGTGTGTGTGTGTGTGTCCTTCAGTGATTTTTCTTTTTTACAGTCTTTCTGGAAACCCCTATCATGACCGTCAGCACACCTGCCAACAGCCATCTCATTCCCCGTCCTAACGTGTGGCTTCTGTGGGAATTAGAACCGCTAGACTCTCCACTGAGTATAAAAGTTAGCAGGATTTGAAGATGAACACAGGGACAGAAAGGGCATATATGCGTCCTACCAAACTTCTTAATGATTGTCAACTTTCTGTAGAGGGATTTTGTCAGAAAGCTGACTTTGAGAAAACAGAGATGATTGTAGCTTCTCCAGTAAGATTGATTAAAAACTCAGATGGGATGTACCCAGATTTATTACTTTTCTGTTGCTGAGATAAAATATCATGACAAAGGCAACTTCCAGAGAGAAAAATGAGTTTACTTGGGCTTATGGTTCTTTGTGGCAGGATGGTGGTGGTGTCAGATATGGTGGTAGGAACAGCTGAGAGCTCACATCTCAAACACCGAGCATGAAGCAGGGAGCAAATTGGGAATGTCACATGGCTTTTAAACCTTGAACATGCACCCAGTGATGTACTTCCTTCAGCAAGGCCACACCTCCTAAGATCCCCAAACAGCACTAGGGACCAAGTGTTCAAATGCCCAATACTTCATTTAAACCACAGGGGCACTTCATTTAAACCATAGGAGGTTAGCAGTAGCGCAGTGACCTAGCATGCTTGAAACCCTGGGTTCAATCTCAAACACCGCAAAAAAAAAAAAAAAAAAAAAAAAAAAAAAAAAAAAAAAAAAAAAAAAGTAAGATACTAAGGAGAGATATAATTTATAAAAAGAATTTTCTTCTTTCTAATGATGAATCTAATATGTGCCAGTTTTTTAAATAACCAAATTTTACAAATACATATAATGTTGTAAAAAACCCCTTCACATTCCCCTCTTCCCTTGCCATCCTTAAAAAGTACTTATGGAAATTATACAGGTGTGTTTGCTAGTCACGTACTTGCATGCTGTGACTTTTAAGAGCATCAATTAGGATCTGTTTATACCTTACAACTTCACATTTCAACATACTAATCTATCCTAAATATTTTGTGTATCAGTGTATTATTAGTTACTTTATCACTTTTAGCTACAGCTTAGTATTCCATTTAAGAAGTTCCATAATTTACTTAAACAGGGTTCTTCTCCTTCCCCTCCCCTCTCCCTTCTCCCCCTCCTTCTTCCTTGTTCTCTTTGACTGCCACCACCTCTCTGCTCTTTGGCTGTCATGAGGTGAGCATCTTTCTTCTACACACCCTTCGACCACTATACTCTGCCTCAGACCCAAAACAATGGAGCCACTGAACAGCAAAGCAGTCTCTGAAACTGGGAGTCTATAGCTGTCTTCTTCCCTTAAGTATATTCTTTGGGTACCTTGTCACAGTGTCAGATAATTGACTAACATGGCTTCAGTAAGTTCCCTGCCTGATGTTTCCTCATATGCAGGAACATTGCTGATTTCTTACAATGTTAACAACTCCCCCAGCTGCTTCTGTGAATTCCCACACTATTCTAATGGATTTGAACTTGTTTCTTTCAGAGTCTCAAGTGTATCGTCATATTACATACAATTTACCATCCCTCTTGCAATACATATGACTTGGATTGGTTCCCCCCTCTTCAACATTTTTTTTAAACAGATGCACCCTGTCCTGCCTGCGCTAGTCATTAACTCCTGGGAGCAAGAAAAGCTTTGACCCCACCCTCCTGGACAGCTAGTATTACAGGCACAGGTCGCTGCACCCAAAAATTTTATTGGTTGTTTATAATCTGATTGTATTGGCTTCATTTTTTTTCTTTCCCAGAAGAGAATGTTGGACAATGGTAGTAATAGTAGATAGTCTTGTTTTGTTGGTTTTGTTTGCCTGGTTTTTGTTGTTGTAGCTGTTGTTTCAAGACAGGGTTTTTCTATGGGGTCCTGGCTGTCCTGGAACTCACTCTGTAAACCAGACTGGCCTCTAACTCAGAGACTCCCCTGCCTCTGCCTCCAGGGCTGGGATTAAAGGCATGCACCACCACATGGTTTGTTTTGCTGATTTTTTTTAAAGATTTATTTATTTATTTATTTATTTATTTATTTATTTATTTATTTATTGTGAGTACACTGTTGCTCTCTTCAGACACACTAGACGACAGTAGCAGATCCCATTACAGATGGTTGTGAGCCACCATGTGGTTGCTGGGAATTGAACTCAGGATCTCTAGGAAGAGCAGTCAGTGCTCTTAACTGATGAGCCATCTCTCCAGCCCTTGTTTTGTTGATTTTAATAGTAACATTTCCATTGTTTTCCTGTTAATTGTTGAGTCATAACATGTCCATGTTATACTGTGGAAGTATTCTAGTATTCTACTAGTTTTTACAAAGGCATCAAGACTGGAGAGATGGCTCTGTGGTTAGGAGCACTGGCTGTTCTTCCAGAAGACCTGGGTTCAATTCCCCTCACCCACATGGTGGCTCACAATTGTCTATACCTCCAGTTTTAGAGGATCTGATACAAAGGCATCAAGAACTTGAATTGCTATATGCAACCTGATTCCTAGGTTATGTGTGACCTGAAGTAAGATTTTTAGTTTTGCTAAGCTTTAGCAACCTCATCTATAAAATGAAGATGACAGATAGGTCATTGGGCAACAGAGAAGGCTGAGTGAGAAGATGCATACAAACATGTCAGAGAGAACCCATTATACAATAAGTGCAAAATACATGTTCTTTCAAGTGTTTTTGTTTTACTATAGATAAAGGTTCAAATTTATTACATTCTTATTATATATCTTTTAAGGCAATCCTGGCTTTTCCCCCTTGACTTGAATAGTTTTTTTTTTTTTTAATTGAATGAGCCTGAAATGAGTTCCACTTTGTCATAGTGGATTAATGGATTCTATTTGTTAATAGTTTAATTAGATTTTTGACATTATGTTTTAAAACAAGATTACTCTGTTGTTTAGAGGTGTTGAGTGTGCATGAGTATGTTCAAATTTATGCAGTATATGATGTATATGTCAATGGTCTACTGCTGTGAAGACATATTATGACCATGGCAACTCTTATAAAGGAAAGCACTTAATTGGGACTTATTTCATAGTTTTTTTTTTTAAAGATTTATTTATTTATTTATTTATTTATTTATTTATTTATTTAATGCATATGAGTACACTGTAGCTATCTTCAGACACACCAGAAGAGGGCATCAGATGCCATTACAGATGGTTGTGAGCCACCATGTGGTTGCTGGGAATTGAACTCAAGACCTCTGGAAGAGCAATTAGTGCTCTTAACCACTGAGCCATCTCTCCATCCCAGTTTCATAGTTTTAGTCCATTATCACCTTGACAGGCAGACATGATGCTGGAGCAAGAGCTGAAGGAAGGCAGCAGGAAGAGAATGCCACTGGGCCTGGCTTGGGCTTTAAAACCTCAAAGTCTACCCTCAGTGACACATTTCCTTGAGTAAGGCCACATCTCCTAATTGTTTCAAATAGAGACTCTCCCTAAGCACTCAAATCTTTGAGCCTATGGGGCCATTCTTCTTCCACCCACCACAGTTTGTGCATGTGATGTCTATATAGTGAGTATTTGTAGTATTGAGAAGCATTTGGAATAAGACAACTACTTTTATAGGCAGTCAAGGTTACAGGCCCAAGGAAAACAAAATATCTGTATGTCCTGGTAGAACCAACAGACAGCTCCCAAAGAACTGAGGTTTTATAACAAACTACCTGATTGATGAGCCCTGACTCATCCAGATGTGGGGTGATCACCAGCCTTGGTTCTTTTCACTTCATGGCTCACCCTTCCCTATGCCTTTTTACCCAACCCACTCAGTAACCAATCAATATTTCCCACATTACAGGTTCAAGCTAAACAGTAAGGTTCATCCCAAATCAATGCCTTCTTTATATGCAGTAGGAGCCCATCAGACCCCCTTCAAACACAGAGGAGGTCCTTCTATCTCCAGTATGGTTTAGCAACCCCCTGCCCCTGTAGAGCCTCCTCCCCAATACAGGAAGCTGTCTCTGCACTGCTCAATGAACCTTGCTTGCTTGTTCTTCTGTCATTCTTGTACATCATTCCACATGGTCGTAAGCCACTGGCTCAGGGCAACTCTAGCAGCTGCTGAGTTTTCTGGCACCTAAGCCCTCTAAGAGCCAAAAATGGATCCATAGTGATGGGAACAAATTTTTTTTTTTTTTTTTTTTGGTTTTTCTAGACAGGGTTTCTCTGTGTAGCCCTGGCTGTCCTGGAACTCACTCGGTAGACCAGGCTGGCCTCAAACTCAGAAATCTGCCTGCCTCTGCCTCCCAAGTGCTGGAATTAAAGGCGTGCGCCACCACTACCAGGCTGGAAACAAATATTTTTAATGTCACACAAAACACAGGACACAACAGAACTAACTCAATAAGGCAACTTCTTTTTGTGAAAGGGGCTCTCCATGACACCAACCACACTGCAAAACACACAAGATCGGGAATCCCACTCTATGTCTTTCCCCCATTGCCTAGGCCCAATGTCACAGGCTTTTGAGATTGGCTAGTTTTAAAATGGAAGCAAAGAAAATGAAGGAAAGGGGGCTGGGGTAAAGATTGCTTTAGGCCATCTAGTTCTAGTAACTTAGAGGGGCCTTTGTGTAAACAAAATTTTTCTAAATGAGGGAAATTATAAGATTTGAATCCCTTTGCATAAAAGTGTGATCCATGAACCTTTGATTGATAAAACAAACACAAAAAAATGTTTCTCATGGTAGCTGTCAAAGAACCTCACAAAAGTGTGGTGTTGTGTGGGTTATGTATGTGTGCAGACATATCTGTATTTATGTAGAGTGTGGTGTGTGTGGTGTGTGTGATGTGGGGGTGAACAGTGCTTGTGTGCAGTGTGTAATGTATGTAACCTCTGTGAAGTTAGGGCACCAAGGGTGCGTTGGCTTCATAAAATAAGTAGGGGAATTTTTCCCTTATGCGCTGGATAAGTTAAATCACAAAAAGAACATTTCTTCCTCAAAGGTTTAAAATTAGTAACTTGTTGAGTGATCTGAGACTAAGTAGTCCATGGCAGCCCTGTCAATTTCTTCCACAAATTGCATTTAAAAAAAAATCTCTGAGTCAATTTTAGTAAGAATGTCTTTGAAAATCATCCATTCATTCTTGTGCATTAGAAAATTAGAAACAGCTGTTTTGGATATAATATCAAATAATAGTACAGTATATTAAAAAGCTGTCCTCAAGTTAGTATGAAGAAAAAGAGAAGAGTCGAGAAGCAATTTGGCACTGAGAACAGCATAAAATGGTCAGCGGGGGAACAGGTCTCCCTGGGGAACTGCTTCATCTTTGACAAATAAAACTAGAGAAATCTGTGTTCGGTGTTTTTACCATGGCTACATAGGTTGTAAATAAGCTCTCAAAAGTGAATACAATCCTGGTCAGGAGACTGATTTCTTCCAACATGGTGGCTCTTGCTTTCCTCAGTCCTGCTCATTGCTCACAGTGCACATGCATAGATGGAAGCTAAGGGCATGCTGGCTCTGGTTTTGTGGCATCATAACGATTTCATAGAGAGGCTACATGAGAAAACTGAAAAGGTTCCTAAAGACTGAGTGAACTCTTTAAGTGCTCACCTACCTGGATGGCTCTGTCTGATCTTTGCTGGGTGGGAAGGTAGTATAGACTCCAGGCTGGGGAGCCCTAGGCCTATGTCCTTTCTGGACACACACTGGTGTGGGCTTCCCTTCTTTCACTCTGAGCTTGAGAAGATAGTACATTAGGATGTGCACAGGGGCACAAACACTCTCTGGCCCCTCATGAATGCTGACTTCCTTAATTTCTCAGTCTTTTCCTTGGCTTTGATTTTCCCAGAACCTGGGAAGCTCTGCTCTTGGGCTACTCATTGGTGACAATTCTGCCCTGACACAGTTGGCTACTTCTTGAACATGGAGGCTGGAAGACCAATCCTAAACTTTCAAAGAGTTTAGACAGGAACATGAATGTTCCATTCTCAACAGTGACAGTCCAGTTGCCGTTGTTTTCAGAGAATACGTCTGTCTCAGGTCCTCCAGAGAACCTTAAAATAAAATGGGCTTTATTTGGAAGGGTTTGCAGTCAGTCAGAGCCGTAAGAACTGCACACCTGGAGAAATGGGTCCCTGGAGCCTGTTTCGAGGATGCTGTGGGCACAGCAAGTTGTGATAGTTGATTTTATGTCAACTTGACTGGGCCACCGGGAGTACAATGCTAAGCTGTGAGTCTTCTTCCTGGCTGCTCATGGTAGACCCACTGGCTCTACAATTTCTCAGACTGTTCTCTAGGGGTGTTTCTGACACTGTTCTGGGTTTCCAGAAATCACATGTGGTAATGGAAAGAGGTTTTGGAGCCAAGCAGGCCTTGGTTCAAAATTACAAACATGTCAAGTTTTCTGTAACCTTGAACTGGTTCAGAAACCTTTTTGAGCTGATATTCCATTGTCTGCAAAGTCAGTCTAGCAGATGGTGTTTGCAGTTATCAGGAGGATTAAAGACAGTGCACAGAGTGTCTGCCATGCTGTAATGGTAGTTCTTAGGTCAGTTTCATATTTTTAAAAAGTATACAGTGAAAGAGCCAGGGACCTCCTGGATGATGTCTTACACTAAGACTACAGTGGTCCTCTGCCTCTACCTTTAAAAACAAAACACCAGAGTTTCGGATCAAAACGAAAATCATCCAACATTCTACTACTGGGGATTGCACTAAAAATTATGGACTGCAGTCATGAGCAGAACATTCTGCAGATATTTGTTTAATATCTATTGGCACAGAACCACTGCTCCATTTCATCAAGATAGTCTGGACTTGGAGTCAATGCATCCAGATGTTTCCATGATTCCCTTGGAATGTACAGAGGTTAGCCCTTACCCTCCCACGTCCAAGCAGTGGCCACTCAGCAGAGGACATCAGAGTTTCATGTACTTAATATCCCTCTCTGTGAGGAAAGAGTTGCACATTTTTGACGCTCCTCCAATAGAGAAATGAGCTCCAGTTCCCCTCCCCTTGATTCCGAGCCACCCAGTGGAGGATAATGGAAGGGAAGTTATGCTAGTTCTGGGCCTAAACCCTGAGTGGCTGTTCTGCCAGGAAGATCACATGGAGATGCCATGACACTACAAGGAGAAGAGGACACAGCCAACTCAGCCATCTAGGATTCCAGTTAAAGACCCAAGAATGTGAGAAAATCTATCATGGACCCTCCAAGCCAGAGCAGCTCCAGCTGACTACCAAGGAACAGTCCCAGACAATACCTGGTTGAACAGAAGAATCCTTGACTGAGAGCAGAGGAGTGTGTGACACCAAAACAATGAAATAACAAATGGCTGGTATTTCGAGACACTGAATGTGGTTTGGCTTATTTTTTTCAATACCAATAAATTACCCTGAAGTAAAAGTTTGCTCTTGGAGCTGCCTTTGTTAGGGGCCCACACAACCCTAAGAGTTTGAAATACCTGTTTCCTGGATATTTACAGGGCTATTTTTCCTGCTCACCACCTGAGACTCAGGGTGGTTCTGTAGGGGTGACACCCACAGGCTGCCTCTCTGAGTCAAATAGAAACTGACTAGTCAACTGCAACCCTTTGCCCTTGATCATCATTTTAAAATCTACAACAGTGAGGCTGTGGACAGGGTAAAGAATGTCATGTGGGAAGGCAGCAAAAAGGCAGCTGCAGTTTGGTTGGCATCTAGTCAGAAACCAGCTAAAATAAAATCCTTCTTGTGAAGAAATGATCTAACCTTTAACCACACTTAGGGAATGCTGCCCATTGTTCAACCTAACTCCACCTTAGAGGATAAGTCAAGACAAGCAGCTAATGGGCCAACAGAGTTCCTTTCCTTACAGTTTATTTATGACATTAGCTTCATAGATTCACTCATTCAGTTAGCAAACATTAAGTGTTAAAGTGTAGAAAAAGCTAAGAAATATACTTTAGTGAAATACGTACTTCACCTGCTTGGAGCACAAAATAACATACCTGCTTCCGTAATGAAATCAATAAGAGGCCACACGCCCATTCCAAGGATAAGGATTTCCTGTCTTAGTGCACCCATGAAGCCTGCACATTCACTTAAAGCGTTGGTTCCCACCCTTCCTAATGCTGCCACCCTTCAGTTCAGTTCCTTATGCTGTGATGACCCCCCAACCATAAAATTATTTTGTTGCTACTTCATCACTGTAATTTTGCTACTATTGTGCATTGTAATGTAAATATCTGGTATGCTGGATATGTGATATGTGACTCTCAAAGAGCTCTCTAGCCATGGGTTGAGAACCATTGATTTAAAGAAAGTCCATCCTGTTTGTCTGCTGGAAAAAGGCCACTCTCCACCTACCAGTGTTGCTCACTTCTTCACAGTGAAACTGTTAATATTGGGGCATCTATTGAAATCTTTTGCCAAAATAAATGGGGCTATATGTGTAGTAGAGTGATACAATACTTGCCTAGCATGCTTGAGGTCCCTAGTACTGTGATGTGGGGGCAGGAGAGGAAGAGGAGGAAGAGAAGAGGAGAGGAGGAGGAAGAGAGGAGGAAGGAAGAGGAGACAGTGGCAATGGTGCTGGCTGGCCTTGTGTACTATAAGAATCACCATTGACTGTGAGGCTCACTAACAATTTGGCAGTAATCTTCTAGTACAGGGAGAATAAAAATATCTTGCTCCTCCTCTCCTTCTTATTCCTGACCCCCATGTTATATATTACCTTTGGTGCATCAGATATCAGCATTAAGGATTTTTAGGGAAATATTTTTATATTCCCACATCTTCTCCACCTATGACAGCCATGGAACCCGTTACCAGCAGTAGACCTCTTACATGAGCAACCAGTTAGATCCCAAGAGAGGAGAGGAAGTCCCTCCTCCAGGTTGGCTTCACTTCCTGGCCTATCATTAACTGCTTGCCCTGGCCCCTTTTATAACAAACATCAAAGTTTTTCCAATGATGTATCGCCCTTGTCCATGGCCACTTCAGGACAATAAAACATGATCTGCCAATCTTGGAGAGGACATTCACACACCAAACTGGGTAACAACAACAACAATGACAAAAAAAAAAAGTCATGAATCTTACAGTAGAACTGTAGAACCAGGACAGACTTCAAGACCATGGAGTCCAGTCTCCTCACTGTATACAAAGGAAACAGGCCTAGAGGCATACCCATGCTGGGCAAAATGTACAAGCATCTAGTACCTAAGGCCAAGTCCTCAACCCAAACCTCTCTCTTAACATTTTCTTTTTCTCCTTTTTTTTTTGTTTTTTGTTTTTTTGTTTTTCTAGACAGGGTTTCTCTGTGTAGTGCTGGCTGTCCTGGAACTCACTTTGTAGACCAAGCTGGCCTCAAACTCAGAAATCCGCCTGCCTCTGCCTCCCAAGTGCTGGGATTAAAGGCGTGCGCCACCACTTCCCGGCTTTTTGTTGTTGTTGTTGTTGTTTTAAGATTTATTTATTTTATGTATGTGAGTACACTGTTGCTGTCTTCAGACACACCAGAAGAGGGCATCAGAACCCATTACAGATGATTCTGAGCCACCATTGTGGTTGCTGGAAATTGAACTCATGACCTCCGGGAGAGCAGTTCGTGCTCTTAACCTCTGAGCCAACTCTCTAGCACTCTTCACATTTTCATATACTTGCCTCTCTCTGCCTCTGAACCAACTGGAAAACACTTGAATAATTTGAGGGCTTTATTTTTTTTCCTTTGGGAAAAAAAAAACTGAAACATTTCTTGTTAGCTAAGTCAGGCTCTGACAGAGCTTGGCATTGGCAGCTGGGGAGTGTCTTTCTAAATCTGGAAACACTACATCTCTTTTGAAAATGGGAGAAACAATTTGTACCTCTTAGATGTGAGAAGATGTATTTCTTTGTGTGAAAAAAAAAATAACTTCAGCAGAATTGCTCAAGGTAAATATTGGGCAAAACTATCCACAAAGTAAGAGATACTGAGCTTGTCAGAACTGTTTCCAGTGAGAAAATAAAGCAGGAAAATTCATTTCCATTTGCAACTATTTTCTCCAAATTTTCTCTGGAAAATGTATATAAAACGGTTTGTGTGTCATAAAAGCTGAATATCCAATTATTTGATAAAGAAAACAAGTTGAAATGAGCGTAAGAGAAAACAAATTCTTTACCTGATGGCACAAGATCTGCAATATTACCCTCTGGGGCTGTAACTCAGGTCCCCAAGTGCACACTGTGTTTATTCATATGCATAAATGATGGGAAGGTAATGATGTCATGTGTGAAAGAACACCTATAGATCCTCATTTGTTCCTGTTTACTTTTAAAATACTTATGGTAGGTCACATTTATACTTATTTCTGGGCATATAAGATACAGAAACATCTTCTAACTTTCACAGTCCAGTAGAGGAAGACAGACTGATGAATGGGTTGGAACTGTAAGCCAGGCCCTGTGAAGGGAGAATGTACAGACCTGGATTAAAGTGCGAGGGGCCTGAGGTTAAAAAGTGTGTGAGCTAGTGTGTAAAGACAATATGGGATGGACGGGATGGATATGAGAAATAAAAAGATAACATTGAGTTGCTGTCTCAGTGACTGGTTGAATGAAGGGCCTATGGGGGCAGTACCCTAGTTTGCTTTCTATTGCCGCATAAACACCATGACCAAGGGGTTTGTCTGGCTGACGGCCTGAGTGAGGGAAGCCAAGGCAGGAACTCAAGCAGGGAAGGAATGCTGAGGCAGGAGCTGAAGCAGAAGCCATAGAGGAGCACTGATCCCTATTTTGCTGCTCATAGCTCTCTTGCTTTTTTCATAGAACCAAGAACCATCTGTCCATTAGTGGGAATGAGTTAATCTAGAAACACAACACGTGTTAAGAAAATGTCCCAACAGGCTTGCCTCCAGGAAGGTCTGATGGAAGCATTTTCTCAGTTGGCATTTCTTCGTTCCAGATGACTCCTGCTTGTGATAAGTTGGCAAAAATGTAACTAGCATAGGTGGCAATAGAACAGCTTCCCAGGGCCACATTCTAACTGCATGTTTAGGCTGCTCTCACAGCAGGGGAAGCCTGTGCCAACACCCAAAGGAGAGCACTTCACACACCTGACTCACTCCCTGTCTGGCCAAACCTACCTGAGAAAGCCAGCACAATGACCAAAAAGGTGCTTTCAAAAGCCTGAAATTCATGACACAGGATGATTTGTGACCTTCTGGAACATCACTTTTCAGAACCTAGACTCTGGGTAGTTACATAGTTACTACGCTGCTTAGCAACAAGATTTTCTCTCACATGATCAATCTTTAAGCTCTTTGTCTTTTTTTGTTTTTGTTTGTTTGTTTGTTTTGTTTTGTTTTAATACTGGATGTTCCATCATACAAAAAGTAAGAAACTGGGAGAAAGGCTATTTGTAGTGGTTTGAATACACTTGGTCCAGGGAGTGGCACTATTAGGAGGTGTGGCCTTGTTGGAGGAAGTGTGTCACTGTGGGGGTGGGCTTTGAGACCCTCCTCCTAGATGCCTGGAAGCTAGTCTTCTGATTGCTTTTGAAACAAGATGTAGAATTCTCAGATCCTCCTGCACCATGCCTGCCTGGATGCTGCCTTGCTCCTGCCTTGATGATAATGGACTAAACTCCTGAACCTGTAAGCCAGCCCCCAATTAAATGTTGTCCTTTATAAGAATTGCCTTGGTCATGATGTCTCTTCACAGCAATAAAAACCCAAACTATGTCACTAATGAATTTGAGTTTGGCCCGGTGTCTTTAGTTACTTTACTGTTCTATTGCTATGAAGAGATACCATGACCACAGCAACTCTTACAAAGGACAACATTTAGTTGGAGCTGGCTAACAGTTCAGAGGTTTAGTCCATTATCATCATGGTGGGAAGCATGGTGGCATGTAGGCAGACATAGTGCTGGAGACAGAGCTGACAGTTCTATATCTGGATCCATAGGAAGCAGAAGTGACTGTGTACCACAGTAGGCCTAACTTGAGGGCATGAGACCTCAAAGCCCAACGCCTACATTGACACACTTTCCCCCACAAGGCTACTCCTACTCCAGCAAAATCACACCACCTACTAGCACTACTCCCTGTGGGCTAAGAATTCAGTGGCATGAGTCTATGGGGCTATTCCTATTCAAGCCACCACAGACACTGTTTTATTTATAATCTAGTCACTAGGTTGCTACATCTGACAGAGCAGGATATGTTCCTATGGACCTCATGAAAAAGATACACTTTCTACTAAGTCAAGGGAATTTTCTTTTTGCATGGAAAGTTGGGGTTTGTTTTTGTTTTTGTTTTTTCTGAATAGGAAAACAAATAGCTTCTTCGTGAAGCAAAACTATTAAACTGAGCCTTAAGTGAAATTTGTCTTGGTTATCTGTGAGGGCTTGAATGATATATCCCCCAGTCTTCAGCCTTTGAATGTTTGTTCCTCACTTGGTAACACTGTTTGGAGAGCTTCAAGAGGTCTGCACTTGGAGAAAGTGTAACACTGGAAGCGGGATTTAGGAGTCTAAAGATTCACATCATGTCAAGTTCACTCTCTCTGCCTCCTGTTGGTGGTTCAAAATGTGACTCCTCTGCTTCCAGCTCCAATTGCCTCAGCTCTGCCATTACAGATTCCTGTCCCTCTCAAACTATAAGCCCAAATAAACACTTCCTTCAATGAGCTGCCTTGGTCATGGTGTTCCATCACAGCCACAGAAAGATAAGACAGAATCTCTAGTCTGTTTCCCTTTCAGTAGCCAAGCCCTCCCTTCTCTCCTCCCAGCACCTTCCTGGGTGACTTCCTGCAGTCTACAAATAACCAACATAGGACCAGGTAAAACCATTCACCTAACCATCTCCTGGCCTTACGGTTGCCACCATCAGGTTCTTCCCTTACTGTAGAAAGAAAATGGTTTCACAGGATTTCTCTGCATGGATTTTTATGCAGTGTTAGGCAGGGAGAGCCTTCTTCTTTTGAGGGCTTTCTTGTTTTTTAAAAGTAACAAGTAACAGAGTTTCATGGTTCTGCAAATTATGCCATGCTGGATCAGAGGCCACCGGCATTGGATGCATAAGATGCTGGGGAGAGTCTTGGGTACAATAGGTGCAAGGACATTGGACACTGGTTCACAAGGGGCATGGTGACTTCTCTCTGCCCTGAGCTTTACCTCAGGGCCTGCTGAAGAGACCACCCAAAACTGACAAGCAATGATAAAATTAAAAAAAAAAAATAGTGTGTTATCTCACTTAGTCCTCCTTAGTCTTATGAAAGCAGATTATAATTACCCTAATTAAAACAGTAATTCCATTTACAGTTTCTTCCACAAACAGCACTCTCTTAGCCTGGTGATGCTGTGCTCTCCCAAATACCTATCCCCTCTGCTGTGCTTTCATTGCCCACCACCCAGAACTGCTTTTTTTGTTGGGAGCCGACTCTTAGCAGAAAGCGGCTATCATCTTCGTAGCCATCTCAGATCATATACCCTGACAAGAGACCTGTTTTCAACAGCCTACAACAGCTGAGCACACTCTGATAAACATCTTGTTTTTCCCACATATCTTGTTTTACTGTTTAGCTCCCCCAGCTGCAAGGCACATGGTATCCACGCCTACAAGGCACGTGGCAAATCGTATAAATACCCAGGATTTCCTTTCAATAAAGGAGACTAGAGACTTGATCAGATCGTCTGTCTTGTCTCCATTCTTTGTGTCTCTTTCCTCCCCCATCCCCACTCTCTCTCTTGCTAGACCCTGTTGTCTGATCCCCTCAGACCAGAGCACTTAGCCCCAAAGCGTGGGGCAGTGCAGTCCAGAATATAGTGTCCCCCAAGCGAAGGGGCAGTGTAGGTCTCAACATTTTTTAAGATTTATTTTGTGTGTGAGTCTTGTACGTACATTTATGCCTATGCACCCTGTACATACCTGGTGCCCTTGGAGGTCAGAAAAAGTTGTCAGATCTCCTGAAACTGGAGTTACAGATGGTTGTGAGCCACCATGTGGGTGCTGGGAACTGAACCCAGGTCCTCTGGCAGGGCAGCCTGTTGCTTAGCCACTGAGCCATCTCTCCAGTCCCAGGAACTATTTTATTTGTTTATTTTGACACAGGTTCTCACTATGTATCCCTGACTGATTGAAATTTAATATGTTTACCAAACTGGCTGACTTTGAACTCAAAGATCCATCCCTGTGTACCTGCCTGCCTGGTGCTGGAATTAAAGCTGTGTTAAAGGCATGTGCCACTGTGCCCAGCTGCTGCTGGTTTTGCATCCTCCTCCTCTTCCTCCCTCTCCTCCTCCTCCTCCTCCTCTTTCTCTTCTTCCTTCTCCCACTCCTCTCCTTCCTCCTCCTCTTCCTCCTTTTTCTCCTCCTTTCGAAACCTAGGCACATTACCTGCAGCGTGTATGTCCCCACTCTGCTGGCAGTGGCAATACAAGCCCTTTGAGCTCTATGCCTTTACAACACTCATACTTAGATATCTCACAGGTCCCTGATATGTCTAAAGCAGATTGGAGAACTGACTGAGCCCCAGTAACCCACCATGCCAGAAAAAAAAAAATCTGAATTTTAGACAGTGTTCCTTCATGGTTCCTCTGTATCAACCATGGTCTGGAAAAATCCTATCTGTCTCCTCACAAGTGGCCTCTTAGCCTTCATTCCCAACATCATCTCTCTGCATGGACATTTAACATCACTTCCCCAATAGGCCAACATACTCACTCTGTCTCTTCTTAACCCACGGTTCACTGGTGAGCTTGAGCAGTTTTATAAAATACAAATAGCACCAAGTCACTCCCTTGCCTACACGGACTAAACTGGCTAAAGCCTATGGGATGGTCCCCACCTTCCACATATGGCATCTGAAACTAAGGCAGCATCCAACCCTTGCACGGCTTCTGAGTCTCATGTCACCACTGTATTCAGTGCTTTCACTATTCCTGACTCCCTAGCTCCTTTTTTGACTCCTTGGAAGTTCAAAGGTCCAGGTACCTTGGGACATTTATCTCTGGTATCTCAGAGGGGACCCAAATCTAAAGGACCACATTTGGCTACTGACTGGTTTAAGCAAAAGGTAGCTTGATGGGATTTGAACTTTAGTCTTAGGTAGTGTGATTAATCTCTTACTGTGGGCTCTAGTTTTCCTTCCCTTTAATCTGACTACTCCAGGATGCTATATAGGAGTCTGGCTCTTATTACCAGAGGCTGCATTCCAAGAATGCCAGTGGGTACCTAATACTATTGATAATACCACACAAAGTTATCCTCTGACCTCCACATATGCACTATGGCTCTCATGCCTACACATACACATCACCTGCACACAAACATAACAACAAATGTTTAGTTAAATTCATCTTGTTTATTAACTGGCCTAACCCTTTCAATTGCTTTGTCAGCATTATTAGCTTTGCCACTGTGCACGTGGAAAGTGAGTCATGAAGGGATCAGTGAGTAAGTCATGTAATGCCAAGTAACAGAGCCAGGGTTTGAGTTCAGTGTGATTCAAGGCTGGTGTCCTTTAAAGACTATATAGGAAATATATATATTGCTCACTACATTTAATAAATATATAAAAACTATACAGCCAGAAGAAGAGGCAGCTAAATCTCTGTAAATTTGAGGCCAACCTGGTCTACAAAGCAAGTTTCAGGCCAGTTAGGATTACACTCTGTGTGTGTGTGTGTGTGTGTGTGTGTGTAAGCTGAATTTATTCATAATAACCCTGATGTTCAGCCTCTCTGTTGTAGGATACTTTACTTCCCTCCAGCTTGTCTCCACTGGAGATGATGGCTCACTTAAACACATCAGACACCACTGAGGAGGAGGGGGCTGCCTCTGTCACTCAGTGAGCTATGAAGATATGGACCTATTTCTCTGGTTTTCTGTCTTTTGCCAGTTTCCTTCTGAAGCTGGCTTGTATCCTAATCTTGTAGTGGTCAGAACTGCATGGTTCTTCATTGTTACCCAGTGAAAGAGAAAAAAGGGTTCCCTCTGCTCTCCCAGAAGAGAGAAGGAAGGCTTCCTGAAACAGTGAATGCCACACACAACTCTCATGCATGCTCAGTGACACAGTAGCAACCATTTGCCCATTCTTAAACCAGTGCCCATTAAGGCAATAGAATTGTCACTAAATCTACCCAGCCATCCCTAACACGTGGAGGCATAAATCTTACCATAGATTTCTCACAGACAGGACAGAGGAAGACTGAAGGGGTGGTGGGTTGACAGACAACAATGCCCAGCACACTTCCATGGTACATTTATGTGTTTTTGGTATGTTCTTGTTTCTGAACTTCACTTCTTTATGCTAGTGCTCATGCTAACAGTAGTATTAGCTACTAGTTAACTCCTGGTATCCATAGGAGTTAGCGGGTGAGACATATGGAAAGATTTAAACACAGTGTAAATCTGAGTTGGCATTATTAGCTGTACTGCTGGTGTGGGTGGAGTTGACTCTTCAGGGTCAGGACTGCAAGGGTGTGTGTGCTTGGTACCTATTAACCCATCAGTTCCGCCCAGACTTCTCAAACTTCATACTACATTGATACTGCCCAAAGCAACTTCTTTCTAGTATTTGTCTTAGTTAGGATTTTCATTGCTGTGAAAAGACACCATGACCAAGGCAACTCTTATAAGGGTAACATTTAATTGGGGCTAGTTTACAGGTTCTAAGATTTAGTCTATCATTATCACGGCAAAAAGCCTGGCAGCATCCAAGTAGGCATGGTGCTGGAGGAGATAAGAGTTCTAGATCTTCATCAAAAGAAAGCCAAAAGGAGACTGTCTTACTGGCCGCTAGGCAGAGGGTCTCAAAGCCCACCCCCACAGTGACACTTCCTCCAACAAAGCTATGCCTCCTAACAATACTACTCCCTATGGGCCAAGCATATTCAAACCACCACATTCCACTCCCTGACCCCATAGGCTTGTTCAAACACATAAATCTATGGGGACCATACTTAGGCACAGCATAATACAAAACACATTTAATCCAACTTTAAAAGTCCCATAGTCTATCTATAATAGTATCAATAATGTTAAAAGTCCAAAGTTCAAAATTTCTTCTGAGATACATCTAATCACTTAACTGAAATTGCCCATAAAATTAAAATTAAAAAAACCATATCACATACCTCTAACGTTATAGGATATATATTACCACTCCAAAATTTCATAATGAGGAAATACTGGAACAAAGCAAGACCAAAAACCAGCTGAGCAAACTCCAAACTCTGCATCTCCATGTCTGATATCAAAACTCTCTTGAGATCTCCAACTCCTTTTATCTTTATTGACTTCAACATAATTCTTTCTCTTTGGCTACTCCCACTACCTGTTAGCAGCTTTTCTGGGCAGGTATCCCATGGCTCTGGAACCTCTAACATTTTGAAATATCCAAGGCAACTTAAACTTTACAACTTTTTGTTCCAATGTCTGGGATCCACTCATGATCTTCTGGGCTCCTTCAGCTCTGCCCTCTGTAGCACTCTAGGATCTAGTTGACTCCAATGCACTGGTGCTGCTGTTCATGGTGATCATCCCATGGTACTGGCATCTCCAATATGCTGGATTCTTCCACTGCAACTAGGCTTTACCAATAGCCTCTTATTCTTCATGATGCTAAGCCTTAACATCTTTACATGATCCCTCCAGTCCTCGGTGTTCAAGTGCAACTGAGGCTGCAACTTCACTAATGGCCTTCTCTGGCCTCTCACAGTGACAAGCCTCAGCAGCTCTCCATGACCCCCTCATGCCTTCACAACTACTATTACCTGGGTGACTCTTGCACATTAACAAGTCTAGCTGTAGTATGCGGTACAACTTTGGATCTCTTTGGAACACAGCTTCTTTGAGCTTTCCAAAAACACTTCCCAGATTTCACCTCAGTGATACTGGTCTCTTCTTAATCACAGCTAATTTCTTACCTCCATCTTACCAACATCAACTGTCCCAGTAACCTCTTCTATTCTTGACTCTAAGGCCAGAGCTACATGGCTGAAGCTGCCAAGTTCTGCTGCTTGCAGAAGCTAGAACATAGCCCCCTGTTCTATTATATCATCACTAGTATTCAGTTTTCCAGCTCCTTCACTGCCTAAGCTTGGCTGGCCTGGAACTTGCTTTGTAGACAGACATTGAACTCTGAGGTCTGCATGGCTCTGTCTTCTGGTGCTGGGATTAAAGTCGTGTATCACCACACCTGGACCCAAGATTTTCTTTATTTGGAACTTATTCTGTCCCAGGCTTGTCTTGAACTCAGATATCTGCTAGCCTCTGTCTCCTGGAACTAAAGGCATGTAACACTGTGCCTGAGCCTGAGCTTTTCATAGGCACTATGCCTCAAGATCTGGATCAAAAATCCGTGTCCTCCATTTCTAGATTGTAGTTTATTCCAGATTAAAAGTCCAAATGAAGGTTCTGGTTAGTCAACAAAAGGATGGACTTGGTATTAAGACTATCTTGTACCTCACTGGTACAAATAGGAATAATTATGCTCTAATTGTATTTTGAGAGAAAAGTTTTATTTTAACAGGAAGGGTGATGTGTAGGAGGAGCTAAAGGGGAAGGAGTACCGAGAGGAAAAGATGGAGTAAGGAGAGGAGAAGATGAAGTAGAGGAGAAGCTAGGTGATGAGAGAGAGCGAGAAAGAGAGAGGGGGCATGGAGGCAGAAGTTCATGTGTCTCCACCAGTCAAAGACAGTTTATATATCTAGGTTGGGTATTGGGTTACACTTCTGATTGAGCATTACCATACTTATAAAGCCTTTAATTAACATTTTAAAAAATTGTATAAAAGCAAAATGGAAAAGGAGGCATGGGATAGGGGTTTTCTAGGGAGGGAAATGGGGAAAGGGGATGGCATCTGAAATGTAAATAAAATATCCAATAATTAAAAAAGAAGTCCAAATGAAAACAATAACCAAGTAACAACATCTAACATGACATAAATATTTCTTATTCAACTTCAAACACAATAAGTTTAGCTGGGTAGAACCTTGCCTTGAGAACACCACTTCTTTAATCTGGAGTAGTTGAAAGTTCTACATCTTCATCTAAAGGAAGCCAGGAAAAGACTGTTCCACTGGCCACTAGGAGGAGGATCTCAAAGCCCACCCTCACAGTGACACTTCCGCCAGCAAGGCCACACCTTCTAACAGTACCACTCCCTATGGGCCAAGCATATTCAAACCACCACAGTATCCTAGCTGGCTCATCCAGCTACCCAGCATCCTGAATTCCTAAGTCACTTCCCTTTGCCACCACCCCACTGTTCAGTCTCCTTCCTGGCACTGTTGCTCTGAGCTCAGTTCAACCCTACTTGCCTCTCACAAGTTTGTGATTCAGGGCAAATCACTTCATCTCTCTGAACTCTACTTCCACCTTCAGTCAAACTAGGAGCAAAGAATAATTAATCTCTAAAACATCTTTAACCTTTAACTTCTTAAGGCGCTGTGGATTTCAGTCATCAAAGAGTTCCAAAGAGGTGAAAGAAGTCATTTGGAGGCCAACAGATTTTCATTTCAAAGATAGGCATACTGACATGTGCATGCGCTCATATCTACGCACACATATATGTGTCCCCCACACATACCAACAACACACAAACACACACATAGTTACACACAAACTCACACAAACATACACATAGATACACCAAACTCACATAAACATACAGACACACATACATACACACAAACACAAACACACACATACAACATACAAGCACACATATACACACAACACAAACACACACATACACAAACACATACATAGACACAAACACAAA
>JANHMN010000010.1:76363810-76384899 GCA_030674055.1 Rhabdomys pumilio
ACACTTACATAGACACAAACACACATATACACACAAACACATACACAAATACACACAAACACACACATACACACTCACAAGCACACACGCACACAAGTTCATATAGGGAGTCTGCAGTAAACATCTCAACTGGTACAAGAACATCTAATAAAACAGTAAGGCGCCCATCCTCAGCATGGATTGGCAAATGCCAGGAGTGAGGCAGGGAGACTAGAATGTTAGGCACATCCAGGTTTGGCAGAGTTGAGACTCTCATTGGTAATGGAGAACGGTCACTGTCATGTACATGACCTTTGTGGACATGAGCCAAGATCCAAGAAAACCTCTGAAAAGATCATGCCGACCTCCTAATGGCAAGGAGACTGCTGCCTCCAGGCCAGGCCATGTTTTCCCTTTTCCCTTCCTCATTTCAGCTGGGCCTCAAAAACACAAAGGCCAACATCCAACTAGAAATCTGTTTCCATTGTATTATTATCTTGGCTGCCTAGGAGACTTCTTTTGGCAGGCTCTCTGTCGATCTCTCCAAGCCTGGGCCTCTCTTTCCTGAGGTTTCCATCACCTTGTTTGAAGAAAAGAATCTAAGCAGTAAGTAAGCACTGTCAGAGAGTCTGTTGTTCTTTCAGTACTAGGGTCAAACCAAGACCTGAGTATGCCAGGCAAGCTTACACCACGGAGCTGCATCTCCAGCCCCACTGTAACCTGAAGTCCTTCAGTTTTCTCTTTTCTTCTTTGTCTCTAGCACACATCAGTAAACCTGCCTAGGATGAGGACCAGAACAATCACAATGGCAGTGACAGTGATAAAAATAATTACAGCAGCTGCTCTTGGTTGTTGCTTATGACTATCAGGCATGAGACCAAGTATTTTATATATTAGCTCAGTTGTTAATAGGAATGGTCAATGCTAACATGGTATATGATAACGTAAAAAAGCATTAAATGATTTCATATCTATAAAAAACTCAGCATACCAAGAACCTACACTAGTCGTAAACTTTTATGCACCTAACAATATTTTCAAAATTGCATTAAGAAAAATGTTTCCAGTAATTTTTACAAGAATGAGTCAACAAAACTATCACAGATGTTAACACATCTTTTTTCTAAACTAGACAAAATTAACAAAACTAATAATTGATCACATATTAATTCATAAGGAATAAATTTTAAAGACTGATTATATTTTTTTATGTATAGAAGTGTGCAAGTGTGTCTTTGCGCATGCATCTGTGTGTGTGTGTGTGTGTAGCTGGAGTGTGGTGATTTGAATACGTATGGCCCCTATAAACTAATGTGCTTGGCCCATAGGGAGTGGCACTATTAAAAGATATGGCCTTGTTGGAGTAGATATGGTCTTACTGGAGGAAGTGTGTCACTGTGGGAACAGTATGGTTCATATACTCAAGCTCTGCCCAGTGTGGCTTATAGTCTCCTTCTGCTGTCTACAGATGAAGACGTAGAACCCTCAGCTCCTCCAGCACCATGTCTGCCTGCATGCTGCCATGCTTCCTACTATGGCAATAATGGAATAAACCTCTGACACTGTAGGCCAGCTCCAGTTAAATGTTTTCTTTTATAAGAAAGAGAACATTGCTGTGGCCATGTGTCTCTTCACAGCAATGGAAACTCTAACTAAGACATGGAATTACAGATATTTGTGAGGTATTCAGTGTGGATTCTGGGAACCCAACCCCAGTCCTCTACAAGAGCAGCAAAAACTTTCAATCACTAAGCCATCTCTCCGATTCCATCATAAAGTAATTTTTTTAAATAAATTAAAAGAGAGTTTCATAAAGCACATTTATTTAAAATTGTCAAACTAGGCAAGCAAATTGGCTCAGAAGGGAAAGGCACTTGCTGCCAAGCCTGAAATTGTAAGTTCAATTCCCAGATCCCATGACGTAGAAGTAGAAAGGCAGCTCCCACAAGCTGTTTTCTGACCTCTATGCATGCATGCCTAAAGACATATACACACATACACAAAAATATATTTCAACATTAAACCAAATATGCTTGCATGTATATGTGATATATTTGAGAAATCTTGTAGCCCAGAGTGGTCTCAAACTCTCTGTCCTCCTGCCTCAGCCTTCTGAGAGCTGGAAGCATAGGCATCAAGCACTGTAACAGGCACCCAGACCTTAGCTATAATGCAAGCTCGACTCCACAATGCATGTACCATTCAGGCCCCAGAACCCAGCACATAGGTATTAACACGTGACAAAACAAGAAAAAGACCTGATCATCACAATTCCTAGTTCTGGGAAAGTCTCTAAGTCACTTTGCTTTTTGGCTTCTGTAATTCTGATTCTGGCTAACTGTTCTGCTAACTGAAGTATGTCGACTCTCAATGCAGTTTTTCTGTTTCAAAGTTCACCCTGACAAAGGCTCAGGATTTCACCTGGGTCCTGAACACCCAGTTATGGCTGACCAGCTAACAAAGACTTTATTGGCTTGAACCCATGTCTGAGTGGTCTTCTCTGGAGGACACCACACAAGAGCACCACACCTGGTTCCAGGAAATACATTTATTAACCAAAATACCATAAAACTCAGAAATTAACAACAACAACAAAAATCTACTCAAACCCACAAGAACACACATACATACACATATGTACCCTCATACCTGCAACGCATACACAAGAATCTACTAGAAATTATCTTATACCATGTGGCTGTTGGTTCCATGCAATCTGTGGGGCTGTGGCCATTCCGTCCAATACTGGGAGACTGGGAGAGCTTAAAGCTCAGCCCAAGGGGTCACACAAGGGGTCAACACACAAGGGGTCCTCAGCACAAGGGGTCAGCGTGTGGAATAGAAAGAGCTGGAGCCAATGAGAACAGTCTGAAAGCTGTGTCTCTTCCTGTTGCTTCTGACCCTTCCTCTCAGTCCTAAGCACACACGCAATCACTCAATTCTGAATCAGACAAACTAAAAGTTGGATGTGAGGGAAGTTGAAGCCATTGCAGTCTGTGAGGACCATCGAGGAGAGCCAGTAGAGCACATGTGAGTTACCAACAGACACGGCTTCAGTTATGCTTGTCAGATTGCCAGTGAGACTCTGTTTCATGAACCAGCCTAGCTGGAAACACACAGAAAGATGAAATTCTGTAAATATAGTTTTGCCTGTCTAGGGTGACGTGTTAGCCACCAAGGTCTATCATTTGATAACGGTGCCTATACATAGCTTTGCGTTTAATCTCCAAATAAAGACAATAATAATCAGAAATCTGTGCTCTGCCTAACATCTAACAACTGTCCCTACAAACAAAAATCACACTGGCCAGGGGAACAGAAGGCTTTTCTTACAGGGCCGAATGGTAAATATCTTGGGTTTTGCAGTACACAGTTTCTATTGCAACTGTTCAATACAGCCGTACAATGCAGCCATAGGCAGTAAAGACACAGTGAACACAGCTGTCTTATGCTGAAACCTCATCTGCAAAGGCAGGTGGGCAGCCCTTGACCATGGGTTTCTGACCTCCTGTGTTAATTCTTTCATCAAAACACAATGGATATTGACTTTTATGTTGATGTGTAAGTTATAAGATATGAAAATGTATATAAATATGAAAGTTAAAGAGCATTCAGTGCTCTTAACCACTGAGCAACTCTCCAACCCCTTAATATAATACATATGTATATATATATATATATATATATATATATGTGTGTGTGTGTGTGTTTATATATACATATATTATTATGTATATTATATATACATATATTATATATATTATATATACATATATCATATAATATATATTATATGATATTATTTTATATGTTATCATATATCAATCACATATATTATTTGGGTGATCTTTATCTTTCTCTTATCAAATTCATGAACAGTTTATATATATTGTAACTTAAATAACATGGAAGTCAACAATATTATATTAGGTAAAGATATGAGAAAAGTGGTCTAGAGATAGGGCTCAGTAGTTAAGAACACTGACTGCTCTTCCAGAGGACCCAGAATCAATTCCCAGCACCCACATGGCAGCTCACCCCTGTCTGTAATTCTAGTTCCAGGGGATCTGACACCATTATACAAAATGCATGTAGGCAAAACACCAATACACAAAAAATATAACTAACTAACTAACTAAATAAATAAATAAATAAATGAAATAAATACTTTTTTAAAAAGATGAGAAAACAGGAAGAAAATAATATTTGCTTACTATATTTGAAAACATATAGAAAAAAAATTTATTACAAGTATCTTTTCTGCAGCTGTCATGTGGCCATAGTTGATCTTTGATTGGGTATTTGTTTTTGTTTGTTTTGTTGAGACTTGGTTTCTTTGCATGGCCCTGAAACTTGCTCTGTAGACAATACTGGCCTCAAACTCACAGAGGTCTGCCTGTCTATCCCTCCCAAGTGCTGGGATTGAAGGCGTGCACAACCACCAGAGCCCAGCTCATCGCTGATCTTTCTAACTACTTTCTTCCAGTGCCCACTCACACTGCTCCTTGAAGGATTTTTTTTTTGCCTGTTTCTAAACTTGATTACAGGAGGTCGGAGCTGTGCTGCTCTAGGAGTCTTGGCTTCAAAGGGAGAAATATTTCCACCAGGAACAAATCAGCAAGCCCAGAACTAGCTGCTGAGATCCGTATCTGGCCATTGTGGCCTTCTCAGAAACAACACACAAAGAAGGCAGTGACATCCTGACTATCAGGGCAAATGCCATTGCCACTGTATGCAGGGTATGACTCAGAAGCAGGAGACCCTCAAGGCAGTAGTCATAGTATCCATGTTTTAGATGAGTACATCAATGGAAAACTTCTAATCCAAGAAGAACTCTTTATGGCTCAAACTTCCCAGGGATCACATTTAGAAACAGACAAGGGTATCTGATGCCTTCTGAACTCTGTGGGCAATGAACCCATGTAGTACACAGACATACAGACAGAACATCCATACTCATAAAAAAAGCCCTTTACAATTTATTTTGTGTGTATGAGTGTTGGGCCTTCACAGCTGTCTGTGCATCACCTGTGTGCCTGGTGCCCAAGGATGCCAAAAGAGAGCACTGCATCCCTGGAACCAGAGTTACAGAGAATTGTGAGCTGCCATGTAGGTCATGAGAGCTGAGGCTAGGCTCTCTTCGAGAACAGCCAGTTCTCTTAACCACTGAGCCATCTCTCTCTCTCTAGCCCCTTAATAAGAGCATATATATCATATGTATACATATATGTTCATGTATAATATATATATTATATATGTATTCTTGTGTATTCATATGTATGCACATATGTATATGTTCATATAATATATGTTCATCCTATTGGCTCTAACCCACTAGAGAACCCTGACTAATACAACAGCCTAACCTCACACATGGAAAGCAAAGCATGTGCTTGTGTGTCACTACCGGTGTGAAAGCAGCAGCTCCCATTGCTCTCCCTTCATTTCTGGACTTGAGAATCCAGCTAGGAAGAAACAGCAGAAACCAATGTGGGCTGAGAGCATTTGCTACAACCTGAGGGCTCCTCCCAGCAACACCACCTAGGTGGCCATTACTGAGCCTCCACATGCTGTTCATTGCTCTTACTCAGTGGACTCACATGGACCCAGTGCCCCACTGAATTATGAGAAATGAATTCTGTGATCAAAAGCAATGATATATAAAATACAACGGCTTGGGATAAAATTACCTGACAATTCACAACTAATAGGGCAGAGATCTGCAAGCAGAAAAAGCCACTCCATATCTAGTTACTACAAGTGCTGTGCTTTTCCTAATGGGAGCAGGCCCATGTAATTAACTCACTGCCTTGTAGCTGGTGAATGTGTATTCATTATTGTGCTGTTGAGCCCAGTACTTCCTCCATTCTTGACTCCCTGGCTATGTGCTCGTTAGCCCATTGGGAAATACCAGCAGTGACTGGAAAGGATGGCTGCCATCACAGAAACATTCGTTTCAACCTGATTGACATTCTTCATGGTCTGAGCGTCCCTTTTCAGGCTTTCAGACGAGACACAAATGCCATCATGCTCCAGACTTACTTGAAGAGATCTATGTAAATACTGCTTCCTCACATACCAGTTTTCCAGTTGTGCACCCACCTGTACCTGACTGTCTAAACAAACCATTAACTATAGCCAATGAATTGATATGGCTCAAAACATCTGCCAGCTAGCATTTCAGGCAAAGAGAATGACCACGTGCTCTGCTCAAAGTCCAGTCCAATGGAAGGCTTTCTTTTTACTGCTGTCCATCACCTTTCCAAGGTGGTCTATACAGTAGCAGTCTGTCTCTTTCAGGTGACACCTACAAATCAGGAGAACTGTTTATAAACCAGCCTCGAGCATTCTCTGCCTCAGTCAGCTGAGGTCACAGGCTGAGGGTAAGGGTAGCGTGGGGTGAGGTATTCACAACTGACCTGCTTCCTCGTGCAACTTGTCTTTCAACCCACTTCAGTCTCCCTCAAAGTTTCATGCCATTTACAAAGCCAGTGGCAACCTTCAGACTTGATAGGCCAGACAATACCCATGTGAGGAACAGCTCTTTCACATGGTAACTTGTAGCTCCCCACCAGGTATTCAGTCTCTGAGACCTAGTAGCAGGCCACAACTTGTTCTCTGAAGCAAAAGTGTTATTCTCAGCATGTGGCATCACTTAACTAAACATTTCCAAGTATCTGGGCTATGATTCACCAAAGCAACCTGCCAAAGATTCCTAAAGTATCCTTACGTCTCTAGAACCATTATATCTGATGAGTCACATGACCCAAATGAGTGGACCAGTTTGCTCTGCAACCTGACCTGCTCTAGGGACTGCTCTTTCTGAGCATTACTCAAAACAGACATTTCTAGCCACCAAGCAAATAAATCAAAGACCATGTCCAAAGGAAAAACACATCACCACCAAAAGCCTAAGAGACCCAGGAGGCCTTATGCTTCTTAGTAATGGGAAGACCTTGATCCACCAACTTAACTGTCACCAGATAAGAGAAATATCTTCATACCTCAGATAACTGAACCTCTATGACTTTCACCAAAGCAGCAGCAAGTCCTCAAACTCCCATGAAGTTTATCTCCCACTCTCCATATGTACAGTGAGCCTGAAACACTGTTGCTCTCATGGAGGCCTCTGTGTCTTCTGAGAGCACCAGTCAGGTAACTCCTCCAAGGATGCAGAACAGCTCTCAGAAAGCTGTTATGCCCAGGTCTCAGGACCTCCAAGAGATCTCAAAGAATTGCCATATCCGCTGTAGAGATACATAAGAGCCCTTTATTTCAAACTCAGGTTTGGACCACAAGTTGCACAAAGCGAACTTGCAGCCCCGTGTCTAGGAGTCGGGAATATATACAAGCAGGTTACACAGGGGGAGGGAAGCAACGGATAAGGGAAGCTTTAATGTTTCTACAAACCGGTCGCAGCTGCCTGGGAACTCTTAATTGGCATGATTTCTCTCTAAGGATGTATGGTTTTTGCTTTTCCCAAGGCCATAGCCACCTGTGTTGGGGAGTGTTTGGCCATCCATCAGAGAGGGTGCCAGCTTCAGGTGGCATGGAGACTGCTGTGCTGTATTTGCTTATCTGTTCTCAAACTGATATTGTTGTTACCAGGATGTGGGTGCTATTAGAGTGAGGATTTGTGGCCTTTGGCACCACCTGTGTCTTTTTGGGAGGGTCAGGTGGTGGGAAGGAGGGCTTCTATGTGTGCAGGGCTGAGGGGGAAAGGGGAAGTGCTGCAGCGAGTGCCAGCCTGCTAGGCTGCTGGGCAAATGCCAAAGCCAGCACTGGTCATTTCACTGGACTTCTTCATTCCCCCCTCTGCTAGTAACTCTGGAGGCCAATCTTGGTCTCATTAACAGTCTAAATTGTTTTCATTAGCTGACTGGTATTGAGACCGCATAACCATCAGATGAATGGCTCCTAGCCTGTTTCACGTACTGTAAAAGTTTGTTAATCATGCATGGCCCGAAAGTGAACAGCAATAAAATTATAACCAGGGGTCCCGCAATTGCTGAGATAAGTGTGGTTAGCCAGGGGGAAGAATCGAACAGTGCATGATATCAGCTTTTGGAATTTTCTCATTCTCTTTGACACTTTTCTAAATTCTCTCTAACTTTAGCTAGTGACTCTCTAATGACCCCAGAATGGTTGACATAGAAACAGCATTCTTCACGTAGGGCAGCAATAATCCTCCCTGTTGTAGGAAAACTAGGTCTAGCCCCCGTCTGTTCTGCAGAACTACCTCTGCCAGGGAATCTACATTACGTTCTAGGTGTGAAGTGGACGTCTAAAGGTGCTGAATGTCTTTGTCTACGTCCGATTTTAAGCTATTGTAGTTTTTCTTTTGCAACGTCAGTGCTGCTATTCCAAGTCCTGCTCCCAGAATCACCGCTAGGGTTAGAGATAGGTTCTCTTTTCTGTTTCATGAAGCCTTCCCCAATATGACCCACTAAGCTCTTCAGTACCACTTCTTCTGAATAATAGGTTATACAGGGGACCAGCTGGACTAGAATGCAAAATTCTTTTGCGGTAGAGGAATTAAGGACTTCTCCATGCACACACGAAGTTAGCCCAGTTGAACAAGCCCACCATGCCTGTTTGGGGGGCGGGAAGGCGGCGGATAACCCATTTGGAATGAACAGCAGGTATTGTTCAGTTACAGAGATGCTGGTGTGATGGGGGAACTTTCCCCAGGCATGTACCTTGCCCTGATATGGTCTGCAGAGTCAAGGCCAGTCTCCTGGGACCATCTGCAAGCAGTGTCTTTTTCAGACTCATCATACTGGGATATTAATCCAATGCTTTCATAAAGCGAGGTCTGGCATTATAACACAGCCAAGAAGATGTGGTTAGTTCTGGCTGAGACATTTAAAATTTGGAAGGTTTTTAGCATCATTGACCAGAGGGGATCTGTTGGCTCTGTGTAGTTTAGGAAAAATTCTGGGACTGGAAGATCCCTCTGGAGGTTGGATTGGGTAAGTAATGCCTGCTGGTCTGAGGGGTGGTGTGGGAGCTGGCTTTTTCAGGGTAGGGCCCTTTCATAAGTTTTTAGGGTTTGTCAAAATTTGATTTGGCCCTACAGCTACTGGCAAGGGGTTTATAACTGGCTTTATCAGGAGTCTGACTGTAAAAAGGAGCCCAGGACTGACTTCCCCAACAACATGAAGTCTGAGCCCCCAGGATCTCCCAGCTTTCCATCCTTTTGCTTGTTTTCCTTTGTCTGTAAATCTTAACAAAACTTTGGAGTCATCCTCTTTCCAGGAGACTGTGATTAGATCCTCCCTGGACACTTTCCATGTCTTAATCCCCGTAACTGATGTTTCACACACCCAGGAGGCACAGTAAAACTATTCTGGGCCCCTGCACATAACAGTCTTTCTCTCCCAGGACATATATAAAATGTCCTCCACCTACATGGAGGATACAAATGTCACAAAGTTTTCTGAGTATCAGGTCATGAATTATCGGCAAACTGGCACACATCGAATATCAAGTCTGGGAACCAGGGGGTCCAGAGGGGTTTTTTTTGTGTGTGAGCCAGCTGAGACGGACAACCAGTTTCAGGATTCTCAATTGTCCAAGTCATGTCAAAGGGCTGGTGTGGGTTTCTGGCCTCCGAATGGAGACACAGGCTGGAATCAGTTAGCAGAAACAGCAAGCCTAAGACCAACTTAGTTTTAACTTGAAGGGATTGATGCTCTTTGAACTCTCCATTGCAGTGGTGGCACTGAAGTTTGGCAGTCTTCCTCTAAGGAAAGGGAACTTGCTGGCTTCACATGAGTGCTGTGTATCCAAGCAGCAATTCCATCCACTTTAGCGGCAGTCGACGTGGTCAGAAAGACAACGTAAGGTCTCTTCCACCTGGGTTCCAGCACATCACTGTGAAACCTTTTTACGTAGACCCAGTCTCCAGGTAGGAACTGGTATGGTTCTGGGACTGAGCGTGTTTCATAGAGGGCATGCAGTTGAGGCCAAACCTTCCTATGAATCCAGTGTTGCTCTGACCTCAGTTATTAACTCATCATCTTCTAGTTCTGCAATAGCTGCCAACTAGAGGCTAGTATGACTGGAAAGGGAGTACCATACATGGTTTCAAAAGGTACCCAAAAGGGGAGTTCCTTACCCAGTACAAGGTAAAGGGAAGGAGAGCATCCCAGTTTCTGCCAGTTTCCAGGGCTATTTTGGTCAAGGTCTCCTTTAAAGTTTGGTTAATTCTCTCTACCTGTCCTGAACTTTAGGGTCTATATGCACAATTTAATTTCCAATCTGCCCCAATAAATCTTGCTACATCTTGGTTTACCTTGGACACAAATGCTGGTCTACTGTCTGACCCTGTCATATGTGGGAATCCATACCTGGGCAGGATCTCCTCCAGCAACTTCTTAGCCACTACCTTTGCAGTTTCAGTTTTCCTTGAGAATGCTTCCATCCATCCAGAGGTGTCCACAAACACTAGTAGATACTTGTAGCCATATTTCCCTGGCTTGATCTCTGTAAAATCAACTTCCCAGTAGGCCCCCAGTCTCTTACCTCGCAGCCGAGAGCCTGGATGTTTAGCCGTGTTGTGGGTGTTGGTTAATTGGCAAGCTTTGCAGCTTGACACTATGCCCTGGATGACACCCTGCATGTCTCTGAAAGTCACCTTTGATTGTTTCACTGCATCAGTCATTTGTCTCACTCCCATGTGACTGACTCTGTGGACTTTCCTGAGGATTGCCACTGAAGTGGGTAATATTAGTTTACCTTCAGCTGTTTGCCACCAACCATCTGAACACTGGCTCATGGGCTGATTTTTGGCCCATTTGATCTCTTCTTCCGTATAGGCTGCGTTCTGGCAGGTTGGGATTGGGCAGTTCTGGTAGGGTCGCAGCCAACACAGAAGTAGCTGTTTCCTCTAATGCCACCTCTTTGGCAGCTTTATCAGCTAGGTTGCTGCCTCTAGCCACCACAGTTGCCCCCTTCTGATGACCTGGACAGTGTATGGTCGCCACTCTCTTTGGTAGGCAGAGGGCTTCAAGTAATTGTAGGGTCTCATCTTTGTTTTTGATAGTCTTTCCTTCTGCTGTCAGGAGCCCTCTCTCTTGGTAGATGGCTCCGTGCACATGAGTCATGGCAAATGCATACCGGCTGTCCGTGTAGAGTTGACAGCCAGCCCTTTTCCCATGGTAAGGGCTTGGGGCAGCGCACCTGGGGGAAGAAACTGAGCCCAAATTACCTCTGTTTCCTTGGTTACCGCTGCTCCCGCTCTCCTCTGACCCTCTCAAATGAAACTGCTTCCTTCCTTGAACCAAGTCTGCTGTGCTCCCGGCAAAGGGGAGTCCTTTAAATCAGGCTGAGTGTTGTGCACTTGGGCCAGAATTTCACTGCACCGGTGAAGTGGGTGATCCAGATCAGGGTCAGGTAGGAGGGTCGCCAGATTTAAAGAAGAAGGCGACTAGAAAGTAACTTGGCCAGGGATAATTAATAAAGTCTAGTAATGTGTCATGCGGGCATTACTGAGCCATCGGTCAGGTGGCTATTTGAGTACTCTCTCGATTGTATGGCGGGTAGTCACAGCTACATTTTTGTCCTAAAGTCACTTTGTCTGCATCTTTGACCAGTAATGCTGTGACTGCAATAATGTGCAAGCAAAGTGGCCATCCCACTTCCATGGGATCCAATTTCTTTGATAGGTAAGCCACAGGCTGTTTTCATGGCTCCAAAGTTTGAGTCAGGACCCCTTTGGCTATTCCCTTCCATTCATCGACATATAAGTGAAATGGCTTGGTGATATCAGGCAACCCCAAATCAGGAGCTGACAGTAGGGCCTGTTTTATTTTCTCAAAAGCCCTCTGATGGTCTTGAGTCCAAACAAAGTCCTTGGTTCCTCTGGTGGCTTCATATAAAGGTTTGGCTAATTCAGCAAACCCTGGAATCCACAGTCTGCAAAAGCCTGTCGACCCCAGAAATTCTCTTACCTATCTTGAGTTCTGAGGGGTGGGGATGTTGAGAACCATCTCTTTTCTTACCGAGGACAGCCACCATTGGCCTTCCTTCAGGATATAGCTGAGATAAGTGATCTCAGTCTTGCAAAGCTGTGCTTTACTGGCAGATGCCCAATACCCCTTTGGAGGCCTGTAGGAGATTCTGGGTCCCTTCCTGGCACCCTCTTTCATTTCTGCTGCAACCAAAAGGTCATCTACATACTGTACCAGAGTGATGTAGGTCATCTACATACTGTACCAGGGTTATGTCTGGGTTATTAACTCTGTACTCACCCAAGTCTTCATGTAGAGCTTCATCAAAGACAGTGGAGGAATTTTTGTAGCCTTGAGGCAGACGGGTTGTGTGAGTTGCCCATTAATGACTCTCTCAGGATTGTGCCATTTGAAGGCAAAGTACTTTTGGCTTTTGGGGGCCAGAGGTAAGCTGAAGAAAGCATCTTTCAGGTCTAGGACAGAATACCATCTCCAGTCTGGGGGCAGAGAGCTT
The DNA here is from genome assembly GCA_030674055.1 of Rhabdomys pumilio. Lineage (NCBI taxonomy): Eukaryota > Metazoa > Chordata > Mammalia > Rodentia > Muridae > Rhabdomys > Rhabdomys pumilio. Next base: position 76,376,258 of record JANHMN010000010.1, read on the forward strand.
AGTAGAGTGTAAGGATTGGGCACTGTAACGTGTATGCCCATCACTCTGCAGTTAACTTCCCACAGGTCCTGAACAAGACAGTAGTCATTTGACTTTGTTTTTTTCACAGGCAACAACTGGGTGTTCAAGGTTGACTGGCATGGCCTGAGAACTCCCAAGGCCAGTAATTTCTGAATCTGTGGAGTAATCCTCCTGTGACATGGGGTATTGAAGGACTCTTACAGGGTCTGCATAGGGGGTGGGGGAGTAGATGTTTTGCCAGCCCCATACCTCCTGTTTCTGCCCACGCAGAAATTTTGCCAGCCAAACCTCCAGATCCTGTTCAGGGGTTGCTTGTGCCTCATATAGTCTATATTCAGTCTCAGGGGCTAAGTCAAATGTTAGCACTTGGATTGGGTTACTGTTCTGATCGGTAAGCTGGATTTCCCCAGGATTAAAATGAATCTGAGCTCTCATCTTGACTAGCAAGTCTCTCCCCAGTAATGGGTAGGGGCATTCAGGAAAGAGAATGAATGAACTGGTTACCCTTCCCATTCCCAAATCCACCATCCTTCGAGTAGTTCATGAATATTGTTTGACACCAGTGGCCCCTTGGACCCAGGATTTTTTTTACTAGAAAACAGTCCTTCAGCCTTCACAAGCACTGAATGTTGAGCTTCTGTATCTACCAGGAAGTCTAAGGGCTTTCTCCCCACTCTAAGGGTTATCCCGGGCTCAGGTAGGGTTCTGAGCCCCGACTTCCTCAATCATCTTCTTCCTCTGTGACCATGGTCTTGTTTTTGGCTTTTTCCATGGGCATTCTTTGGCCGGATGCCCTTCCTCTTTACAATAGTCACATTGATTCTTACCCAGGGCTGGTCGACAGCCTTCTCTGGGCTTCCTCCCTTCTGCAATGTTCCAGAGCTGCCGCTTTCTCTCTTTCAGGTCCAGGTTACTATTGGCTAGCAGGATCTTGGCCAGGTCCCTGTTTAATTTCTTTCCTGTTTTAATCATTTTTTATCTTTAGTTTTTCTGTTATGGAACACTTTCTCTGCAACCTCTACTAAATCTCTCAATGACTTTTCTCCTAATCTTTCTAACTTCTGTAACTTCCTCTTAATGTCTGGTGCTGACTGATTTATAAATGCCAGTGCCACTGTGTTGGAATTCTCCCTGTCCTCAGGATTTAAGTATGTATAGCTATGGAAAGTGTCCATGATTCACTCGAGGAACTCTGCTGGACTCTCATCCTCTCTCTGCCTTACATCATAAACCTTAGCCAGATTAGTGAGCCGTTTTGCCACTGCCTGGAGACCCAACATTAGACACTGGCAATTAATCTGGATGTTCTCCCTCCCCTTACCTGTGTTATAAATCCCAATCTGGTTTTCTAGGAAGGAATCTCTCATCAATGTCCTCTGGGTTCTGCGTTAGGTGCCATTGGCCTCCAGGACGTTCTTCCAGGCCTCACTCTCTCTTTTCTGTTGTAAAAAGAATCTGTAACAACTGCTGACAGTCATCCCAAGTGGGCTGATGAGTAAACAGGATGGTATCTTCTAAGAGATCAATGAGTTCTTTAGGTTTATCAGAAAATCTAGCATGTTCTCTTCTCCAATTGTAAAGATCAGCAGTAGTGAAAGGCCAGAATTGGTGGGGTTGGTCTCCCATTCATCCACGGCCCCGCTGCCCTCAAGGGTAAAATTGTCAAGTCTGTCTCTGGTTTTACAGCTTGGAGTAGCACTGCTGTGTGCCTGCTCTGAGTCCCTTGATTAGGACCTCCCTCTATCCCTGAAGATGACACCATTGGAACCTGAGGCCCCCTCCTCATGGGATACAAGGGTAAGGATGGAGTCAGTGGGGGAACTGTCAGCCCTGCTGGGGGAGTCCCTTGGGGCGGGAACATGGGCGTAGGTTCTGCACATGAGGGTGGAAGGGCTGCTCCCAGAGGTGGGTTTGCGAATGGAGGCATGGAGGCTGGTGCCTGTTGTGGTGGATATTTGTGCATGGGCTTCACCATCAGAAACTCTGGTCCTCCAGGCAAAACCTGCACAGGTGGAAGAAGCATGTGTGGTTGTCCTGGTGGCCTGTATACATGATAGGTTCCCCAAATGGGATTGCAGGCCCCAACAGCGGAACCTGGAGTGCATGCACCAGTGCAGGTGCATTCACCAGTGCAGGTGGTGGAGGCGGAGGGCCCCCAAAGGGAAGGGCAGGAGTGGGCTCTGGAGGTAAAAATTGAGGAGTGGGAGCAGGTGGGGACAGGGATTCCCCAAAAGGAGGGGCAGGAGTAAGCTCCAGAGGTAAAAATTGAGGAGTGGGTGCAGGCAGAGAAGCGGGGGTGTGGCTGCTATCTCAACCGGTGCCTGGACATAGGGTGGTGTGAATATGACTTCTTCAGGAGTACTATCCTGCAAAATGGGATAAGGGGACTTTGAAGGTTTGGATACTTCTTGTTCTTGCTTCCATTCCTCTGCCACTAGGTCAGGAGTCGTTCCTGCAAGTGAAGAAGTGTTAGCTGGGGGTGGAAGTGTTGGATCTACAGATCCAAAACCAGGGGATGCGCTCCCCCAGAAACACTCATGGACAGGATTCGCTGCAATAACATGAGGTTTATTGATGATAAAATGATAACCAGTATACTGGGGCTCTCCTGCATGCAGGCAAGAAGAACCCCAAATTAAAGCTAAGGGCAGCTTATATACCATTTTTTACAGAGTTCACAAGGACAGTTAATTATTTCTTAGACAGTAACCATAAAAGATTTCAAATAGCCATTCCCAGGCCGGTTTCTTTTCTTTTTTTTGGGGGGGGGGGCTTTTTTTTTTAAATAAAATACACTTCCGATTTTATCCCCTCACCCCATTCCCCCCACCACCCAGGAACCTCCTATCCGGTTCCCCTCCTGCCTCCACAAGGGTGTACCCTTACCTACCCCTCTTCCCCTCTCCCCCCCTCTAATTCCTCCTTGCTCGGAGTTCAGCCTTTATGGGACCAGGGATATCCTCTCCCACCCATGCCCAACAAGGCCATCCTCCCTTAAGTATACAGCTGAAGTCATGGGTGCCAGGCCCGGTTTCTAAGTAACTCAAATCTGCACCTTATCTTTTACAACAAAGAGGGTCAGCTTAAGCGGCTTTTGTTTACCCAGGTTTACTGTGTTAAGGACCCATCTCTCTAATAAACTCTTACCTTTGGTCTTTCTTCCTGGAATGTTTGTTTGAGTCTTTGAAATGTGCTTCTCCCAGGATGTGTCCTTGGGAGGAAGTTAATGTTTGAGTTTAAAACCAAAATCAGAGCTTCTTTTTAATCTTAAGTTTCTACTAAAGAAAAGACTTTACCGATAGAGGAGGATTGGCAACCAGATCTTTTTAAACCACAATATATGGGACCTGTTCCGGGTGCCCTGTGCCTTCTGAAACACTTTGTCTTCCACCACCAGCACCATGGGGAAATAAAAAGTTCCTTCCAGTGGCCATCCAACCCTGAAGGTGGGCCACTCTGACTTACAGTACAGGTGCATCTTTCCCTTCTTTACATCAACCAAGAGGTTGTGGGCTCTGGCCCTCATTTCCTTAAAATGAGCTAGAGTGATGTTATCTGGGTAAGAAGGAAGGGTTCTTGAGTCAACCTGTCCATTGCGTCCATCACAGTTGGGTACAACACATGACAAAACACTCCTAACAGCGCTATAGACAAACTCACAGGCACATGATAGCAACATTGTGACTGGAAACAAAGGTATATCCAGGCACTAGGGCTCACAGAAGTGGAAGAGGGTCAGATATAAAACCAAGCTGTCTTGCGGACCCTCCTCAACTGCAAATTCCTGACAAGCAGAAACCTCATCTGCCCTTTCTTCCCAGCCGATCTGATGGGCAGGAACCTCATCTGCCCTTTCTTCCCAACCTATCTGATGGGCAGAAACCTCATCTGCCCTGAATCTGGGGTCATCTCGACTCCTGCAGCTGTGATACTCCAGCGCATCTACTTCAATCACCCTTTCCTGCTACACAGTTACCTTAAGGCTTTTTCTGATGCCAAAAGCATGGCCAGAGAGAACCAATGCCAAAAATATGGCCAGAGAGACAGAGAGAACTGACACAGACAATACAGAAATACTGTCAACCAGGCACCACACTCACTTGCCGGCAGAAGGCTCTCCGGATTGCAGATTCTAGAGTTCTGTTGGGGAATCCCGGATGAGCCCCCAAATGCTATGCCTGAGTCTCAGGAGCTCCCAGGATATGGGTGCTATTAGAGTGAGAATTTGTGGCCTTTGGCACCACCTGTGTCTTTTTGGGAGGGTCAGGTGGTGGGAAGCAGGGCTTCTATGTGGGCGAGGCTGAGGGGGAAAGGGGAAGTGCTACAACGAGTGCCAGCCTGCTAGGCTGCTGGGCAAGTGCTAAAGCAGGCACTGGCCATTTTGCTCAACTCCTTCAGAGCTGCTTCACAAGAGGCCTCCACAATGGTCATTGTCTCTTATCACAATAGCCCTTGTTCCTCTCCTCCGGGACCTGCTTCTGTAATGTCACTAGTTGTGAAGCCTATCTACCCTGAGCATGCATTCTAATTCTAGGAAAATAACCACAGAACAGCTTTAGGGGTAACTTGAGCCCACTGTGAGATGAGTCTAAGCCAGCTATGACTTCTCTATTTCTTAATATCAAATCCCTTTGAACCTAAAAACAAGTTAAACATGTAATATATTGTAATTTCTGTTGGTCAAAACCAGCCAACAACTTCATTAGATGTCTGGCACAAGGCTTCTCAGAAAATAACAGTCAAGCTGTTGCCTGGGGCTACAGTTTTCTCCAGACTTGATTGGAGATGACAGATTTCCCAAATTCACTCACCTGGTTATAGGCAGCCTGAAATATCTCTGAAAAGTTCATCCAAGAACCTCAGTTTCTCACCACAGCCTGTGAGAGTCTCGTACAATTGCTCACAGTATGAAAGCATGCATTTCTCAGCACAGATACTCTGAGGGATTATGCAAAGATATAATGAAGCAAACCCTGAGGTTATAAGTTATAATCTAATGTAAGAGCTGACATTCATCATGTCCACCATGTTCTCTCTATAGGGAATGAGCATGGGTATGTGAGGGAATAGGGATCATAAATAAGAATACATATTCTGCATAACTTAGAAATAAATATTGGAAGTCAAATTATCAATGGTGTGCACATAATCCGAGCCCTTGGAGGATAGAAACAGAAGGATGATGAGTTTATGGCCAGATGGGGCTACATAGCAAGACCCTGTCTTTAAAAACAACAAAAGGAGGGCACTAGGTACCCTGCCAGAGAACCAGGATTTAATTCCCAGTACCCATAACCCACAGCAGCTCACAACTGTCCATCCAGGGGCCTCTGAGGGCATGCAAGTGGTACACAGATGTGTGCATGAAAAACACCCATACAGCAGGAAAGTTAATGAAATAATTTTTAAAAACAGAAGAGGAGAGGATGTAAGGTGAGAATCAAAATATCAAAATGAGTGAATGCACACTTACATATTCAAGTCAAGGAACAGAACAGTTAGAAATATTTGCCCTGAGTGTTCAGTTAGTGGCAAAAGCAATGCTCAAACCTCATCACAATTTCAAAAGATCACACCACTCTGACTTCTCCCATGAGTCCTTCAGGTGGATAGTCTTGTTTGTTTAAAGATGAGTTCCCATATATCCCAGACAGACCTAAAACTTTGTACATAGCTGAAGATGAATCCTTCAGCTGAATTCTTTTTTTTTTTTTTTCTCCAGAGCTGAGGACTGAACCCAGGGCCTTCTGCTTGCCTAGATAGCTATCACTGAGTTAAATCCTCAACCCTCAGCTGAACTCTTTACCTTGAGTTCCATTCTCCTGCTTCTGTGTATCAGATGTTGGGATCACAGATGTATGCCCATTACAGATGGTGCTGGGGTTTGAACCCAAAGCCTCCTGAATGATAAGCAAACACACCACCAACTGAGCCACATTCCTGTTTGGTTTTTTATTCGGTCTCACTCTGTAGCTCTGGCTAGCCTTGACCTTTTAGCAATCCTCCTGCCTCAGCCTCCCAAATATCAGGATTACAAGCATGTGGCTCCAGGTCACCGTGATTAGGTCATTGACCAAAGCTGGTCTTTTCTTTCTTTACATCTCTGGTTCCTATTTGTCTTTCTCCTTACCATCATTGAAGAGAGAGACTCAAGCTGCCACATTTCGTCTCAGATACCCTCAAACAGGAGACAAGAGCTGAGGTACGGCTTAGGCGTAAAGCACTTGCTTAGCATGTACAAAGTCCTGAATTTTATGTCTAATACACACATACACATGCAAACACACACGCACACACACGCGCACAAGCACATGCCCACACACAAACATGAGGCCACATGTTCTCAGAGAGAGATAATTCCACATGTGTCTCAGTCACTGTTCTGTTGCTGTAAAGAGATATCAAGACCATGGCAACTCTTACAAAAAAAAAAAGCATTTATTTAATTGGGGGCATCCTTATAGTTTAAGAGGTTTAGTGTTACATGTAGTTTTAAAAAGCTACCACCTTTGCCTGGAATCGGACCTCACTCTGTCCCCTCCCGGCTTCCCCTTTGTCCTACCCTGCTTAGCTCTGGGAGGTGACCAAGTAACCAGCTCACTCCCAAGACCCTTGAATCCTCAGGTAAAAGACACACACTCAGTTTTGTTACTTTATAACTTGCCTACTAGGCACAATTGCTGGGTGAAGATATCTTTCAAGTGGAAAGGCGTGCCCTTACTAATTTATTATCTCTGTTTCTCGCTCTGCCCTAAACTTAGTTGCTTGTTTCACCTAGCCCCTGCCAAACAGTCTTGGCCACCGACTTGTAGCAGAGGCCACAGGCCCTAGCTTCCCTAGAGGCCTTACATGATGATTGCTTTCTTCTTCTTCCAAAGCATGGGCAGGGAAAAAAAGTCCCTCTCTTTCCTTGTGTCTGCCTTTTCCTCCTGGGACCCGGAAGTTCAACTTGTACCCTCTGCCCAGTAATTGCCTCCCTCCTTTGCCCCCAGTTTTCTTTATTGACAAATCAAGAACCAATTTGGGAACAGGGTTAGCATCAGAACCTCCCCTTACAGTTTAGTTCATGATCACCATGGTAGAGAGCATGGTGGCATACAGGCAGGCACTGGAGTGGTAGCTGAGAGCCACATCCCGATCTGTAAGCAGAGTGAGAGACGGACACTGGACCAGGCCCATAGTGACATGCCTCCTCCAACAAGGGCACACCTCTAAACCTTCCCCACTAGTACCACTCTTCAATGGCTAAGCATTGGAGTATATGAGCCTATGGGGGGCTATTATTTCAGCCACCACAGTATCATGCCTTAAGACCCATCACATGGAAGCATTCCTTCCTGGTGATGACTTTATATCTTACCTTTACCTTGTGCTATTTGAACAGAATCTGGTGACATAGATAGCAGAATTCAGATTTATTTGCTCCTTAGCAACACCTGAGCAGTCTTTAAAGATGCCTTCAGGGCATCTGAGAACCTCCTTTCAAAAGGTCCAGAGTCACTTCCAAAGAATAACTCACACATTGACAAATATCTTCAGTGGGTTTTGTCTTGGGCCCTCACCCCTACTCAGCCCTTCCTTCCTGGACCTCCAGTCTGTGAGCTCAGCGATAATTTCTATAAGCCTGGAAAATGCTGACAATACACACGTCTGCTCATAGATAATTCCAGTTCCATGCCCACTGCAAATAAGTCATAACTTACAAACATAGGCTATTAATCTTCTTTATGTATCAGTAATGAGTCTCACATCCCAAATCCATTTGAGGCCAGCAAGATGGTTCAGCAGGTAAAGTCACTTGCTGCCTGCCATTCTGTCAACCCCAGTTCCATCCTCAGAGCTGGCATGACAGAAGGAGAGAACCAACTCCCACAAAGTTGTCCATGGCAAGAATACACATGCACATATGCATGTGTGCACATACTAAATAAATAAATAAATAAATAAATAAATAAATAAATATAATTTCATATTGTTTAAAAAAATTGATTTTATTTTCTAATAACTAAACACACCAGTTTTATAAGGTTGGTCTGATGGAAGAACAGTCTCCATGTGTCCCTGTAGGAGCCAGCCATCCTCCATCCTTGAGAAATCACAAGATGATGCGAATTTCGGTTTCAGCTACAAAATGGAGCTCTGGCCCTCACTTCTCATCTTTCTACATCTGAGTGTATGACATGTACTGTTCACCTGCTCCTCCGTCCTTCAGCCTCACCAGATGCTACCTTTGACACGCCTGTACCTTCTCAGAGATTCCAGACATGCTCAGCTGTGTTTCTATCCCCTTAGACAGGAAATGTCTACAAGTCCCATGACCTCACAGGGGGCAGAATACACACTTCCTCTTCCCATGAGCCCTTGCTTGTATATAAGGTCCTATGAGGTAACTATGGGTGAGATCACAGAATCCCATAGCATCCTGCTCTGTTCCAGACATTTCTCTTTCTCTTCTAGTGATTGATACGTCTCAGGTGGAAAGAGGGAAGAGGGGCTAACTGGAAGCACCAACCTCTCTCTCTCTCTTTTTCTTCTTCTTCTTCTCCTTCTCCTTCTCCTTCTTCTCTTCTTCTTCTTCTTCTTCTTCTTCTTCTTCTTCTTCTTCTTCTTCTTCTTCTTCT
>JANHMN010000010.1:76384909-76404909 GCA_030674055.1 Rhabdomys pumilio
CTTCTTCTTCTTCTTCTTCTTCTTCTTCTTCTTCTTCTTCTTCTTCTCCCTCTCCCCCTCTATTCCCTTCCCCACTCTTCCACTTCTTGACCACAGAGGGAGTGGTTTGGGATGACTTCTTGTTTGTTTTTTGAGACAGAATCTCTCTACACATCCTTGGCTGTCCTGAAACTCACTTTGTAGACTCTGCTGTTCCGGAACTCACAGAAATTCACCTTTATCTGCCTCCAAGTGATAGGATTAAAGGTATATGTGACACCATACCCAGATTTTTGGGTTTGTTTTCTGTCACATGTTCCTGTCTTGATATGCAGTTAGAGGCCCAATGGTGTCAGCTGACTATGACTAAAGTTTTGGAACTATGAACCAAAATAAGCCCCACCAGGAAGAAAGAGAGATTGAAGGAGAGAGAGAGAGAGAGAGAGAGAGAGAGAGAGAGAGAGAGAGAGAGAGAGAGAGATTGTAGTGGTGTACCTGCAAACCAGAAAATATGAAGGGTTGTTTGCTATACCAGAAGTTAAAAGGGAAGGTAAGATTCCTCTGCTGAACAAGTTTCTGGGTTTCTGACCAGAACATTAAGAAATGAAGAAAGGACAGACCCATGTATAAAAAAGATAGGCTGTTTGTACTCTGAGAGTGCATCTGCTATAAAATGTCATCCTAGAGCATTTCTCATGATTAGCACTGAGAGGGGTTAGCTAGTCTCTGTGAGAAGTCTCTGCTGGTGAGCAGTCTCTGACTGTAAACATCAGGAGGAAGCTACAACTGCTGGAAAACTGGAGTGGGGTTTGTCCCAAAAGCTGTTGCCTGTACATGGGATATGTTCTTCTACCTGGGCTGCCTTGTCTGGCCTCAGTGGAAGAAAAAAGCACCTAGCCTCAAAGAGACACCCAGAGGCAACCCCACCTGCTTAGAAGAGAAGGGAAGGATAGGGGAAGGATTGTGAGAGAGGGGGTGACCAGGAGGGGACAGTAAAATGAATGAGTTAAAAAAATTAAATTAAATTTTAAAAAGAAAAAGAATTGTCCTCTGCAAAATAGGCAGAAACAGAGACTGCATGCTGGTGTGCTGGCTAGCCTTATATCAACTTGATACTAGCTAGAGTTAGCCAAAAGGAAGAAACCTTGATTGAGAAAATTCCTCCATAAGATCTGGCTGTAGGACATTTCCTTAATTGGTGATTGATGGGGGAAGGCCCAACCCACTGATAGAGAAGGAGGCTCAGACCATTGTGGGTGGTACCATCCCTGGGTTGGCGGTCTTGGGTTCTATGAGCAAGCCAGGGGAAACAAGCCAGTCCTTCTCTTGGCTTCTTCATTAGCTCCTGCCTCCAGGATTCTGCCCTATTTGAGTTCCTTCCTGACTTTCTTCAGTGATGAACTAGTGTGAAAGTATAAGCCAAATAATACCTTTCTTCTTTAAAAAAAAATAAAATAAAATGTCTTCTGACCTCCACATGTGAACTGTCACATGTACATCTGTGTGTGCACAAGTACAATAATAAAATTTAGACATTAAAACAAACAAACAAAAAGGCTTCTCTTCTCAGCTGCCACATCAGGCAGCTTACAAACACCTCCAACTCCAGCTCCAGGGGATCTGGCACCCCCTTCTGGGCTCCTCCACCACCTGCATGCATATGTAAACACACACACACACACACACACACACACACACACACACACAATTTAATAATAAAAAGAATGTTTTTAAACTCTTAGATATAAAGCCAGGAATTAAAAGCTCACCTTTGTAACCCAAGCATACAGAAGGCTGAGGTAGGAAGATACCATTGGCTGAGCTATATGGTAACTTCCAATCTAGTCTGGGCTATAGAATAAAACCCTGTCTCAAAAACACAGAAGAACAAATAAGTAAGAAATAGATACAGAAAAGTGGCTGCATAATAATGCAGTAATAACCTGCATGGCACTGAGAAGAGCCACAGAAGAAGTCCAGACACTCTCGCCTCCCGTCTCATACTCTTCCCTAGTCCTTGGCAGTGACAGCATCCAAGAGTTCTATCACTGTGGTCATTTAGGCCTCTGGTTCCAAGATCTAACAAGAAAAAGCTTCTTACTGTAGGTCAGTCTTTTCTGAGTGGTGTCCCAGCTTTCTGGTTCTGTGATAAAACACCAGGACCAAAAGCAACTTGGGGCAGAAAGCATTTATTTCATGGTAGCTCTTAGGTTATATTCCAGCCCCAAGGAAGTCAGAGCAGGAGCTCAAGGCAGGAACCTGGAGAGAGGAGCTGATGCAGAGACCATCAGGGATGCTGCTTACTGGCTTCTCCCCTTACCTTACTCAGCCTACTTTGTTATACCACCCAGGACCAAGCGCCAAAGGGTGGTTATTGTTCCTAGTGAACTAGGCCCTCGCACATCAATCATCAATGGTGAAACCACCCTGCAGACTTAACTACAGGCTAATTCTACAGAGGCATTTTCTCAGTCAGCATCCCAAACATGTCTAGGTTTATGTCATGTTGACAAGAAGCCTACACAAGTGGTCACTCCTGTTTCCAATAGGAATGCCATAGACCCCTGGAACAAGCAGGATGCCCTCCACATCTAGGAAAGTCATGTTTGCTGTGGCTGTTGGGTGGGGCCAACCACAGAGCTCTGAGCTCCTCCCCAAACAGCCTCAGCCAACAGGACAGCACTGGGGCTTTGAAATACTTAAAAAGAGACCTGCTCTAAAATCTTCCTGGTTGGATTGCACTAATGGAGCCCTCTTAAATGATCTCTCTTTCTCTCTCTATCATTCTCTCACTTTTTCCCTCCCTCCCTCCTCCTCTCTTCTCCTTCTCCTCTCCTTCCCCTCTCCACTCCCCCCTCTCCTTCCTCTTTCCCCTGGCCACTTCCCCGACCCCTAAAAGAGAGAGGGCGTATTCTCTCTCTCTCTCTCTCTCTCTCTCTCTCTCTCTCTCTCTGTTTTGTTTTCTTATTGAACTGTGAATTCCCCTTCCTCCTCCACTGAAGTGCTGGGATTGCAGGTATTGTCACACTACACCCAGCTATTTTTGCCATCTTACTGTCATATAATTCATCTCTACAAAACAACCATAATAACCTTCAAACATGATTAAAACTACTTCCATCTCCTAATAAAATAGTTCAGTTGTTACTTTTGGCCAAGATGGAGTAAGAGAGACTAGATCTTCTTTCCTAAGCATTAAGGGAAAAGAAAAAGGAAAAGGAAAAAGAAAAAACAAAACCCTGTATTTCCAAACAATTACTGTATAACTCCGGTTCCTAAGAGAAGGTAAAGGTAGCTAGTAAGATGAGCCTGTGATTATGTGAGCTCACTGCCTGGAAGCAGTTTCCAGCCCCAATCCCTGGAGTTCATAAACAGTTCTGTGGATTACAGAAGTATAGGGCTGGTTAAAATGGCTAGAATTTGGAAGGCGGAGTCCAGGTGAAGAGTAAATGGGCAACACAGACCAGCAAGGGCTGCACGGGGCTGTGGAGGGATTCCTCAAGTCTCCAGGGCTTCATTGGACTGTGGAGGGATCCTGTCAAGTCCCCAGCTAAGTTGAGCTGTACACATGGAGGAGAATTACCTCCTCAAGCAGAACACTCACCTGTCTGAGAGTGAGTGGCCTTCCTACCACCCAGACTGACAAAGACCTCAAAGCACACCAGGGCTTGGAAAGAGACTTGAAGAGACCATGAAAGGCAGCAGCTTAACTGTAAATAAACCATGAATGAAAGGCTGGACTGGCTTCAACAGGGCTCAGAGGTGAGCCTCAGAATAATCCAAATGATCCCAAGTTAAATATGGGTTGCAACGAAATTCAACATTCATCAAATAAACAGAACAAAATCCAGACATGAAGAATGGAAATTAATAATGCTTGGAAGTTAATTTTAAAAATTATAAGCATGTACTCAAGATTTCTGGTTACAGCAGACTTGAAAATAGTCACAAATCCTGTCTAGATGAAACAAATGTAGGCAGCACAAAGTGTCACACAGACACAGACACTCCAGCCCATGGAAAGCAAATGATAGACCAACAAGCATTATTCCTGATTCCAAACAGGTTTCTTAGAGCATCTGTAAGAGTGGTAGGGGACGAGTCTTTGGGAATATATCCACCTCTACTCCCAGGTTTGAGGCTGACAACAACACTTTTCAAAAGGTGGGCTAGATGTAAAATTAGTAGTATACTGCTAGATAAGGCATAAAAAAACAGGACAAAAATGCATTTTCTTCAACATAGTAGTCACCTGGGAGAAGGAAGCCACCAAAATGAGGCCTGTGGCTACACAAGCTAACCCAGGGACAGCCTGAGCTAACTTGAGGACAGCCTGCAGACTCTCTTGTTGGAGGAAGTTCACCCTGGCTCTAGCCAGGAATTAGTTAGTGGGCTAGCTGGGGGCTGTGGAGGTGGGTGGGATTTGGGAACTTGATACTTAGGAAGAGTGAGCAGCACTCTCTCTGACTCCAACAGGAAGCAAAATTCAGTAGGACTGGCCTGAGGTTGGTGGTTTGCTTATGACAGTGCATAGGTAGCCCAGGTGGCCTTCAACTCTATGAAGAGGATCTTGAACTCCCGATCTTTCTGCCTCTTCTTGCCAAGTGCTGGGATTATTGCCATGTGCCACCACACTCAGCTTAGCTGAAGTATCATTACAATTGGGATGTGACAAACCAAGCACAAATTTAATTAGAAAATCTAGGGATGATGCACACAATTAAAAATAATAAAAATAAATTTATTTTTATAAATTTGATTCCTAATATTTTAACAAAAAATTTATACAGTATATTCTTCTTTTTATTATCAAATCATAATTTTTACTTTTTAACACAGAGGTTATAAACACAAAAAGTCAGGATGTGGGGAAAAGGATGACTCAGGAGCGTAGGTGTTTAGGGGGAGTACAGATATCTTTCAGATGGACAGGTCACTATGACTCTGCCTAAGATTCATTTGTCCTTATCTAAACTGGTACTATCCACCAAGGCTGCCTATTTACAAGGTCTATGACTACTCAAGCTGGTAAATTTCCACAAAAGCTGCCTGTTTACAATAGCTTATAACCATCTGTTTCAGTGTTTTTCCACAGAGACCCAAGACTTTGTGTTAGCAGGCATGTATGTCAGGCCTATTACTGATTTTAGGCTTATGGCTGATTTTAGACCTTCAGTGTATAAGCAGGGCTGCCCCTGGCATCTCCTCCCTTCTCCAAGTATAGAACGGCTGTGATGATTCTAATCTTGCCAAGGCGGGGATAGAGGCCTGACCTCCAGTAATTAAAGGGAAACTTGTAACGGTTCCAGTCTTCTTGTTGTTGTCCAGTGAGGCATGAGGGCCATACCCATCCCGATGTCTTTTTCCTGGAGAGGGGGTACTTTTGACATCAACCCCTATGCAGTCAGGCTTGTCCCTCAGGGAACTCAGAAACATATTTTTAACTTTTATTTATATTACCTTGCAGTGTTTAGCCTCGGAGCCTAAGCAAGAATTCAGATCACCAGTCAGAGGGGGTTCTGGGTGACCCCTCTCTGCTTGGTCTAGGGGTGGAAGTCACCTCTTTTAGGTTGGGTGGAGATGGGATTTGGGAACACCCTGGATAGAGTATCAACCTCATCTTGAGTCTTGTGGTCCTCCATAGCTAACTTATGATAACGTATCTGAATAGATTTTGCTATCAGATTACCTAACTTCACAAAGTTAGTCAACCTGTTTAAGGCCCAGGGACCAAAAGGAATAACCAAAAATAACCCAATTAATGGTCCCAAGCTAAAAGGAAGTAGGGTTGACAACCATAGAGAGGCTGAAAACCAATTCTTGTATCAGCTCTCATCTTTCTTTTTCTCTCTTTGTCTTTTCTCAAGATCTTCTCTGACCTTTTTCATGCTCTCTTTAATCATCCCTGTTTTGTAAAAGCAACATTCTTTTTTAAGGGCTGTACACAGTTGAGAGCTGTACATAGGCTTTTCTATTGTAAAAGAGTAAATCAAGTCCAATAAAGTCATTTGCAATTTTTGGAGATCATTTCAGGCAGAGAACCAAGGGATTTCTTCAGATAAGTGATGTCAATCTCTAGCTGTTTGATGTCCTTGTCAAAGGTCCATCGAAGGTCTGAGTAGTATAAGTCCGGAGGCCAGCATCAACTCCTAACAGCAGACATCACGGGTGATTCATTTTTACCTGGAAAGGAAAAAGAAGGGAATTCTCAGGGAGATTTCTCTTCCTTGGATGTCAATTGTTATTCATCTTATTTATAATTGGGCCTGGTTTTGTGGGGGCATCTATTTATTTCATTAATCTTTTTGGTGGCCATTTAGTTGTGCCTTCTGTAGTATCAAACAGGCATATCAATCCTCAGCCCCATACGAGAACTGGGTCCTGGCCATTCCATTTAAGGGTAAGAGGGTCTTTTTACATAGCTGTAGTATAGTTTTTATTGATTTCAGCGATGCCAGAGACAGTCAGTGGCAGATTTGCCATGAGCTTTCAGTTTTAGAAAGTTAAAAGTTAACAAGGCATGATGGAGAGTATTTTTGGGAGACTCGTTCTGGGGGTACAGTTTCCCCTCTTTTGTTTTTAAAGCCAATTTTTCAGAGTTCTTGTAAAATCAGGGCAGAAGTGTCAACAGTCACTCTTTCCACTCTCAGAGAGTCATGAAGACACTATTTAAAGAAATATAAATCTTTATCAATAATCTCTTTTATCAAAGGACTATTATAAAACAGCCAACAATTAATCAATCTATATAATATATCAATTAATGATAGCTTCTACTTTTTGTAAAATTACTCCTTTTTTGTCAATTAATTGTTGAGGGAAATTAGGATTTGCATCTCTCTTGAGAATATTAATCAGAGACTTAAATTCTTTTGTGGAGAGCTTTAAAATAAGATCTTAGCCAATAAGCATCTCCTGGAAACTTTTGAAAATAATTTGAAATAAGTAAACTATCTTTTTTTTTCCAGACCTATTATCTTCTTTTTTATTGGCTATTTTACGTATTTACCTTTCACTGTTATCTCCTCTTCCATTCTCCCCAAAAACCCCTTATCCCATACCCCCTCTTCCTATTTTTATGAGGGTTTGCTCCCACCATCCTCCCAATCCTGCCTCCCTGATCTCGAATTCCCCAACACTAGGGATCCAAACTTTCAGGGATCATGGCCATCTACTTCCACTGATGCCTAACAAGGCCACCCTCAATTACCTATACAGGTGGTGCCATGAATCCCTCCCTTTGTATTCTCAGGCTGGAGGTTTAGACCCTGGGAGCTCTGGTTGAGTATTTTGATACTCCTTCTAAAAAGGACCAAAGCACCCACACTTTGGTCTTCCTTCCTCCTCTTGAGTTTCATGTGGTCTATGCATTGTGTCTTAGGTATTGTGAGCTTTTGGGCTAATATCCACTTATCAGTGAGTGCATACCATGTACAATCTTTTGTGATTGGGTTACCTCATTCAAGATGATATTCTCAAGCTCCATTCATTTGCCTAAGAATTTCATGAACTCATTGTTTTTAATAGCTGAGTAGTACTCCATTGTGCAAATGTACCACATTTTCTCTATAGATTTCTCTGTTGAAGGACACCTGGGTTCTTTCCAACTTCTGACTATTATAAATAAGGCTACTATGAACATAGTGGAGCATGTGTCCCTGTTGAAACATCTTTTGGGTACAATCCCAGGAGTGGTATAGCTGGGTTCCCAGGTAACACTATGTTCAATTTTCTGAGGTATCGCCAGACTGCTTTCCATAGTGGTTATACCAGCTTACAATCCCACCAGCAATGGAGGAATGTTCCTTTTTCTCCACACCCTTGCCAGCATCTGCTGTCACCTGTATTTTCAATCTTAGCCATTCTGACTGGCATGAGGTGGAATCTCAGTGTAGTTTTCATTTGCATTTCCCTGATGACTAGGGATGTTGAACACTTCTTTAGGTGCTTCTCAACCATTCGAGTTTCCTCAGTTGAGAGTTCTTTGTTCAACTCTGTACCCCATTTTTAATAGGGTTATTTGATAGTCTAGAGTTTAATTTCTTCAGTTCTTTCTATACCTTGGATATTAGCCCTCTATCAGATTTAGGATTGGTAAAATCTTTTCCAAATCCATTGGTTGCCACTTTGTCCTATTGACGGTGTCCTTTGCTTTACAGAAGCTTTGCAGTTTTATAAGGTCCCATTTGTCAATTCTTGATCTTAGAGCATAAGCCACTGGTGTTCTGTTCAGGAACTTTTCCCCTGTGCCCATGTGTTTGAGGCTTTTCCCCATTTTCTCTTCTATTAATTTCAGTGTAGCTAGTTTTATGTGGAGGTCCTTGATCCACTTGGAGTTGAGCTTTGTACAAGGAGATAAGTATAAATCAGTTTGCATTCTTCTACATGCTGACCTCCAGTTGGACCAGCACCATTTGTTGAAAATTTTGTCTTTTTTCCACTGGATGGTTTTAGCTCCTTTGTCGAAGATCAAGTGACCACAGATGTGTGGGTTCATTTCTGGGTCTTCTATTCTAATCCATTGATCCTCCTGCCTGTCTCTGTTCCAATACCATGCAGTTTTTAACACTATTGCTTTGTAGTATAGCTTGAAATCAGGGATGGTGATTCCCCCAGAAGTTCTTTTATTGTTGAGAATAGTTTTTGCTATCCTGGGTTTTTTGTTATTCCAAAAAAAATTTTAAGGTTGCTCTTTCTATCTCTGTGAAGAATAGGAATCTTGATGGGGATTGCATTAAATCTGTAGATTGCTTTCAGCAAGATGGCCATTTTTACTATATTAATCCTGCCAATCCATGAGCATGGGAGATCTTTCCATCTTCTGAGATCTATTTCGATTTCTTTCTTCAGGGGCTTGAAGTTTTTGTCATACAGGTCATTTACTTGCTTGGTTAGATTCACACCAAGGTATTTTATATTATTTGTGACTATTGTAAAGGGCATTGCTTCCATAATTTCTTTCTCAGCCAGTTTATCTTTTGAGTAGAGAAAGGCTACTGGTTTGTTTGAGTTAATTTTATACCCAGCCACTTTACTAAAGTTGTTTATCAGGTTTAGGAGTTCTCTGACAGAAGTTTTGGGGTCACTTAAGTATACTATCATATCATCTGCAAATAGTGACATTTTGTCTTCTTCCTTTCCAATTTGTATCCCTTTGACCTCCTTTTGTTGCCTAATTGCTCTGGCTAGGACTTCAAGTACTATATTGAATAGGTAGGGGGAGAGTGGGCAGCCTTGTCTAGTCCTGATTTTAGTGGAATTGCTTCAAGTTTCTCTCCATTTAGTTTGATGTTGGCTACTGGTTTTGTGTATATTGCTTTCACAATGTTTAGATATGGACCTTGAATTCCTGATCTTTCCAAAACTTTTATCATGAAGGGGTGTTGAATTTTGTCAAATGCTTTCTTAGCATCTAGTGAGATGATCATGTGTTTTTTTTCTTTGAGTTTGTTTATATAATGAATTACATTGATGGATTTCTGTATAGTGAACCAACCCTGCATTCCTGGGATAAAGCCTACTTGATCACGATGGATAATTGTTTTGATGTGTTCTCGGATTCTGTTGGAGAGAACTTTATTGAGTATTTTTGCATCAATATTCATTAGGGAGATTGGTCTGATGTTCTCTTTCTTTGTTGTGTTTTTCTGTGGTTTAGGTATTAGCATAATTGTAGCTTCATAGAATGAATTGGGTAGTGTTCCTTCTGTTTCTATTTTGTGGAATAGTTTGAAGAGAATTGGTATTAGGCCTTCCTCGAAAGTCTGTTAGAATTCTGTACTAAAATCATCTGGTCCCAGACTTTTTTTGGTGGGTAGACTTTTAATGAATGCTTCAATTTGTTTCAGGGTTATGGGACTGTTTAGATGGTTTATCTGCTCCTGATTTAACATTGGTAACTGGTATTTGTCTAGAAAATTGTCTATTTTATCCAGATTATTCGATTTTGTTGAGTATAGGCTTTTGTAGTAGTATTTGATGATTTTTTAAATTTCCTCAGTTTCTGTTGTTATGTCATCCTTTTCAGTTCTGATTTTATTAATTTGGATACTGTCTCTGTGTCTCTGATTAGTCTGGCTAAGGGTTTATCTATCTTGTTGATTTTCTCAAAAAACCAGCTCCTGGTTTTGTTGATTCTTTGTATAGTTCTTTTTGTTTCTATTTGGTTGATTTCAGCCCTGAGTTTAATTATTTCTTCCCATCTACTCCTCTTGGGTGTATTTGCTTCTCTTTGTTCTAGAGCTTTCAGGTGTGTTGTCAAGCTGCAGTGCATGCTCTCTCCAGTTTCTTTTTGTAAGCACTTAGAGCTATGAGTTTTCCTCTTAGCACTGCTTTCATTGTGTCCCATAGGTTTTGGTATGATGTATCTTCATTTTCATTAAATTCTAAAAAGTCTTTAATTTCTTTCTTTATTTCTTCCCTGACCACATTATCATTGAGTAGAGTATTGTTCAATTTCCATGTGAGTGTGGGCTTTCCATTGTCTTTATTGTTATTGAAGACCAGCCTTAGACCATGGTGATCTGATAGGATGCAGGGGATTATTTAAATTTTTTTATATCTGTTGAGGCCTGTTTTGTGACCAGTTATATGGTCTGTTTTGGAGAAGATACCATGAGGTGCTGAGAAAAAGGTATATTCTTTTGCTTTAGAAGGAAATGTTCTATAAATATCTATTAAGTCCATTTGGTTCATAACTTCTGTTAGTTTCACTGTATCTCTGTTTAGTTTCTGTTTCCTTGATCTGTCCAGTGCTGAGAGTGGGGTGTTGAAGTCTCCCACTATTATTCTGTGAGGTTCAATGTGTGCTTTGAGCTTTAGTAAGGTTTCTTTTATGAAAGTGGGTGCTCTTGTATTTGGGGCATAGTTGTTCAGGATTGAGAGTTCATGTTGGTTGAGTTTTCCTTTAACGAGTATGAAATGTCCTTCCTTATCCTTTTTGACAGCTTTAAGTTGAAAGTTGATTTTATTCAATATTAGAGTGGCTAATCCAGCTTGTTTCTTAGGACCATTTGCTTGAAAAATTGTTTTCCAGACTTTTAGTCTAAGGTAGTGTCTGTCTTTGTTACTGAGGTGGATTTCCTGTATGCAGCAAAATGCTGGGTCCTGTTTGCATATCCAGTCCGTTAGCCTATGCCTTTTTATTAGGGAATTGAGTCCATTGATGTTAAGAGATATTAAGGAGAAGAGATTGTTGCTTCCTGTTATTTTTGTTAATAGTGGTTATCTTCTTTTGGGTTTGTTGGAAGAGGATTACTTTCTTGCTCTTTCTGGGGTATAATTGCCCTCCTTGTATTGGAGCTTTCCTGCTATTATCCTTTGTAGTGCTGGGTTTGTGGAAAAATATCGTGTAAATTTGGTTTTGTCATGGAATATCTTGGTTTCTCCATCTATGGTAATTGAGAGTTTTGCTGGGTATAGTATCCTGGGCTGGCATTTATGTTCTCTTAGGGTCTGTATGACATCTGTCCAGGATCTTCTGGCTTTTATAATATCTGGTGAGAAGTCTGGTGTAATTCTAATAGGTCTGCCTTTATATGTTGCTTTTTCCCTTACTGCTTTTAAAATTCTTTCTTTGTTTTGTACATTTTGTGTTTTGATTATTATGTGACAGGGGGTATTTCTTTTCTGGTCTAGTCTATTTGGCATTCTGTAAGCTTCTTGTATGATTATGGACTTCTCATTCTTTAGGTTAGGGAAGTTTTCTTCTATAATTTTGTTGAAGATATTTATTGATCCTTTAAGATGGGAGTCCTCACTCTCTTTTATACCTATTATCCTTAGGTTTGGTCTTCTCATTGTGTCCTGAATTTCCTGGATGTTTTGTGTTAAGAATTTTTTGCATTTTGTGTTTTCTTTGACAGTTGTGTTAATATTTTCTATGGCATCTTCTGCACCTGAGATTCTCTTTTCTATCTCTTGCATTCTGTTGGTGATGACTCCTGATTTCTTTCCTAGGTTTTCTATCTCCAGGGTAGTCTCCTTTTGTGATTTCTTGATTGTTACTACTTCCATTTTTATGTCCTGGATGATTTTGTTCAATTCCTTCACCTGTTTGGTTGTGTTCTCTTGTAATTCTTTAAGGGATTTTTGTGTTTCCTCTTTAAGGGCTTCTACCTGTTTACCTGTGTTCTTCTCAATTTCTTTGAGGGTGTTATTTATGTCTTTCTCTATCATTGTCATTAGAAGTGATCTTTAGATCTGACTTTTTCTTTTCTGGTGATATGGGTAATTCAGGACTTTCTAATGTGGGAGAACTAGGTTTTGATGATGCCGAGTACCCTGGGTTTCTGGTGCTTGTGTTCTTGCACTTGCCTTTCACCATCTGGATCTCCTTAGTGCTACCTGAGCTGTCTCTGACTGGAGCCTGTCTTTCCTATTATCTTGGCTGTGGCAGAACTGTTTGGGATGGGTGTTGCTGCTGGGATTAGAGCTGAGGCCCAAGATCTGCTGAGTGCTCAGGCAGAGACAGGAAGGAACCAGTGCTCTGGGCCAGGAGTGAATTCCTGGGTCCCCATAGGTCCAGGTTACTCCCTGTTTGGGTAGAGCTCCTGAGAGCCCCGCTTCCTCTGGGTTCTGTGAGACTGGGTGCAGAGCTATCTCCCAGGATCTGCTGAGCACTCAGGCCCAGACCAGAAGGTACCAGTGCCCCGGGCCAGGAGTGAATTCATGGGTCCCTGTGTGTCCTGGTTATTCCTTGTTTGGGGCGAGTGTTGCTATTTCCTTACCTGAGATACTGCCTGGGTTAGAGCTCCTGAAAGCCCTGCTTCCTCTGGGTTTTGTGAGGTTGGATGCAGAGCTGCCTCC
This sequence comes from Rhabdomys pumilio, assembly GCA_030674055.1. NCBI lineage: Eukaryota > Metazoa > Chordata > Mammalia > Rodentia > Muridae > Rhabdomys > Rhabdomys pumilio. The sequence goes on from JANHMN010000010.1 coordinate 76,397,696, forward strand.
GGTGAGCCACTCAGTCTAGTATATTCTTATCTTATTTTTTTTCTCAACTCCACCCATATTTTGGCCTACCTCCCTACTCACTCTTCTTCAATCTCTTTTCTCTACCTTAAATAAATAAATAAACCAAAATGAAACCAAAAGCCCTCCCCAACACACGCACACACATAAAGCCATGGAGTTCATTTTCTGTTGGCCAACTACTCATAGGCATGGAGCCTGACAAATAAATTTTTAAAAAGAACAAAATGAAAATTATAGACTTAATAACTACAATGAAAATGTCCCTGAATTGTCTCTACCATGGAATGGAGTTGGCAGAAGATTAAATCTGTAGTTTAAGATAAATTAATAGGCCTGACAATGGTGGCTCACGCCTTTAATCCCAGCACTTGGGAGGCAGAAGCAGGCAGATTCTGAGTTTGAAGCCAGCCTGGTCTACAGAGTGCGTTCCAGGACAGCCAGGGCTACACAGAGAAACTGTCTCAAAAAACAAAAACAACAACAAAAAAAAAAATAAAAATAAAAAATTAATAGAACTTTTTTTTAAAAAAGAGAAAGAAAAGTGGCAGGTGAGTAGTGAACAGGGTCTTTCAAAGACTGTGGGTAGCATGAAGTTATCCCTGAGAAGGAGCACCAGAAGATGAAGAGGGAGAGAAAATTGGGGGGAGGGGGAGAGAGCTGTGCTGGATATGATGACTGGTACACACTTTCATCCTGTTATCCAAGGAGCAGAAGCAGGTGGATCTCTGTGAGTTTGAGGATAGCCTGGTTTATGTAGATTTCAGGCCAGCCAGAACCACATAATGAGAACTTGTCTCAAACAAATCACAAGAACACTGCAGGGAGCAAGTAAAGTCCTGCATTAATGTGTGTTGTTTGACATGGTCATGGCCATGCCAGGAACCTCAGTGACTCAAACCCGTGATGGGGGCAAAGCCTTCCTTGGGTCTGAGTGTGAATGTTGACAGTGTGTGCAGAAGATGCTCACTGTGGGTTTCTCTCCCCAAACCCCTCCAGAATGGTTGCAGACTGAAGACAGTTCCCCTAAGAAATTGTTCCTACCTGCCTTCTTGTTTCTGCTATATATACTACCCTGACTCTTTGTTTATCTGTATGTAATAATCCTCCCTGTTCAACTGTATATAACAGATGTGCTGAGCTGCCAAGGTGCTGTGGCTTCTCCATCCAAGAGCCCAGGTCAATCCTGTACTGTATCTGTGTGTCTCTCCTTTCTTCATTCCCTCACTGACTAAATTAGATGAGTCCCTGAGCCATGTGAGATGTACCAGTAAAGAAAAAAGTTCTTAGATGTCACAAGCTTACTTTCAAATATAAGAATTTAGCTAATCCACATACAGCAAACTCAGATGAGCTCATCAACTGGCACCCTGCAGTTTTAAAAAAGAAAAAAGCCAAAGGGGAAAAAAATTAAAATTAGTAAAAGAAAAATGGTGTGATGTATTCAGGAGAACAAGTCTGTTACAGAGAGAGCAAGTCAGAGACTGGAGTCCAGAAGGCAGCACAGACCAAGTCAGAGACAACAGGCTCCAGAAGGCAGTGCGGCAACAGATGCAAAACAATGCAAACAAACAAATAACAACAAAAACAAAAATCCAATCAGCCTGACGTGATGCTGCAAGTCTTTAATCCCTGTACTCAAGAGGCAGAGGTCGGGAGCTAAGGCTACACAATAAGACAAAAAGAGAAAAAGGAAGGAAGGAAGAAGAAAGAAAGAAAGAAAGAAAGAAAGAAAGAAAGAAAGAAGAGGAAGGGAAGGAGGGAAGGAAGGAAGGAAGGAAGGAAGGAAGGAAGGAAGGAAGGAAGGAAAGAGAATAAACATTCCACCAAGAATTCTATATCCATACAAAATTTAAAAAAAAAACAAGGAAATTTTTATATATGACTGAACCTCACAAAAAGTGTGGCTAGCTGACCTGTCATTCAAGAAATGCTGAAGGAAGAAGTGCCTTAGGCTGGGAGACAACAATATCAGATGGCAAATTATGTCTGACAGAGACATGGCAAACACGGCAGCAGACTGGGTGGACAGGAAAGATGCGCAGATGTGGACAAGCATAGTTCTCTTCATTCTAAAAGTTTTCCTGGGCTGGAGAGATGGCTTGGTGATTAAGAGCACCGGCTCCTCTTCCAGAGGGCCTTAGTTCAATTCTCAGCACCTACAAGGACTATTTGAATAGGTTAACTGAGAAGGCACGCCCACTGTGGGCAGCTTCCTTCCTTAGGATGGGCCCCAGACTGAATAAAAAGGACTGAGATGGCAGGAGAGCCAGCCCTGCTCCTTCTCAGCCTTGCAGTGGCTTGGCATGGAACAGAACCCCCTCCCCAGCTCCTCACAGCTGGGGCAGGCAAGAGAGCTGGCCCTACTCCTCACCTGGGCAGCTTGGGAAAGCTGACCCTAAAAAGCTGAGAATGGGAGAGAAAGAGTCCCTTTCCGACTACAGCATCCAGGAAAGTGGGCCCTGAAACTCACCTGGGCAGCACAGTGGAACTGGCCCTAGTGACATGGGCACAGATGAGCTGGCCTCAAGAGTATGAGTGAGGGAAATCCAATCCTGCTTCTTACTGGCTGCCACAAGCAGGAGAGTTGACCCCATTCCTCACCTGAGCAAAGTGGGAAAGCTTGCCCTAATGGTGCTTGCAGGAGAGCTGGCAGGCTGACCAACACAACCACCACCCAGGCCAAGATCCAGGACTTTGAGTTGTCCCACCCCAACATCTACCCCATCTATGACCTGCTGGTGCATGTGAAGGGGGCCTTTCTGCAGAACCAAAGCTGCAGGATCTCCATGACACAGAGCAACAACGGGGTGTTGGAGAGAAGTCGCAGTGAGGATCCAGTACTGAGAGTGTAACAGAAACCTGAGCCTCAAAACAGACCGACGACTCATTGCAATGAACATTTGCAAGTAAAGCTGTTTGAGCTAAAGGGTGAGCTATGTGACACAGCATGACGCATGGCAGCTTCCACAGCAATGACACATGGCAGCTTCCACAGCAAAAGTGTTGGTTTGGTTTGGTTTGGTTTGGTTTGGTTTGGTTTGGTTTGGTTTGGTTTGGTTTGGTTTGGTTTGGTTTGGTTTGGTTTGGTTTGGTTTTTATTGTTGCTTTCTTTTTGTGGTGGTTTGAATCGGAATGGCCCACACACATTCATATCTCTGAATGCTTGACTCATAAGGAATGGCACTACTAGGAGGTGTGACCTTGTCATAGTAGACATGACCTTGTTGGAGGAAGTGTGTCACTGTGGAGGCAGGCTTTGAGGTCTTCTGTACTCAAGCTACATTCAGTATGGCACCCAGTCTTTTGCTGCCTGCAGATCAAGCTGTAGAAGTCTCAGCTCCTTCTCCAACACCATGTCTGCCTGCACACGCACGTGTCCTGCCATAGTGATAATGGACTAAGCCTCTGAACTGCAATCCTTAAATATTTTTCTTTATAAGAATTACCATAGACATGATATCTCTTCATAGAAATGGAACCCTACTAAGACTTTTTTGGTGGGGAGGTTGCAGGGTGGAGGGTTGATATGGGGGATGGGTAGATGAGTGGGATTGGGGTGCATGATGAGAAATTAAGAAAGAAGCAATAGAAGTTTTTAAAAAAATAAATTATATTTCTACCCTCACCCTGAAAAATAAAAATCAAAAGGACCCAGATGAACATAAGCATTTATATTTGAGTGGGACAGTATAACCAGGTCCCACTGCCTTCCCTGCTTTCTGCCATGATGGACTGTACCCCAGAGTGTATATATATGTAATATATATATATTACATATATATACTCTGTAATATATATATTACAGTCAGCTTGACCTGACAATCAGGACAGGTTGTACTCTAGTTACTGCCCCGTCCACCATTCTTTGGAAAAACATGAATGAACTACTTTTTAATGATTTGTTTCTTTTTGGTTTTGTGCATTGGTGTTTTGCCTGTATGCATGCCTGTGTGAAGGTGTCAGATCCACTGGAACTAGAGTTACACACAGTTGTGAGCCACCATGTGGGTACTGGGAATCAAACCCGTGACCTCTGGAAGAGCAGCCAGTGCTCTTAATCACTGAGCCATCTCTCCAGCCCTTCATAAATTATTATTTAAAAGTAAAAACAACTACAAACAAAATCCACATTCTTTAAAGCACTTGTGCAACATTCTTCAAAATAAGCCATATAGTAAAATAGTTTTAAAGTTTCAATGAATTTAAAAGAACTAGAATTCCTCAAAATGCTCTATGACTTTGTCATAGTTACTTTTCTAGTGCTATGCAGATAGCATGATCTTACAACTTACAGAGGAAAGAGACGTGCAGCTTCAGAAGGTCAGAGTCCATGATCATCATGATGGCGTGCTTGGCAACACAGTCATCTCACTGGAGCAGTAGCTGAGAGCCTCCATCTTTCCCACAAACTCAAGGTAGAGAGTGCTAACCAGGAACAACGTGAGCTTTCATTATTTATGTATTTACTTACTTATTTATTTATTTATTTATGTATTCATTTATTTATTTTTTTTTTGGTTTTGACCTCAAAGCTTACTCTCGGTCACACACCTCTTAATCCTTCCCAAACAGTTCCACCAACAGAGAACCAGCTTTCAAGTATATGACCCTTTGGGAGCCATTCTCATTTTAACCACATACTTGGTTTACACAGTACAGGCTGGGTCACCTAACAGTGGCAGTCTGCATGCTGGAGAGGCAGAGAATCCAATAGCTATCCAGTCCATGATGCTGGATGCTTTGCAATCCCAGTCTGGCATGTAAAGCTTAGAGAGCTCCTGAAGAGTCATGAGTATTCAGTCTAGGTTGTAAGGGCAAAAAATGGCAGAGTAGCAGCAACAGCATGTTAGATGCAATCACCAACAAAGAGTGAAGGCAAGCAGGCAAAGGTGTCACTGTTTTCCCTCAGAATTCTTTATATCTGGAGAAAGTCTTCTCCTTCCATTAGTCCTTCCAGGAAACTCCTTTGAAGACCCACCAAGAGGCATGTCTCTTAGCTGATCTTACATCTAATCAAGCTGACCAGCAATATTAGCCATCACAAATGTAAAATGAAATGAAGCCACTTTTACAGAAACAACCTGAGACAATTTATGTACAGCAGATATTTCTCACAAAAGAAATGACAAAGGAAATATTTCAGGCAGATGGAAATGACAATGAATGAAATTTTGGATCGGAACAGGGCACAAAGTGTGCCAGAATCAGTGACTCACCAGTTAGCATGGACTGAGGAGCCCAGGGACTTCAACAAGGGAAAGTGACAGTCAGCGACCATGAGATAGACTGACACCATGAACTGACTGATAGGACTTACTGAAAGGATACCCTTCTATACACTCTCAAGTACTCATGAGACTGTAGTCATGAGAGGCCAGTGAGATGACTCAGCAGGTAAAGAGGCTTGCAGCCAAGCCTGGTGGTCTGAGTTCAACACCCAGAACTGACATAGTAGGGGAAAACTTATTTCCAAAAGTTGTCCTCTAATCTTCACATTTGTATCATGGTCTACACACACACACACACACAAACACACACACACACACACACACACACGCACACACACACACAAAGAGAGAGAGAGAGAGAGAGAGAGAGAGAGAGAGAGAGATTCACACTCACACAAACACATATACACACATATTCACATGGAACATGCATACACACAGATTCACACACCACACACACAAAAAAACACAGATATATACACACAGCACACACATACATACACATACACACACAGATTCACACACACACACACAAATACACATACAGGCACACAACACATACATAAATAAATAAATGTAATTTTTAAAGTCTTTAGAGAACATGTGGCAGGGACTATTCATATACACAAACAATGTAGTTATGAGAAAACAAGTGAGGGACATTCTACAATAACGTGTTGATTTTATTGAAAAGACATCGTGTATAGCTGCATGGTGGCACTGCCTAGAAACCAAGCCCTTGGGAGGTAGAGTAGGGATTGCTCCAGATTTGAGGTCAGTCTTTCTACAGAGTGAACTGCGAGCTAGCCAAGGCTATGGAGTGAGTCTGTCTCCAAGAGGGAAAAAACCGGCAAAATGGATGCCGCTTATGACAAAGGACAACTCGAAGCTGCTCCGTCAGATAGAACTGGAGACTCACGAGCATCAGCCGGTGTACATGACCCTGGACGACACTGAGTCAGAGGGAGAACAGAGTAATGCAGAATGGACACTATTGGGGAATTGGGAACTTCAGGAATATTATGCCAGCATTCAATGCCTGAAGTTGATGATTAATTATATTAGAGAATATAATTTTCTTAGAAAAAAATAGATCTGGGTCCAGCAACATGGCTCAGCAGGTTAAGGCATCTGACACTGTGCCTAGCTACACACTGATACATCCAATCCAAAGAACCCACATGGTAGAAGAAGAGAACCAGCGTTTGCAGGCTGTCAGTGGGCACCACACATGCTCCATGGTGTGTCCATGCCCACACAATAAGCAAAACTTAGGGAAGATGGGGCCTTCTAAATGAACAAGTGGGTAAAGGACCTTGCCACTCAAGCCTGGCAACCTGAGTGGAATCCTGGGACTCACTCTACAGGATTGTCCACTACCTTTATGTGCTCCATGATGGGCACCCTCCCCCCTGCCCCTGACACACACATCATGCATACACATGATCAAAGTGCATTGTATACATGAATAAAATTACCAACGCAATTTTTAAGACATTACATGAAGAAGGAAGAAGAGGAGAAAGGGAACAGGCACAGTGGTATAGGCCTATAATCCAAGGGTTTGAGAGGTGAAACCAGGGTAGTGAGTTCGAGGTCACCCAAGCAATATAGCCTGGGCAACATTAGATGCTATTTTAAAAAAGAAAACCCACTAGTGAAGTAGCTTGAAGGTAAAGAGCTTGCTTAGTGTAGAAAAGCGAGGCTCTGGCTTAGTATACACACACTCGAGGTTGCATTCAGTTCCTAACACTGTAGAAAAAAGGAAATGGACAAGAGATACAGAACTTCACCACAGAGGATGTGTCAACAGCACATAAGCACACTGAAAGATGGAAAGATTCCTATGTGATCAGCCAGTGAGGAAATGCATGTGAACCACAGTGGGGTTTCCCCACAACCTTTCAGGGTGACAAGCAAAAAAGGGGTATCAAATTCTAATGAGAAGATGGATAAACTGCATGA
>JANHMN010000010.1:76407409-76412882 GCA_030674055.1 Rhabdomys pumilio
TCTATTTTAAACATATAAATAGCCAGTGGAAAATACTATGAATTACCTGAAATTTATATTTGCCAAACAAAAATATGACACCTCAAATCCTATTTCACTGTGTTAAATTTTAATCACAATTAAAATAGTGTGATCACATTAAAAAATGGTATTTTAGGGCCTATGTAATGACTCAGTGTGTAAAGTAGGAGTCCATATTTTTCTTTTTTCTTTTTTTTTTAGATTTATTTACTTATTTCTTTATGTATTTCATGTATAGGCATGCTCTATCTGCATGAATGCCTGCATAACAGAGGAGGCCATCGGATCCGATTGCAGATGGTTGTGAGCCACCATGTGGGTACTGGGAATTGAATTCAGGTCCTCTGAAAGAAAAGCTAGTGCTCTTAACCTCTGAGCCATCTCTCCAGTCCCAGGAGCATTTATTTCTAACCATAACTTAAATGTGGAGCTGTGAAATGCTCTTCAGAGTGGAGGCACAAACCAAGACACTTAAAGGATTCCAGACAATGACAACCCAATTCTTGACTGGAAAATCTCTGTGTAAACATTTGTTTACAGGACTTACTAAAAGAAAGAAAACCATGCTAATTTGAAGGTTACATATGCTCATAAGTGTAAAGCTGACTCCAGTAGCTTTGAGATGGGCAGAAGATTACACTGACAGTATTTTATCACTGACAGTGTCTAGAGCTGATTAGATGCCCTGGAGAAAGCCCACCCTGTATTGCTTTCCTGGGACGTGATCTTTCCCAGCACCCCATTCTTGTTTTACTGCTACATAAAGTACCTGGCCCTTGGAACCCAATTGTTCCTTCATATTTATAGCAGGAAAAGGATTCCCGGTAAGCGTCAGAGACCAAGTCTTCCTTCCTTTCTTCTCTGTTTTTTTTTTTTTTTTTGTTTTGTTTTGTTTTGTTGAGGGAACAGGGATTGAACTTAGGGCCCCTGAGTGCTAAGCAAGACCTCTCCTGCTGCACTGCTCCCCAACACAACAACACAATTTTTATTGCTACAAAGTCATTCAATATATCCTTGAAAGGTGGTGAGGGGAAATATGTCAATAATATTTAAAATGCTTCTTGCCTCTGTCTCTTTCCACTTAGTCTTTTTGCAGTAGAGATTCTAGTGCTAGCACCCTCAGAGGTTTGGGTTCACCCTCACTGTCATGAGGTCAGAGAGCTCCTTTTCACACCTTCTTTTATGCCAGGACCTAGTTTGATGGTTCTCTCAGGCTCAGTCACTGTAGACCACAGAAAACTTAGGAACTTGCTGGAAAACATGTCATCGGCCCTCTTAAAAAAAATGGCTCTGGTACTCAGAATGTTTTCATAACCCTCTAGCTGTCTCTTGCATTCTAATGTCGGATTTACCACAGCCTTCTGTTTTGAAAATTTATAGACCTTCAGCATCCATTATTATTAATGAAAAGTCTGTCTTTGTTCAACTGAAACATAAAATAGCTGGTGTGCACCTATTTTATTGTAGTAAATTTGTAAATAATTAAATGTATCAATCTTGAGTATATAGTTCAGTGTGTTTTTGGTAACTGTGCAGCAGTGCACACAGTCAGGTTATAAAACATTTTCAGAACCACAAGATACACTGTCAGAACACTTCAAATTCTATAACCTCCTCCTGTATCTAGTGGCAGGAAACAACTAACCTGCTGTTTGCTGCTCAACATCTGCTGAACTTTCTAGGATTCCGGACACGTGGAGTCCTAGAGCATTAGTTTTTTTATATCTTCTCCTTTTACTTATCTAATGCTTCTGAGGGTGGCTCAGGTTCTTGTATTTGCTAGTAGCTCTGTTCTCTTTTTATTGCAGACTACTACTGGAATGATGTTTAGAAAAACCATGCTCTATTTCATGGATGGTTGTGTTAATACATTCTGTTTGGTGGTGTGGCTATTTGCCGAGGGACAGTAATTGTGGGTTGGTTCTAATGCTATCTTGTCAATTCAGCTCCTGAAATCATACAGAACCCACCATCTATATTGAGGGTCCCTGCCTCCAGTTGGCTCTAATTTGGAAAAAAAAGTTACCAGTGGCCAGTGGCTGGGCAGGGAGATAGAGGCGGGACTTTCAGGATTCCCGGGCAAGAGGGCATAGGAGACAAAGGCATAGGAGATGGACCATGCTGGAAAGGTTCAGGAGGGAGACACAACCGGCATGTAGCTACAGAGAGAAAGTAGCCCCAGGAGATACAATATAGATTTAGTATCAGGAATATCAGAGCGGAGTGTGTGGTAGCCACGTGGAGTTAGAGAGTGGCCCTGCAATTGAGCTGTCTAAAGTATTTAAACATAAGGATGTGTATGTGATTCGATGTGTATGTGATATGTGTTTTCGAGAATGCAGAACACTGTGGAGAAAATGAGAAGCATACACTCACACCACCAGGGAGTTTAGAGTGGATTAAAATACTAACTAATTCAGGAAATTAGTATAGCAACCAAACATCCGTGGAAGTAGCAAAGGTTCCGTACTACTGTTTTATCTGCAGGTGAGCTGTGCTCCATACGGCTTAGCCTAGTGGATAACTTCTCTTTTTCTTTTCTTCTCTTTTTTAAAATTTTTGTTGTTGATGTTTTTGGTTTCTTCCGTTTTTGTTTTTTGAACAGAGTCTCTCTGTATAGTCCTGGCTATTCTGGACTCACTTTGTAGACCATGTTGGCCTCGAACTCATCAAGATCTGCCTGCCTCTGCCTCCCCACATGTTGGGATTAAAAGCATGTGCCACCATGCCCAGCAATTTTTCTTTCTGTTAAAGTTTTAAGATTTTTTTTTTACTTTGTGTTTCTGTGCTTCCACTATACTGTATTTTTATTTTGATATTTTCCTACTTATTTTATTTGTTATAGAATAACTTTTTTTGTTCCAGGCTTGACATGCCTGTAGGGGAACAGAGGTGACCTGGTCCTAAAGTCAAGGACCTGTGTGCTGTGACACAGAATAAACCAAATCATACAGTGGAAGCAAAGCCTATGGTGATAAAACACCATGACCACAGTGCATTAGGGAAGAAAGGGTTTACTGGCTTGCACTTCCGTCTCACTGTCCATCCTGGAAGTCAGTCAGGACTGGAAATCATGCAGAACAGGAAACTGGAGGCAGGAGCTGATCTACTGGCCATGGAGGGGTGCTGTCCAGTGGCTTGCTCCACGTGGTTTGTTCAGCCTGCTTTTTTATAGAATCTGAGACCATCAAGCCAAGGGTGACAGCACCAATGTGCTGAACTCTTCTCCATCGTCCACTGATTAAGTTACCTATTGCCAGATCTTATGGAGGCATTTTCTCAACTGAGGCTCTCTCCTCTGGTTGGCTATAGCTGTGTCAGTCTGACATAAAAGTGGGCAGAACAATGACCCAGCTTGCATTACTCAGGATGGAGTCAGGCACTGCTGTGATACTGATGTTTGAGAGGCACCACTCCCCTGTCAGTAACACCTCTTCCATGCTTTGTAAATAACTCCAATACATGTATTAGTTCAGCAAACTAGACTTGGTGGAAGTTGTCTCTTGGGTTTGTCATTGGTGCCTGCATTAATTACTTTTCTATTGCTTTGATAAAATGATAGACAACTGACCAAGACAACTTATAGAAGAAGAGTGGTATTTGGGCTTATGGTTCTGCAGGTTTGTAGACTATGTTGGCAGAAAGGAGGCATCAAGCATGGCAGCTGGGGTCGCAACTGAGAGCTCACAGCTGCAAGTACAAATCAGAGAACTAGATGCAGAGCTAGTCTCTAAACTAGCAGATCCCCAGTGACACACCTCCTTCAGCCAGGCCACACCTCCTGAGCCTACCCAACGGTGCCACCAATGGGGACCAAGCATTCAAATGCTCACATTATGACGGACACCTCATCCCGATCATCACAGTGTGCAGTCTGAGGTGAATAAATGTTTGGTCACATATCCCAGGAAAAACCACACAGTGATTAATTCTCAATGAAACCTGTGCTGAGGAGTTTCTCTTTCTTCAATGCTTTCCTTTGACCCTCACTCCCTCTGCAGTCTCACTAGACACAAAGTGTGACCTTTACTTCAACAAGAACGACTCTCTGTTTTCTGTCTCTGAGCTTTAGATTGTGTGATTGTTTGTTCTTTTTTTTTTTTTTTTTTTTTTTTTTTTTTGAGGTGTTGTCTCACCAGACAGCCTTAACTTTCCTGAACTGCATATATGTAGACCAGGCTGGCCTCAGTCTCAAGAGATCCTCCTGCCTCTGCCTCCTGAGTACAGGGATTAAAGGAGCATGTCACTACACCTGAGATATATATATAAAATTTCGAGAATACTAGAGTTGCTTGGTGCTGCACAACAAATTACTTCAGATTATCTCCAATTCATACATGAGTCCGAGGACTCATGCCACATGAAAGCCTTAGAGTCTCACATGGTCTCTCTATTATAAAGTAACTACAGCTGGAATGGCAGAGGCCAGGAGAGGTTGGGGAAGGGCCAGACACCTCTGCATGCAGAGGCCAGTTTTGTCTTCTGAACCTGAAAGCCACTAACAGGAAGACCCTTATGTGACAGCCTGTGGCCCTGGTGCAAGCTGTCCAGTAAGTAGAGCAGAATTGCCTCACAGCTCTGATCTAATACGAGGTGCACAGTATCACATCTAAACAGCGTGATAACTGCAGCTGTCATGTCCTCACAGGAGGCACAGAAACCCCTCCTCTCAATGGAGTGACAGATGCATTGTGGGTAAAGCAAAGGAGAAGGTGTGCATTGTGAATCACTGTGCCAAAATACATAAGTAGCTGAAGGGGAAAAGAATCAGAGGTTCCAGCCATAGCCCTTGGCCTCATTGTTCAGGGCCCAGATTAGTTAGATCACCATGGCAGCAAAAGCATTCGGCAGAGGCTAGGCACCTCATGGGAGGAAGAATGCAGAGAGGGAGATAGAGAGTGTCCTAGGACAATATATAGCCTCCTAGGGCAGTCTCTTGAGACCCACAGTCTCCAACTAGATCCTACCACGTAAAGTCCAATACACCCCAAAATAGAGCTACCATCTAGGGAAAACCCCTCTAATAGTTCGGGCTTTTGGGAGAACACTTTCTATCCAACATAAAGGTGATAAATAAATTGTGCCTAAAAAGACACAACTTTGGAAAATCTTATACTATATAATTTTAAAATCCCAGCTGGGCATACTGACACACACCTTTAGTCCCAGCACTTGGGAGGCAGAGGCAGGCAAATCAATGAGTTCAAGGGCAACTTGGTCTACAAAGCAAGTTCTAGGATTACAAAGGTTATACAAAGAAATCTTGTCTCAAGACAGATAGATAGATAGATAGATAGATAGATAGATAGATAGATAGATAGAATGGATGGATAGATGGTAGATAGATGATTGATAGACAGATGATAGATAGATAGATAGATAGATAGATAGATAGATAGATAGATGATAGATAGATAGATAGATAGATAGATAGATAGATAGATAGATAGAT
>JANHMN010000010.1:76417756-76474831 GCA_030674055.1 Rhabdomys pumilio
GCCACAGTTGGGATGGTCTACATGAGAATTGAGGCTTCTGAGTAGAAGGAACGAGTCTAGAGAAAAACAAAACAAAAAACAAAAAACAAAAAACAAAAAACAAAAAACAAAAAACAAAAAACAAAAAACAAAAAACAAAAAAAACAAAAAAACAAAAAAAAAAACATCACCAGCATGAAAGATCAACACAATAAAAGTCCTGCCTCGGCATTCCAGACCCCGACACCAGTCTATACTAAATGTGCACTGGATGCTGGTTAGCTGACTAGGTAAAGCCAAAGAAAACAGTTTATTTTAAGATAGCGTCTCACTATGTAGCAACTGGCTATGTAGACCAGGCTGTCCTTAAACTCACAGAGATCTGCTCACTTCTCCTTCCCAAGTATTAGGATTAAATCACTACGCCCAGCCCCAGCAATAAAAGTTAGCTGCTATATTTTCAGCCTCTCCAGCATGCTGCCTGACTTTTAAATCAGTATTAGATTCTGAAATGGGTACTTTCTGATTTAAAAAGCAATCAGCATTAATAAAGGTAATAGTTTGTGGATCTTTCCTATTTTGTCACCTGAGTTTTAGTTGAGGAATATGCTGCAGGACATAATTTAATTCCTCTGCTAAAGGAATTTAAGTGGCCAAGGGAAAGTCAGGGAAGATTTTGATACTAAGTAAAAACTTGTATCGTCTTACTTTAAGTCAATTCATGCTGTAATCCCCCAATCAGTGAATGATTTCTGTTGCTACCTCATAGCTGTAACTTTGCTACTGTTCTGAATCATAATATAAATGTCTGTGTTTTCCAATGATCTTAGGCAACCCCACAGGTTGAGAACCACTGTCCTATAGGTAAGTTTCACTCAAAAGTCACATTCAGTTCCATTAGTTTAGAACACAGAGGTCAGCTCCAAGGCTGATAATCGTGTTGCAAAAAGTTTCACTAAATTAGACACTTTATTTTAAGCCCTCCAGGATGGCTAGGGACTTTCTCTGAACATAGTGTGGATAAAGACGGCTGCTAGACACGGATCTTCCTGTACCATACCAGCATTCCTGGCCTTCCTCTTCCTCCTTAATCCCTCAGCCTGTGGTGTACACAGGGCTTCAGCCAGTCAGATCCCAGAATGCCCCTAGAAATAGGTTGTCTGAAATAAACATCAACTTTGCTTCAAAAAGATTCTGTGCCTATGTGGTCATAATCCAAAAAAAGAGTGCTTTAGGGAACAGAACATGTAAACAGCAGAGCCCAAGCCTTCCATCCTGTTCCTTCCCTCCCAGTGGCAGTGACATCTCTGACCTCCCCTCCCTCCTCAAGTCATCAGCTCTCTGCTTTCTAAACTAGGTTTGAACAAAGTCTCTCTCTCTCTCTCTCTCTCTCTCTCTCTCTCTCTCTCTCTCTGTTTCTCTCCCGCCCACCCCCAGCTTCCAGTCTCTTCTCTCTCTGGCACAGCATTTACTTGAGACAGTATTGTTTAAATTGCATCTACAGCAGCCTCCTTCCATCTTCTAGGGAAACAGCACGTTTACCGGATTGGGAGGAATGCAAGGGTGCAGAGGAAACTAATATTTATTAAGCAATTTCCACACACTGTTGTTCTATTGTTTTACATGCAGGATGTAGTTTAATCCTCATAACAATTATCTGAGAGATCTGTTATTATCTCTCTTTGTAAATAGGAAAGCCAAAGCTCAGAGTTTCATTAGTGGGCTCTGGGCTCTGGGCTCTGGGCTCTGGGCTCTGGGCTCTGGGCTCTGGGCTCTGAGCGCGGGGCGCTGGGCTGGCAATCACTAGAGACAGAATTAGAACCTAAGCCAAATCAGTCTCCAAAATCCATGTCCCCGGCACCTGCCACCTGTCTCATGACTGAGGCTGTTTAAGGAGAGAATGGGGGAGACGTTTACTGAATCGCAAGGGAAGTGAGGAAATATTTTTATGAATCAATCCATAGTCTCACAGAGCAGAAGGGGCAATGGGGACACACAGACTGAAACAATGTCCCACAGACCCCTAATGTTGTCATGCCAGGAGAGCAGTAAAGCTTCTCATGTCCACAGACTTGTCCACAACTGAATAAAAGCTCAATTTCAGGGGCTGGAGAAGTGGCTTGAAGTTTTAAGATCACTTGCTGCTCTTGTGGAGGACCCAAGTTCAGTTCCCAGCTTCCACACCAGGCAGCACACAAGCTCCAATAACTATAGCTCCTGGAGGTCTGACGCCCTCTCCTGAGCTCCATTGGCCTCTGTGCTCATGTGCACGTATTCACACACACAGACACACACACACACACACACACTCACGCCCACGCACACGCGAGCACGCACACACACACACCACAAGTAATTAAAAATAAGTGCTAGCATACACCTTTAATTCCAGCACCCAGGAGACAGAGGCAGGCATATCTCTGCGAGTTTCAGCTTGTACTACATAGAAAATTCTAGGCAAGCCAGGAATACACAGTGAGATTGTGTCTCAAAAAATAAACAAATAGCTGGGCAGTGGTGGCACACGCCTTTAATTCCAGCACTTGGGAGGCAGAGGCAGGCAGATTTCTGAGTTCGAGGCCAGCCTGGTCTACAGAGTGAATTCCAGGACAGCCAGGGCTACACAGAGAAACCCTGTCTCGAAAAACCAAAATAAATAAATGAATAAATAAATCTAAATAAATAAATAAGTAAACATTTTTAAAATTGACCTCAATGTCCCAGTAATGACAGAGCAGCAGAAGGCAGAGGCCTCATAGCAGACCAAGGAGTCACTGTAGTGACTATCTGCAAGCAAAGAAGTAGAAACCAAGGGGTCCACTGTGGAACACACTGTGACACACTCCAGCTTCCACAGTGAGATTTTTGTTTCTGTTGTGAGGGAGGTTCCAAGGGTGGAGGGCGGGTATGAGGAGAGAGGAGATGAGTGAGAGCAGAGTGTGTGCACAATGTGAAATTCACAAAGAACACTAAAAATAATTTTTTTAAAATCAACCTCAGTTACATTTCTGAGATTTTTTTTTTTTGGCCCAGTATGGACTGAATAACGAGAAACTAAATTAAAGAATAAAGAATGTATTTAAAAATTAATGGCAAAATCACAATGAGATATCACTTTCTACCCACTAGATGACTAAAAAAGAGACAGCGTAAAGCAAGTATTGACAAAGTTGTAGAGAAAGTGGGACCAGCACACATTACAGGTAGTAGTGCCAACGGATAGACATGCTATGACCTAGCACTTCCACGACTTGATATATATTTAAGAGTAATGAGGACATACTATCAACACAAAAACACATGAGAATGGTCACAGAGTCATTGTTCATTAGCAGACAGGAAATAGAAACAATCCAAATGTCATCAGCTGAGGAATGCAGGAAGAAAGTGGCATGTATCCATGCAACAGAAGAGTAGTCATCCACAGACCAGTAATGATATGCGTCACAGCATGAGTGACCCGTGAAAACACGCTCAGAAAGAAGCCAGACACAAAAACATCCATAACGTGATTCCTCGAGTTGGGGACAGGAAGCTACTAGTGAGTATGGGACTCAATCTTAAGAACAAATATAATCTAGAAGTAGACTGCAGAGCAGGGCTGGAGAGAGAGACGGCTCAGGGGCTGCCCTGGAGTACTGCTGCTGTTGCAGAGGACTGAAGGTTTGTTCACAGCACTCCTGTTATATAGCTCACAACTGACTAACAACTCCAGCTCCAGACAATCCAGTGCCCTCTTCTGGCCACCTTGGGCACCTACACAGAGGTAGCATATACCTAAACAAACACCCACACACATAAATAAAAATGTTTAAATACAATTAATCTTTTTAAAACAATAAAAAATTAAACCAGATTGTAGTGTTAAAAATTACTAAGAGCAGACTGCCCGACCGGCCTTTTTACTATGCCTGGCAGCCTCAAGCAGCAAATTAACCAGCCAAGCCAAAACCACAGCCAAGCAGACCCTCTGCTGAAACTAGCTAGCAGCCTGACTGTTTTGGATCTTTTACAATCACTCTGAGGATACTAAAGCAATGCTGATGACCACTACAGCTATGGCTGAAGACATGCTCTAGTCGTGACCACCCTAGGCAGCCTGCACTGGCTAGGAATAGCACTCTAAATTAAATAAGCCTTGGCTCACTTACCCCACAGCTATTCTCACTCCTGCCAGAGGGGGAGCACTTCAGGGGCTACAGCAGAAGGCCTGTGATTGGTGCAAACACAGTCCTTCATTTATGAGGGCTGAAACGTCACTGCAAACAGTTTTGCCACAACTCCCTCCTGACTAAGTAGCAAGGCTGTTTGGCATCAGTCAGGAAACGCCCTCCTGAGGCCACCCAGTATTGCAGCCCGGCTCATTAAATGTTTCTCTAGAATGGCATTTTCTTGTGGCTTTTGATATTTATTGTTAATTGAGCTGCTAACACACAGAAAAGATGGCAGAAGTAGCCGTTCGGTGATAAGAGGAGAGTGGAGGCAGAGTTAATGCAGGAGCAGCTCCACGAGAGCAGTTGAAGAATTCCAGAGAACAGGAGAGAAAAGAGGCAGTAATGGCAAGGGCTTTGAAGGGCTGAGCCGCTGGAAGAGTGCAAGAGAGCTGTCAAACCTTAAGGCAGTGGTTCTCAGCCTTCCTAATGCTGTAACCTTTTAGTACAGCTCTTCATGTGGGATGACCCCAACCATAAAATATTACTGTTATAAATCGTAATGTAAATATCTGATATGCAGGATATCTGAATGTGACAATTCCTGTGGAAGGGTCATTCTACCCACGTGCTGAGAACTGCTCCCTGAGGACTAAGGATCCAGGCACCTTAAGGTCAAGGCCTACAGCAATAACCTATCTCAAAGGCCAAGAATCCTGACATCCCAGGCTGAGAGCTGTATCTTTAGTTACCATGGAAACTCAGATCTCAACATCAAGGCCTATTCAGAAACGGAATGCTAGCAGGCATTGTCCGATGATGGTGGTGGTGGTGGCGGTGGTTGTGGCGGTTGTGGTGGTAATGATGGTGATGACACAGGCTGAAGGTTCCAATAGTGTTCAAGTGTCAGGGCCATCTGTGACTGAAGCTCAGAGCAAGGCTCCAATTTCTAATCTCTAATTTCTAGAGCCTAGTCCCAACTGTCAAGGCTTTGGCTGTAAACCACTGGCTTCACCAGTCCAGCCCCTAAGTTTTGAGCATTCAGAGGCTCAGGATTGCCAGCAGTAAAAGACTTTCTCTTACCTACTAGTAATTTCTATCTGGGTAGAGCAAAGGCCCCCAGTCAAGTGACTGATCACACAGCCTGCCCTGCCGACACTGAGAAGGTGCAGTTTCGTTACTCCTTTGCTTTGTCTCTTGTACGTATACACAGGAGACAATCGATAAAATGCAAAAACTGATTTCCAGATGCATCTGGTGGGGGCCACAGGACAGTCAGGAGTGGGACGAGTTATTCTGCTTCAGCTCAATCATCGCCAGATGGCATCTTTGTCTTCCTACTTCGAAGAACACAGAGTAAATTAGTGACCCCATTCTCACACTGGCAGCCCCACGTCCTTCCTTTCTGTTCTGGAATTCTATCTGAAACGCTAAATCTTTGTTCCATCTGGGTAGCTGGGACGATGGAGGACTGGCTGAGAGAGGGTCTGGTCCTTGGGCCATAGCTCATTTCGTTTTATGCTCCCTTTCTATCTGGCTTTTCTTAATAGCTTTGAGATGAATTTCCTTTCAGCCTTGCTCTGGCCTTGAAAAAGCAAAGAGTTGAATTATTAGGCACGAATATGAGCATTTATTTATCTAGCTTTATCAAGATAACAAATTTATATAAAAGGGTGGCACATAAGAAGCATCCCAATATATGTGTGTGTATGTAAATGTATATATATGTGTGTATATGTTTTATTTAATGTTTTTTCAAACATTTATCAAAAAATACCAAGATGGTAAATTAATTTGCTAAATGACATCTTTACCTGGAGTCATTTAAAGGGCTATGGGGTAGATGGAAGTAGTAGTTTTAAGAAAATTCCACCATGGAGAAAACAAACAAACAAACAAACAAACGAAAAACGATCCACGTCACATAAGCAACATCACCAGTAAAAAGCAGGAGCGCTGAGTTCACCGTCGGTAAATTTAATAGCTCCACAGCACCATCAGCTAGAAATTCACTTACACTCTGAATTATTTTAAATAAGGCATCACATGTAGGATTTTTTTAAAAAAATTCCTTGCTCAGTTCCCATTAATTTCCCAGTCAGTAACTTTAAAATAGCGTAAAATGTACAGGTCAGCAGCAAAAACTCACTCAACCAGGGAGAAAATGGGCCATTTCTCTTTGGTGTCCAACTGAAGCTCCCACTTAGGAGCTATCTTCTGGCTCCTTAAGAGTCTTTTAACTGTGGCATTTCTTGATTGTAACCGGGCTGAAGCAGCTCCCCAGGATACGGAGAAAGGTGAGTGAATTGGGTTTTCTTTGCATTACAAGGGAATTATCCAGGCCCCCAAGAGGCAGCCTGCCCAGATTAGTGTGGAAGACTGTGCGCCACCAGCGGCGATGGAGACGGGCCACGGATGCTGTCTTTTGTGTCACTGCAAACTTAGAAACGATGAGGAAGTAAAGGAGAGAAATGTGTCTGGAGGTTTTGTAGCCCATTAAAGGGCTTTGCCTTCTCTCTCTTGTCCTGCTCCGGTGCACAGAATGGGGGTGGGGAGTGGGGGGGCGTTGAGGATTCCAGACACAATTTGGTTGCTTCTCACATCCAGGAAGAGCTCTTGCCATTTGATGTCAGCGTCAAAGACAATCATGGCTGCAGTTACTGAAACACACATCGACTGAACCATGATGACATTTGTAGTAAAACTCTCATCTCTCTGGTGCGTTTGCTGTGGTCCTAGACACCCGCACTCCACGCATCAATATTACTGCATGAATGACGCAAATCCGCTACAGCAGCCGACGTAAATAACGTTTAGAATTCACACACAGCCAGGTAAAGGAGCACACCACGTCTGTAAGTCCTGCAGTTGTTCAGCCAAGGCAGGACGGTGCCTTAGAAACCAGCTCCACATGGGGAGTTTCAGGGTAGTGAGAAAAAAGAAAGGAAGAGAGAGAGAGAGAGAGAGAGAGAGAGAGAGAGAGAGAGAGAGAGAGAGAGGGTTTTAAAAACACTTTAAAAATTTGTCCTTCTACTTTATGTAGTAAAAGCCTCAAAATAGCTTTCTTTTACCTTTTGCCGCCCTGGCTGCTATACCTGTTCTCTGTGCCTCTGTGCCCCCCCCCCCACCTCCCAGGGCTCAGGGTCACGCCCACTCTGGACTCTCTTAGATGTTTCTGCTTCCTTTTGTCTACAATAAACTTTCTCCTTCACCATAAATATAAATAAATAAATAAATAAATAAATAAATAAATAAATAGCTGGCTCTGGCTCTCCCCTGTGTGGCGGCAGAATGGGTGAATTGCTAACGACCAAAGGTTACATGCTACATCTTTAACGCCATTGAACTCACGTCCCTCAAGGCTCTCACTGTATAAATGGCGCAGGCCTGCAGGCCTGGCATTTGGGAGCCTCTGTCTCAAAGCTAATAAACAAATTAAATAAATAGGTCAATAAGAGTAAGAATTCCTAATCAAGAAACCCACCTGCACAAACTCCTGTACTACATATGCCTTGGTGTAGGTGTTCTTTTGAATTCACAACAGTGCCTGAGTAAGGATTATTATCCAGGTCCTACCTATATGTAAAGACTTGCCATTGGCCTAAAACTCATTCTGCTCATAGAACATTTGACATTTGAACCCCAATCTATTCCTTTCCAAAGCCATGTTCTTAGCCAAACTGCAGGATTACTAAATAGCAGTTACTAATTTTTGTTTTGATCTGGTTTTGTTTGTTTATTTGGGGGGGGTCGCTTTTGGAGACAGGGTCTCACTATGTAGCCCCTGCTGTCCTGGAACTACGTAGACTATGCTAACCTGGAACTCTTGGAGATCTACCTGCCTCTGCCTTCCAAATGCTAGGATTAAACATGCCACTACCACCTGCCTGCAGTTACTAATTAACTATTAAAGTTTTGCCTTTAGTCAAGTTAAGCTGCAGAGCTCTCCTGAGGATAGACCATGGCTGATAGTGGGAAGGCTCCGACACTTGATTTGCACGGGACATCCTTGCATTTACACACACACACACACACACACACACACACACACACATATATATATATATATATATATATAATTTGAGTCAGAGTGTCACTGTATATCTCTGGGTGGCCTGAAACTTACTATGTATACCAGGTTGGTCTCAAACTCACAGAAATTGGCCTGCATCTGCATCCCAGCTACAGGGCTTAAAGGAATACACTATCATGGCCAGGTCAACAGTTTTTCATCTAGTTAGGGAAACATCAACTAGACCACAAACAAACCTCCTCACAGAGTAGATCGTATTTTCTGTAGTAGTCATTTAAATAAGCTACATGGTGCATGGCTGTGGTGGTTTGAAGATGTTTGGCCCATGGAAATGCTACTATTAGGAGGTGTGGCCTTTTTGGAGGAAGTGAGTCACTGTAGAAAGTTAAGCTTGAGGGCTCGTAGTATTCAAGCCCCACCCAATGGGGAAGAGATAGTAAGTCTCCTGGCTGCCTTCAGATCAGGATGTAGACCTCTCAGCTCCTTCTCCAGCACCATGTCTGCCTGGATGCTGCCATGCTTCCTGCCATGATAATAAAGAAACCTCTGAAATTGTAAGCCAGCCCCAATTAAATGTTTGCCTTTATAAAACTTACCTGGGTCATGGCGTCTCTTCACAGAATGAAACTCTAACTAAGACCATGGTCCACAAGAATATCACAGAAATACAAAGGCTACAGGGTGAAGAGTAAGCTTTCCCACCCGGCTTCCCGTGCTCCTCTTTCCTCTCTAGGTCTCTGCCAGGAAGCAGCTACTACTATCTTTACTGTGGAGCTTTTCCATGATAAGCATCCATTTAACAGGAAATGTCCCACTCATTCTTTAAAAAAATAAAATAAAGACAAAAAATAACATTTTATTTTATGTACATGGATATTTTACCTGAATGTATATCTGAGCACCACTGGCATATCTGGTGCCTTCAGAGACCAGGAGAGGGTGTTGGATCTTGTGCTGAACAGTTTTATGTCAACTTGACACAAACCAAATTCGAAGGAACCTCAGTTGAGAAAATGCCTCCATGAGATCCAGCTGTAGGGCATCTTAATTGGTGATTGGTGGGAGAGACCTCAGCACACCCACCATGAGTGGTGCCATCCCTGGACTGGCGGTCCTGGGTTCTATAAGAAAACAGGAGGAGCAAGCCAGTAAGCAGCACCTCTCATGGCCTCTGCATCAGCTGCTGCCTCTAGGTTCCTGCCCTGACTTCCTTCACTGATGAACAGTGATGTGGAAGTGTAAGCCAAATTAACCCTTTCCTCCCCAAGCCACTTAGGTCATGATGTTTCCTCACAGCAGTAGAAACCCTAAGTCAGAGCCCTTGGAGCTGCAGTTGGAGGTAGTTGTCATTTACCTGTGTGGGGCTGGACCGGCGTGCACACTTAAGTGCTGAGCCTTCTCCAGCCCCTGCGGTGGTTCTTGTACTTTGCTGTTGCAAATAATACTACAGTGACCATTTCACCAGTCACATGGCTGTATAGCCACGTCTATAATGGTAATTCCTACAAATAAACTTACTTTGTCACATTTACTCTGCCCTCCCCAGAAGTGCCTGTCACCAACAGTGTGCTTCTTAGTGTCCTTACCTGTACAGTGTTTTCCAGACTTTTGAATCTGTGTCAATCAATTCGAATTCTTTCTTTACTGTAAAGATAACTGCAACCTTCCATGTTTACAAAGCATGTTTTCTTTTCCATAAGCCATCTTGAATCTCTACTGTCTATATTTCTAGTAAGTATTTGATCATTTTTCTTATTAGGATGTAGCGATTCTTTGTCCCAGGAGTAAGACAGACCCTTTGGAAAAGGTGTTACTTTCCTCAACTCGTTCTTTATCTCTCAGCTTTGTTGTTTCCTAGCAGGCAAAATGTTTTCTTTTTGTACATTAAAATTCACCAGTTCTTTCTTTTATAGCCTCTGGGATCAGTATCAAACTTACAAAGCCCTTTCTCACAATGATATTATATAAAACTCCCCTATGTTTTTGTCTAGCATTTTATGACTTTGTGTTTTATGTTTAAATCTTTGATCCATCTGGAATATATCAGATCCAAGAAGCAAGCTAGTGGTTCAGTTTTTAGATTTCTAAATGGCTGCCAAGTTGACCAAAATCTATTTTGTATTTTATGTTTTTAAGATAATTTTGGGGAACACAGAAAATCTGGAAATTGGTGTTACCTAGTAGTGTCCAATCCATTAGAAAACTGGCTCCTCGTTGTGTGTGAGAAACACTTTTATTTCCTTGTAAGCAGTATAGTGGGGAGTGGAGAGGTGGCTCAGCAGGAAGAGCACTTAAAGAAGCCGAGGCTGGGTTGCCAGCACCCACACGGCTCACAACTCTAACTGTAACTCCAGTTGTGGGGGATCCGACTCCAACTTCAACATCTGCAGAAACAGGTACACGCATGGTGTTTATCACACACACACACACACACACACACACACACACACACACACACACCAACAATGTTTATAAATCAAGGATAATTTCCCTCTTCATTACAGTCTGATCTAAGACTTGTCACTTCTATGGTAGATAGAATCTTTGTCGTACTTGGGCAATGTTAACAGGTTTCTTTCATATATGAGCTGTAACACTTCTGCTATTTTCTTTCTGAGTGACCAGTTTTCAGTTCTCTTTGAGCTGACAATGCCTGCTAGCCAGCTGTCATCATTGCTTCCTGGTAAACATTACTTGAGCATCGTATAAATATCGCTTGCCTATGCTTGGCATTACATCACTAGGTGATAGAATTCCCATCAGATTCATGTGCTTTTCTAATCTTCATTGGTTTGAGTCTCAAACAACCCAAGAGAGTGTACATTCCTCTGATTCCAACTGTGTCTCTTCTTAGTAATTTACTGGGTTGTTTTTTGTTTGTTTGTTTGTTTGTTTTTGTGTGTGTGTGTGTGTGTGATAAATTTATGTAGCTGTTTCCTATTGTTCAATAATCTTTTGGGGTACAAATTTACTTTTTTAATGTCATTATCTACTTTGCTTTTTATTTCATGTTTTATCAGTTTTCAAAGATCTATTTTATTTTTAATTATGTCTATGTGTGTTGTGTCTGTAAGTGTAGGTGCCCACAGAGGTCAGAAGAAGGCGCTGGATCCCCTTGAGCTGGAGATACAGGTGGTTGTGAGCAATGGGACCTGAACTCTGGTCTCCTGCAAGAGGACTCCTGAGCCATCTCTCCAGCCCTGTATTTCATTATTTTATAAGAAATATTTCATCAAAGAAATAATTAATACTGAAATTATAAATTATGTAGAAACTCTTGAAAAGGAGAATAGTTTATGGTAAAAACCAGTGGGTTAGAGCTTAAGGTATATTCTGAGGAAAATTCACAGCCTGAGGACCCAAAAGACATGAGTTTAATTTCTAAGAAAGTAGAAAATAGCAGAGAGAGACCCAACAAAAATAGTAAGCAATTAGTAAGTTAGATGTTGAAGTTGTTAAGTTAAAAAAAAAAAAGTACATGGAAATATAAATAAAACCTCTCAGTCTGGTGTTTGGCAAGAACCAATAAAAGGAATAGCTCTCAAATCTAGTTACGGACAACATGAAGACGAGAGACTGAGACGAGAGGCTGAGGCTGCTGGGGGCCCGGCTTTCTGCCAGAGGCTCAGGAAAACAGCTCCACTTTTAAAAATGAACAATAGGAAACAGTTGAGATCAACAGCCACCCAGAATCAACACACAATGAAAGACGATAATCTACAGATAATTTCATAGTTCAGCTTGCCTTTATTTACACTGTTAAAAACCAGTGAGGGAGAGGCTGGAGAGATGGTTAGAGCACTTGCTGCTCTTACAGGAGACGGGCAATTCTCAGCACCTACAAGGTTCACAGCCATCCATCCGTAACTGCACTTCCAGGGGATTCCAACCCCACTTCTGACCTCTATGGACATGAGGCATGTACATGGTGCCCATACACACATGCAGGCAAAACACTCAAGCACATAAAATAAATAAATCTTTTTAAATTATTTGAATAGTAAGGTGATCCTCCAAAATATTTTTTTTGTTTTTGTTTTATATTGTTTTGTTTTGAGACAGGGTTTTGTGAATCCTAGCCTTGCTTTGAACTCACTGTAGCTGAAGATGACCACAAACTCCCAGCCGTTCTGCCTCCACCTCCATAGAGGACGGACATTTGGAGCATGCACTACCCAGTGAGTATATGCAATGCTAAGGATTGAACCAACGCTCTGACATACTAGACAAGCACAATACAGAAAGAGCTACAACCCCAGCTCAACTTCAGATTCTTTATACAGTCAAACCATATCTGCTGTGCTCTACCCAACCCAAAAGGTAAACTGAGTGCTATTCAAAATATTCATTAGTTTTAAAAGAATAATATGCCCATTACGTGTTAACTAGCTAACATATCTTATGAGAAATATCTGTAATGTTCAAAACAAGAAAGGTAAGTTGATGTCTTATGTTTGTCTTATGTTGTCTTATGTTTATGTGGCCCCTCCAATGCCAGACTTGGAAGAGTTGGTATGTATTATTGCAATCCTTGTCTTGCATGCGTTATTGGTTAAATGAGCAGAAAGATCTGGTTTTGCACAGGCATCCAATTATAATCGGCAAGGAAAACACATTTTAAAATTAAAAAACAAATAGACTAGTTAAAGCAGTGTTAGAATCATAGCGGAACTCACCAATGGTACAGAGGTTTTCTATACACCCTCTGCCCCGTACACACAAAGGCCGTGCTTTCCAGGTCTGCACGCCAGTTTTGTACAGTGGCTGCACTGACCTTCTCTGTGTTGTTTCAAAGGAAAACGACTTTTCTAATAATTGAGAACATTCTTTGATAGTGCTAACTAAACTTTAATGGTGAGAGCTGTTTGAAAGTTAGCTACAGCATGGAACATGAGCGCCAGCCAGTGAACGTCTCATGTTCCTCCATGAAAGTGGGTTAGGTCATCTTTGACCTACGCATGACCTTATGGCAATGTGTCCATCATTTGAAGAACTTTAGTTCTGAGTCATACTTATTTTATTACATAATAATACATAATAAAAAAATCACAATAATAAATACCACCACGATTTTTACCGGAGAAACCTTAACATTTTAGAAGCTGCCAAGCTTATGGAGACGCACTCAGCTTTCTAACATTCTAGTTTTCACTTGAAAGCTCTAACTTGGTCATAGGCAATAAAGACTAGCAGTCATTGGGCTGTGCTCGTTTGATAGAAGGCTCTCTCCGCTAACTTGAACAAGGGATATAAGATAACTTTTAGAAAGTCTTCTCTCACCAACCTGTTTTACAGAACTATTGTTATATCCAGGATATATATATAACTATGTTATATCCAGGATAAAGCAAATGGATCATGTGGTGTTCTAGCTCCACCATCCCCTATAACCTTGAGAACCAGGACTCTCAGTATAGAAATAACCAGAGAAAGCTGTAAGATAAAAGAGGAGAAAAAATAAGGGAAAAAAACCAACCCTGTGGACTTGAGTAGAAACAGCACTATAAAAAGTTAACAGCTGGGCAGTGGTGGTACATGCCTATGATTTTAGCTCTCAGGAGGCAGAGGCGGAGGTGGAGGCGGAGGCGGAGGAGGCAGAGGAGGCAGAGAGGAGGCAGAGAGGAGGCAGAGGGAGAGAGACAGAGGCAAAGTGGATGTCTGCGAGTTTGAAGCTAGCTTGGTTTATAGAGCAAGTTCTAGGACACCCAAGGCTACAAAAAGGAACTGTCTTGAAAAATATATTTTAGACAAAGATGCTAACAAGCTTTGTTTACTGAAAGTATCTAGAAAGCATCCATTCAATAGTGAACTAATCTAGTTTCCAAAATGTGGTCTGGAAGCAGGTCATGAAAGAAATCAGAGTAGTTTATAGAGGTGGAAAGTTCTGGGCCTGCAAAAAGAAATGTACACAAAGTGTCTTACTATATGGCCTAGATTGGCTTTGAACTCATGATCCTCATGTCTCAGCTTCTTGAATGCTGGAATTACAGGCATTGACATTCTGTGTGAAGTGATGGAATTATTATATAGGTAGTGCTCATGTTTAAATGGCAGCGTAAATTATTAAATGGTCAAATTTACGTTGTAGATATTTGGTCACAGCTTTTTAAAGACTGGGAAGAAAAGCAGTTATCACCTCCAGGTAATTACAGAAGGCTAATTCATTATATTTAGAGGTGGTAAACTGAAGCAAAAGAATCAACAGTAGCAAGTGATCTCCCCGGAGCCACACGCCCTGCCCATCGTTATATACAAGAACACCGAGTGGCCTGGAAACAAGATGATAGAAGCAGACATCACCCTGTTACACTCTCCAGCAGATTAATGGTGTATAAGCATCAGACTCTATGTTCATTTATTTGTTTGTTTTCAAACAGAGTCTTGTGTAGCCCAAACTCTCCTCAGACTCTATGTTGCTGAGGATAGCCTTGAATTCCTAATCCTCCTGCCTTCACCTCCAGTGGGCTGGGATTACCGGTATAGACCATCTAATCTGCCTGGCATTGGGTTTTAATAAGGACAGTATCAGAGAAGAAAGACAGAGGGAGCTTCCATGCCTCTTGATGAGAGAACACACCTCTAGAATTTTGGTAAAGGATTGTAAATTGATATACATGGCTTTCAACTTTCAGGAAGAAATTTGTCAGCGTGCAAATGCTGAAGTAATCAGTAACATCTGGATTTTGGGAAACTATAAGCATCATCTTGTTTCAAAAGACAAGCTGTAAGAAGAAAAAGAGAAAGAAAAAAGGGAAAAAAGAAAAAAGGTGGAGAAAAACTAGTTTAAAGATTTTAAACGAATGCAAACATTTTAAGTAGGCAAGAGTAAATGACCACGTCCAGTCAGTGACCAGCCACCTGATGATAAATAACACTATGGAGAAACACCAGCAAATGAGTAGAGTCAGGAAAGGTGTCACATGGAGATGGAACTGGGACTGGGCGAGCCACTTGGATGGTTCTCCAGAGCATGGGTATTGCTCTTATGTTAATTCATCTTACTTTGTAAACTTTTGTGACTGTTTCTATTTTGCTATAAAAATATTGAGGAGGAAGCGTTTGGGGAAAAGAGATGAGGAGAGAAGGAATACAGAAGAAAGAAAAACAAAAAACACAAAAGCTGGATGGGTGGATAGAGGCGCGGTTGTTGAATGGTCTAGTGAAACTGACACCACTGAGTCTGACCTTGTCCTTACAGGTAACTTGGACTTTCTTCTAAAGACCTGCCCAAGTTCATTCAGCCAGAGACTACTCCACTGAACAGGACTAAAGGTGAGCTGAAGACCAAAAAGTTAAGTGACTTTTGATCTTTAAACCAGTGAGTCCAGGTTGTTCAAAGTGGCAATTTATTGCAGGTCATGTGTGGTCACACAATTTTTATCCCAGTACTTGGGAGGCAGAGGCAAGCAGGCCTCTGTGAGTCCAAGACTACCCTGGTCTACATAGAGAAATCAAGCTAGCCAGGAATATAAAGTGAGACACTGTCTCAAAAAAAAAGAAAAAAAAAAGATAGATAGACAGACACATACATATAACAGATAAGGCCAGTGTTTTTTTTTTTTAATTCTTTCATCATCTCGAATATTTAAAATTCATTATTTTATGAAGCTAACAGAACTTTAATACATAAACTATATAGAAACAGAATTCCCATGTACTAACCAAATGACTATAACAGATGATTCCCACTTCTGAGGAAGATATTTTAGAGCTAAATATGATATGAAAATTTTAAGTGATATGACAGGAGATGCCGGATTTCCTGGAGGAAGTCAAAACTGGTTTACACAGTAATCTCTCAACATTACAATTTTCTTAGTATGCAAAAGAAAAAAATCAACATTCATATCTAATACAAACTCAAACAAAAAGTACCTAAATGTGATAAACTCTGTTTATCAAACCTAATAGCAACAATTATTTTAAAAAAAAATCATTGCAGAGGTGGGCATAATATCACATACCTGTAATCACAGCACTCAGGAGCCTGAGGCAGGAGGATCATGAGTTCAAGGCTAGCCTGACTACCTAGAGAATTAAGCACACACTAAAAGCGTTCGTCAAAAGATGCATTTCTAAGCCACCAACTTAAAAGCAAAATCAATAAAGATAACTCTGCTACCTGTGCCTAGCCAATATTTTAGATATTCTAATGAGGATTAAGTTAAATAATAATATAAAAATTAAATAATACAATAAGTACAAATGTTTTTCCTTTTCTTCTCCTCTTTCTTGTGTTCTTCTCCTCCTCTCCTTGTCTTCTCCTCCACTCTTCTTCTCCTCTTCCTCTCCTCTTCCTCTTTCTCTTCCTCTCCTGCTCCTCCTCCTCTTCCTCTCCTGCTCCTCATCTTCCTCTTCCTCCCTTCCTCCCACCCTCACTATGTGGCTGAGGCTGGCCTAGAACTTCCAGTGCTCTGCCTCTATGTCCCCAGCACTGGAATTGCAGTAGGCATGCACCACCACAGCTTACTAAAGATTAAAAGAATAAAAACTTAGTAACAATGAGTGGGTAAGGGAAAGCTGGCGTCTCCCTGTACATTTTTGTTTATGTGTGCTGAAAAATACTCTTAAAATTAAACAAAAAATTTAATTAGAGTATATATAAACATCCAATTTTCTGGTTCATTTTAATGATTAGAAAATATGGTTATCTGGAATTACATATGGCATAGGAAAGGAGTGAGGGAAGGAGCTAGGGAAACATTTCTCAGAACGTGTTCCCCAGTTCAGAAACACGCAGCTATTCTGCAGCTGTGCCACCATTAACGACCATAAAGTCATATACACAAAGAGCGTCCTGAAAGTTCAAAAGTGGACAAACACGTGCCTGAAACAGAAGACCGGAAATAGAAGCCAGAGTATGTGAGAACTTCATGTACCACAAAGGTGGAATTTCGGTTTAGCAGAGAAAGATAATTTATTTACCAAAGTGGCATAGCGAGCTAGCCATCTGGGAGAAATGAGCATCACACACAAAAATAAATTCCAGATGGATTCCACATTATACATAACAAACATGAAATGAAACTCTTAGAAAATTTAGGAGAGTAACCAACCTTGGGGTGAGAGAGGCATTTTTAAATATGACAGAAAACTCAGACGCAATAAATGAAAAGGCAGACATATTTGACAACATACAATTTAACATTTTTATATAGCAAAAACCAACATGAGTCTGAAAAATGCTCTTGAAAAATATTTGCAGCACACCCATTCAGTTCAGAAGTATTTGTTTAAAAATGCTTTATTCAATTGTTGCTGCAGGATGCAATGCTGAACAAAATAACGAATATCCTTGCATTCATGACCTTACACTCCAGCGACAGATGACACATCTGCATGATAACAAGAGTTCTTCAGGTGAGAGAGGACCATGAGCAGATGGAAAAGCAGGAAAACACAAGCAAGGACTTCAGATAACTAACAACGTGGAAGATGCCTCTGGCAGGCTTAAAAAGGAGATGATGCATACCGTCTCCCAGCTCTGCATCCAGTGGTGATGGGAATATTTACATCATGGAGATTAGAAATGTTACAGACCCCATTTCCCTTATTGTATCATTGGCTGTATATTAAACCTAAAACCATGGCATGTCTGCAGTCAGTGTGAGTAGCAGACAACATTACGTTGATCTCTGCCATTCTTTGGAAATCCCCCAACTCAGGAAATGTGTTGTTTGCATCACGGGTGAGTGAGGGGCTTTTCATCAGGTGACTCTGAAGCTGAGGGTCTCAGCTAGTGAATAGAACTTGTGAATCACAAATTCACAAGTGATGAGTATAATAAGCATAAGAAAGAAGCTTCCTAACACATCCTGTCTCAAACTTGATAATATTGGGGGCGGGGGGGGGGGGGAAACTAGTGAATTGGAATGGAATCCCGCTTGCCAAATCACAGTTGAGTTGCAGCCATAGATCACATTTTCCTACAGCTTCAGCAAAGACAAAGCATTCAGTAATGTTCATGGGTTCTGTGAAACTTTTAGAAGGTCCTGGATAGGGTTGGAGAGGTAGCTCAGAGGTTAAGAGCACTGGCTACTCTTCCAGGGGACCCAGGCTCAAGTCCCAACACCATGTGGCAGCTCACAGCTGTCTGTAACTTCAGTTCCAGGAGACTCAGTGCCCTCTACTGAACCTGGAGATCACCATACTCACAAATGGTGGGAAGACATACACACAGAAAAAATACTCATACACATAAAATAAAAATAAATCTTTTTTGAAAAGAAAGAATAAAGTCCTAGGTATTTTTTATTTGTAACTTGTAGAGCATTACTATCTGCGAATTTTGTAATAAACATGTTTATTGTACATCTGTGTGTATGAACCTATATATAATAAGCATACATTTGAAAACGATTTACACAAATGTCTTGTGTGTGTTTGTATGTGTGTGTGAGAGAGAGAGATGGAGGGAGGGGTAGAGAGATAGGGAGGGAGGGAGCGAGCAAGAGAGAGAGAGAGAGAGAGAGATCAGTCAAGCATTTGCCAACACACCATGCTCCTACACGCTTTCAGCAGAGTTTATTACACGGCCAGGGAAAGCTTACTCTGCTTTAGAGAACTTCATAGCTAGAAATTCCGCTGTCGTGGTGAAAGATGGACTTTTAGCAGAACTAGTGGTCTGTAGCACACACGGTCTGCAGTCTGGTTGTTTTTGTCTTGTTATATTATGGCAGTGTACACCTACAATTCCACCACTTAGGAGGCAGACACAAAAGGAACAGCCACAAGTTCAAGGCCTGTCTGGACAGAATAAGACCATATCTCTGGACTTCCAAGCTGGTTCAGACAGTAACGATGCTGGCAGCACAAGCCTGATGACGTGAGTTTGATCCTTGGATGTAGAAAGACAGAACCTCCCAAAACTTGTCTTCTGATCTGTATACCATGACAATGTGGGACACACACACACACACACACACACACACACACACACACACACGGAAATGAATGAATCAATAAATAAGTAGGAAACTGACTATGCAGGGTCACCAGTATATGTATACTGAGTGAAGGAGTTGACTTTTGGAACCGTATTATCTAGCGTCAAAGCCTGTTTTTCTCTCCACCCTTCCCTATCTTTAAATATATAACATTGTGAATTTTAGGTAATGATGGAATTTACAAATAAAAGATCTTACTCAAATTCTGTACTGGCATGTATTTATTTTTAAGATGATTAATGGACTGAAGAGTTTCTACCACAGAGCAGGTAGCAACTGGCCAGGAAGTCAGTATAAACGATATATATTCTCTACAAAACTACCTCTCTTCAGGCAGGTAAACCATGGGTTAAAGCCCACGATCAGTTTTCCTCAGATTCAACCTAAGTGATGTTTTTGTTATCTCAAAGATGAACTTGCTACAGATGTATCATAGGAGGTAGGCAGATGTCAAAGAGGGGAGGGGCCACTCAGACACAGGAATGAGGTGACTGGAAAGGGCCTTAACCTGGGGGAGCTAAGGAACCTCTTCACCCCATGAAGGTGCTGTGCATGACTCTTAACTTCTAGACTTGAAGACTGTAAGTCAGGAACTGTGTCTTGCTATATTTCCTAACATGTCTTTGTTTTGGTTTGGTTTTGGTTTTCCAAGAGAGGGTTTCTCTTTGTAGCTCTAACTGTCCTGGAACTCTGTAGACCAGGCGGGTCTTGAACTCAGAAATCTGTCTGCCTCCAGAATGCGAGATTAAAGGCCTGTGCCACCAACAATTAGCTCACATTTCCTAATATATCATCTTTATGTACTGAACAAAGAACAGATGTTATTTAGTTGAATGGAGTGTCATAAGTGACCTGTGTCACATGACATGTGGTCAATATTCATATTTGTATAATATATCTAGTTTTCTTTGCATATTTCTGGAAAGGAGGAGACATACTTTCCATCTAGACTAGGAAGCTATTGAATAACTATTGAACAGATAATTATTAAATTCTTGCTATGTGAAAAACAGTGTAGAGAGAAAACACTGGCTTTTTCTTCATCTCAGACCATGAACCTTATGGTAGGGAACAATTCCTTCCTTCCCCTGGAATTTCCCACACAGCACTGCATAGATTTAGAAGGCAAGGTTTGTTATGAAAACATCTACTGGAACTCACCATGCATCATTGTTGAACCATGTACTTTCTGTATGTCACACACTCCTGTGAGCTGGGCACTATTATGTCGCCCACTTTATAAACCGGGAAGCCAAAGTTTAAGAGGTTAAGTCCTGAAAAATCACAGAGCTAGGAAGTGTCGGGAAATTGGATTCCTAAGTCTTAATCATGGCTTTCCTTTGCCTACTTCCTGTACAGCTCTCTGGGGAAGCCTAATACAGGACAGGTTATTACAGAAACCAGCTCATCTCTGGGCAAGGAGTCTTCTCTGGATCCCGTTCCTTGTTAGTTGGCACTGAGAGGTGACCAAGAGGCCAAGTGTTTAGGCTGTAACAAGATCAGTGATGAATGTCATTTCCACCAGGGTTTTTGGTTTGGTTTGGTTTGGTTTGGTTTGGTTTGGTTTGGTTTGGTTTGGTTTGGTTTGGTTTGGTTTGGTTTGGTTTGGTTTGGTTTGGTGGTTTGGATTATAGGTCCTTTTTTCTGTCTCCAGCTAATTGAAAAACTAAGTGTTGCCTTGTTTGCTCAAGCTGTAGGCTGTACAGGACTGAAAAGCCTTAAAGAAACAGCGGAGCTTTTGTTTTCCCTGCCTTGTCTACTTTCTGTTCTGTTCAGCCAAACTCTTCCTCAGACATGACTCAGATACATGAAAGAGAACTGAAGGGAGAAATCATTCATAGACCAGAGAATGTGATGACTTTCTTGAAAAGAGAAAGACTTTGTTTACAGGTAAAGACAGATTAGAAGGAGCTATAGCAAGCAAGATGTCAGGAACCGGAGGGAGGAAGGGAGGAAGGGAGGGAGGAAGGGAGGAAGAGACAGGGAGGGAAAGAAGGAAGAAATGGAGGGATGGAAGAGAGAGAGGAAGGGAGGGGAGAGAAAAGGAAGAATGGGACAAAGGAGGGAAGGGAGGGAAGGAGAAGGGGGAAGAAGAGAGGACTTCATTACAATGTATCCTCAGCCTGTGACTCAAAGCAAACACAGCATAGTCTCTGTGAAGACTGGAAGGAAGTGCAATGTGTCTGACAACTGAGAAGATCAGAAACCAAAATACACACAGCTGAGCACTGTGACACAAATCTGTGACCCAGCACACAGGAGCAGCACAGGTCTAAGGTCAACTTGAACTACATAGAGAATTCCTGCTGTGGCTGCATAGCAAGGACCTGTCTCAGAGAGAAAGGAAAAATTAACATATTATTCTAAATGATCATGGTGACCAGAAGAACTAAAGATGTATATGCTTTAAAAAAAAAGTCTATTATTTTTTTCTAAGACAGTTTCTCTGTGTAGCTCTGTGTAGCTCTGGCTATCCTGGAACTCACTTTGTAGAGCAGGCTGGTCTCAAACACACAAGAGAACTGTCTGCCTCTGCTTCCAGAGTGCTAAGGATTAAAGACATGTGCCACCACTTCCCAGCTAAAAGTCTATTTTTAAAAAGTATCCACGTATCTACCAGCAAATAGATGTAATATTGAATTTCCTTGCTCTATACCAAAAAGAAAAGAAAATACCTAATTTTGTATTGTTCATAAACAATCATATTTAGTCGTTGTGTTTATCTATCGGGGCTCTCTAGAGGTACATAACTCACAGGAAAGTAATCCAACAATTACTTTCTACCAATGGAAAATCCAAGAATCGAGCAGTTGTTCAGTCCACAAGGCTGGATTTCTCAGATGATCTTTAATATACGCCAGAACGCTGAAGAAGTGAGCTCTAGTGCCAGTGAAGAAATGGACTAGCTTCCTTCTTCCAAGTCCTTTACATTGGCTGCCAGCAGAAGGTGCAGCCCAGATTAAAGGTGCGTCTTCCCACTTCAAATGATTTAGTTAGAAAAAGAGTTCCTCACAGTTGTAGCCAGCTGCTTGAGTTTTAGTTAATTCCAGATGTAGCCAAGTTGACAACCAAGAATAGCCCTCACAGTTCTATTAGATAGCAATTTAAAACAGTAAAATGGACTCGGCATGCACTGGAATGGAAAAATATGCAAGACATATCATTAAGTCCAAAAATGGAAGCAAGGGTTAGTCAATGTGGTTGGCATGCTGTTTGGGTGAAATAAAACGCTCAAAGCAAACCTGTGGAGATGAGTAGCTCACGGCCAGAGCCCATGCGGGAAGGAACGCAGTGGGGATGGATGGGCGGAGGGGTCTGGTTTATATACTTGGTGTGAAACGTTCACAATAAAAATATGCATGACTTGTGCAACATAAACCTGATCGTTCTTAAGTGGCTGCCACTGGGGCAAAGAAACAGAGTTAACGGAGCTGGAGGGGTGGCTCAGCAGTAAAGAGAATGTACAGAGAACCAGGGACCAGGACCGGGAGTGGTTCAAGCACTCACACTGGGTGGCTCACAGACGCCTGGAACTTTAGCTCCAGGTGATCCAGCAACTTCTTCCAGCCTCCAAGAGCACCCACGTGCACCTTGACACTCATACACGCAGACATACACACACATCGTAGTTTACAATTTAATCACAAAAATAAACAGAGGCGGTAGCGCCACAGCACTGCTATTTAATACCACTCTTTGAACACTATTTTTGGTCTTTTAAACTATGAATTTTACTTTAAAATAATGACTTTAATGAACAACAACAAAAATCAATGTAAATACCCCTTTAGTTGCAAAAACCGTCCTGGAACACTGTCGGTGCCGGCAGTTCTGAAGCCCAAAGGTCGCCCTCCCCGCAGCCTGGTAAATGATTGTTATTTATGAGCACTTCCCGACATAGATGCGTACAGCTATTTACCATTTCTGCTGGGAGGATGGATGTTCACATTCATGTGAGATAAATACAAATCAAGATTCAACGAGACAGGCTGCTGTGGGCCTGGGGATTAGAGAAGAAAAAAAATAAAAAACAAAGCCAGAGACACTCCAGTAAATCAATTCTTTCCTGTCTTGGACTTTTTTGTTTTGGGTATTTTTGTTTTTTGTTTTTTGTTTTTTTGGTTTTTTTTTTGTTTTTGTTTTTTTATGTTTTGTTTTGTTTTGTTTTTTTAAAGAATACAACAACCTCATCTGGGTTGCAGACATTTTTATGGACTCATCACTGAGTTCTAAAGAGCATGAGCAAAATTTTTAACAGAACTGGCCTCTGGGTTGGGAGCCACATTGTAATCATGGTGAGTTTCTTTGTCTAGGGCTCAGAATTACACTGTGTATGTGCCACCTCAACAATAGCCTTTCTTCTTTATTTCCTTTTTTTCTCTTTTCTTTGTTTTGTTTTGTTTGTTTCTCTGTGTAGCCCTGGTTATCCTGAAACTCATGTTGTAGACCAGAATGGCCTCTAACTCAAAGATCTACCTGCCTCTGGTTCCCAAGTGCTGGAATTAAATGTGTACAGCGCTGCTCCTGACTCTGTGTGTGTGAGTGTGAGTGTGTGTGTGTGTGTGTGGTGTATGTGTGTTTGTTTGGTATATATGTGGTATGTGTGAGTGTGTGTACATGTGTGTGTGGTATGTGTGTGTGTGCAAATGTGTAAGTGTGGGTTCCCAAAGGATCTGGAAAACAGTAACATCTTTTAGAGCTGGAGTTATAGGTGACTGAGCTGCCCAAGATGGGAACTGGGAACTGAATTCCAGTCCTCGGCAAGGGCATCCAGTGCTATTGACACTGAACCGACTCTCCAAATCCAGACCTTATTTCTTAGACCAGGTGAAATCACTACAACCATAAAAGAGTGAGAAAATGTTTGGTTTTTACACAGATGCTGACCTTCAGACCTTAACACAAGGTCTTGGTGCAGTTGTCTGACAGGCAATCTGTATGCAGCTTTTGTAGTAGCATCTCTGCGGTTTGGTAAACAGTGAGAGGCTTTACTGGAAATCTTTCAGTGAATCTTTCTGAAGTGGCCAACACTTCTTAGGCATGTTTGCAGTGACTCCAAGAGTTGTTTTCTGATCTGTCAAAGTAATGTGTGCTGACGTTGGCATTAGGCCTCAGTCCTCACCTTCATTTCTACCTAGGGCAATGAAAACAGGACCCAGCTGTGTGTGTCCCTTGTGTGTGCCCCATGTGTGTGTCCCATGTGTGTGTCTGCTCAAACTTGTCTTCCACCTAATATTTGTATCGTCACTCCTGAGTCTTTAGATACTCAGGAAACAACAATCCAGTCCTCCTGCCCAGAACAAGTGAGCAAAGAAAGACTATCAGAAGTTCAGAGATGTAGCTTAGCTAGTAGAATGCTTGCCTGGCATACACATACAAGCGTCAAAGTGCATACCCACAATCCCAAGGTGAGGGAGGCAGAGGCAAGAAAGTCAGAAGCTAAAGGCCGTCCTAAGCCACCAAGTGAGTTTGAGGTCAGCCCAAGACCAACAGCTGCACAAGCAGAACCTGCACAGGACGGCTCCCATCTTCCCATCTGTCCACGCCAGTCCAATCTGACTGAACTGTGAGGGGTTTGGGGCTTTTGTTCACTGCAGTGCGTGAAGCCCTCATTGGCTCCATTAATTTCCCTAGCTGCTGCCTTTCCTGTTGGACAGGCAGTTCTGCTCTAGCAGGCTACAGGGACTTGAACGAGAGTCTCTTCCCTTTTTGTGTTGAACTGGCTTACATATTCTTGCATTCCTTTTGTTCCAAGAGGCCTGCTTCTTTTACAATGACCTTATCTGATAAAGCAGGCCATGAGATACTTCATATTTCAGAAACAACCTTCTTCTCCTCCAAAATAATGCATACATAGCTCCTTCAAGACTAAAAATACCCAAAACTAAGAAGAAAAATTATAAATATGTAAATTTTCTCCTACCTGACTTTTCTTACACACAAGATGTTTTCTGAACATCTTTCCACGCCAGTCAATTTTCTGCAGTATCCTTTCTACGGTTTTAAAATTCACTGCTTCTACCTTGTGATCTCACTGTGTGCACTGGGCCGTTCCAGCCGTTCCTCATAGTGTGCAGGAATCTCACATCTAAGTCTGCACACAGGACAGATGATTTCCAAGTCAGGAATGCAGATTGCTCACCAGGAAAGAGGCTCCTAAGGGCCAGGGATGCAGTCTTGTTTCCTGGACATGCCTGAGGCAACCTTCCGTCTGATGCTATCTGCTATTTGAGGCTTGCAATCAGCACCTTCAAATTTTTTAGCCAAGGATGGGCTTCAGGGAAGTGTTTGAGAACAGATAAACCTTGGCATTTATTTCCTTTAAAAAAATTCACTTTTATTATACATACCTCTTCTCAGAGCTGATAAATTTTAACCAAAGTGGTCATGAAGATGACCACTCTACTAAAATTCTAAGTATTGCACAGTGGTGGTTCATGCTTTTAATACCAGTACTCGGGAGGCAGAGTCTGGCAGATCTCTGTGAGTTCAAGACTAGCCTTGTCTACAGAGTGAGTTCCAAAACAGTCAGGGATACACAGAGAAACCCTGTCTTGAAAAACAAACAAAATTCTGTCTAGGCAATAAGAAAGGCAATTTTGTCTCTCTAAATTTTTTAAGAATACAATTCTTGGGTTTGGGATTGCTATCAGTTGGTAGAGTTCTTGCTAAGCATGTAGGTCATCTTGGATCCAATCCCTAGTACCATGTTAACTGGGACTAGTAGTGCACATGTATAATCCCAGCACTCAGGAAGTGGGAGGCAGGGGAATCAGGAGTTCAAGGTCATCTTCCATCATATACTAACTCTGAAGGCAACATGAAATATGTGAGATCTTGACCCAAAAAAGGGGTTGGGGCTGGGGAGATGACTCAGTGGGTGAAGCACTCGCTAAGCATGTATAGGACCTGAGTTTAAGTACCCTATACCCACATGAAAGATGGGCACAGCAACCCTCATCTGCAATCTCAATGTTGCTACAGTCACAAAGGAGGCCGAGACCAGAAGTTACCCAAATGCTCTCTGGACAGTGAGCCTGTCACACAAAAGGTTGTACACAAGCACTAACAGCCAAGGTTGTCCTCTAATTACACACCCACCATGGTATGTACACGTCCACACTCACATACACATACTCATCATCCACACACAAGTCCAAGTTCATCCTTGGCTTCATACATAGTCAAAAGCTAACACCAGTCTACACGAGACTCTGTCTCAAAAGGAAAAAGGTTAAAGGACAGCACCACTGAACTGGAATATAGGCATTTTGGTGATGGGAGAGTACTGGTGGTTACAACAGGAGCATTTAGGGAGTAAGCACTGACTTTGGCAGACACATTCATTCTGAGCAGAGCCCAGGATGGTCACAAGTGGAGGTGAGTCTCCGTGGAAAAAATATAAAGACACAGTGCTTAGCTCTCTTCTCTGCAGTGTGCTGAAGCCTGTCCTGTGCTTCCCATGCAGAGTTGGCGTGATTTTAGTGATTTCAAAGGTAGACACCAGGACTATAAAGATAGCTCAGTGGATAAAGTGTCTGTGGCATGAGCAGGAAGTCTTGAAGCTGCATAAAAGCCTACTGTGTGCATTTGTAATCTCAGAGTTTATATGGTGAGACCAGAGGTGGAGACAAAGGAATTCCTGGAAGCTCACACATTGCTTAACAAGATCCTGTAGCAAACAAGGCAAGAAGCAAAGGATGACACCCAATATTATCTTCTGACATCCACACGTAAACACACACACATTCAAACACACACACACAATATATGCCTACACATATGCACACATGACTCACACATGCACACATGTGCACGCACACACACACATACACACACACACAGAAACACACACACACACACACACACACACACACACACACACACACACACGGGGGAGATTTTAAAAACCAGACACTTGAGGACTGAAATAGCATTGAGGCAAAGCTTCATAAATCTCTTCTTAGACAAGACTGAGGATTTTGCTTGCAAAATCTTGAGGATAGGGCCTGGTGTGCTGCCCATCACCACGATTTGTCTAGCACTCAGTCACAGAACTCAACATTAATGGAGTGTCGGGGAGAGAACTGGTGGGAATTAGGTATTGATTTAAGGAGGCACAGGTGTGTACAGCCTGTGTCAGGAGGATGGACGATCTTTGGGGCCAGAATTTGAAGTCTTTGCAGAGAGACACCTGAAGGACAAGTGTACACTAACAACCCGAGGGGCAAGTGCCAGGTT
The DNA here is from genome assembly GCA_030674055.1 of Rhabdomys pumilio. Classification (NCBI taxonomy): domain Eukaryota; kingdom Metazoa; phylum Chordata; class Mammalia; order Rodentia; family Muridae; genus Rhabdomys; species Rhabdomys pumilio. The sequence continues at coordinate 76,445,107 of JANHMN010000010.1, forward strand.
CTCAGCTGTTCCAGATCCATCACCTGCTACTCTGGATCGTGGTCCTCTCTTTATAGAGTCACTGCTTTTACTCAAAGTCCACTTTCAGTTAATGAGGCAGGTGTGTACTGTATGACTGCATAACAACCAAAGGTTCAGTGCCAGTGTAACGGTTCCTAAGTTGAACACTCTGCTCTGTCTGCCATCACAGGCACCCACGGCTGGTCCTGAAGAACTTTCCTACCTCTGAGTTGGAAGACTTTTCTGACCTCAACAGTTAATAAAGCACATAATGAAGCACTTGTTTTTTCTTTTTATTATATTTATGTATTGTGTATATGTAATACATTTATGTATTATGTATTACATTTATGTATTATGTATTACATTTATGTATTTTTATTACATTTATATAATGTATATTGTAATACATATGTACATGCTTTACCTTATGTATTTAGGAAAGAGGGCCTGTGCCACAGTGTATTAGTGTGGAGGTCAGAGTACAACTTGTACCCACGTGGGTACTGGAGATTGAAGTCAGGAGGTCAGCTTTGACAACAAGCACCTTGACACACTAAACTATCTTAGCAGCCCATTTTATTGGTCTATTTTTTTTAAAGATTTATTTTTATTTATATGAGTACACTGTAGCTGTCTTCAGACACACCAAAAGAGGGCAATAGATTCCATTACAGATGGTCGTGAGCCACCATGTGGTTGCTGGGAATTGAACTCAGGACCTCTGGAAGAACAGTCGGTGCTCTTAACCACTGAGCCATCCCTCCAGCCCCCTTTATTAGTCTTTTAAAACAGATCTTTCTATACGGTGCAGGCTGGGCTTGAACTCATCATCCTCCTGCCCTTATCTCCTGATACTGAGATTGCAAGTGTGCACCATGTTGCCTACCTCCCCGTAGCAGAATTCTCAAATGACTTCTTTGGCTGCAAGGGTTGGGTTAGTTACACTGTGTACTGTGGTTAGAAGCATTCCTCAGGGGGCCATGTGATGACTTGTTTATTAGCCTCTAGTACCACTGTGGGTCGTGGAAGCTTTAAGAGGAGGCACCTAAAAGACGAAAGTTGGGTCACAAGCCTTGAAGGACTATTGAGATCCCAGCTCCTTTCTCTCTTTTACTCCCTGTCATGAGGTGAGCAGTATTGATCACTACCTGTTTCTCATTGTGATGTCCAAACCAACTAACCAGGGACAAAAATCCTGAAGTCATGAGTCCAGATAAACCTGTACAGTTGTATATAATCCCTACAAGTTATCACCTCTGGTATTTTGTTACAGTAACAGAACACTGAATAACACATAAGGGAAAAGCACAACAATACCTTTCCTGGTTCCTAGAATTTACACTCTGCATATTCGTAGCTCTATCATGGAAAAAGAAAAACAGCTCAGTCTTATACTATTAGAGAGTAACCAGTTCCGTACATTTTTTATGATTTAAAAAAATCAACAAGAGATAGTCCTGGAAGGCAGCAGTCTTGTTACTGCCAGGCCCCTTGCAAGATACTGATTAATCTGTTTTCTAAAACAAACAAACAAAGCCTGAGATTTTGTCACCCAGAGGAAAACCTCTGCTAACATTTTGCTGTGTATCTTTTCGAATTTCATTTACATGATTTCTAAGGTATCCCTTTGTGTGGATACACACAGAGACACACAGACACACACACACAAACACACAGACACACAGACACACAGACACACACACACACACAGACACACACACAAACACACACACAGACACACAGACACACAGACACACACACACACAAATATATATATATATATATATATATATATATATATATATATATATATGATTTCATTCTCCGTTTAGAGAGATTCCTGCTCCAAAAATCCTGGGGTTAAGCCAGGCATGGTAACATACATTTGTACACCTAGCACTTGGAAGATGAAGGTGAAGGTGAAATGCTCAGAAGTTCAAGATCATTCTCAGCTACACGTTAGGTTCAAGGTCAGCCTGTGCTACATTAAGACCACAGTTTTTTGTTTTCTTTTGTTTGTTTTGTTTGTTTTTAATACTAAGATTAACATTCTTGTTTTGGTTTGTTTTAGCTTGTTTTTTTTAAGACAGGGTTTCTCCATGTATCCTACTATCCTGGAACTTACTCCAAACTGTCTAGTTTGGAGGAAACCAATAGTCATAGATGTCCTTTACCCTAGGAAGACAATAGTACAAAAGGCAGAAGTTGGCACCAGTAGCCAACGTGTACAAAACCACAGCAGATGTCATCCTCGTGTTTGGATTAAAACCCATTTTGATGCTGATGATTTATGATTCCTTAGCTTATGGAAAGAAGAGAAAGCCCAAACACATATGTATGACCCATAGAAAGAAAAGACTTCAAGAAGGAATGCAGGGACACAACAACAGGGGACTGCAAAGGCGAACTGTGCTGGTCACCGTGCTAGAGGCTGGACAACTGCAGAAGGAACAGAGGTGACTTCTCTGCATTGGTGGGGAAAATCTCTAATGCAAGGTGTAATAAACTGTAAGAAAGAAAGAAAGAAAGAAAGAAAGAAAGAAAGAAAGAAAGAAAGAAAAAAGAAAAAAAGAAAAAAGTTTCTTTTAACATTTCAGTTGGGATATTTTTTCCCAACAAACTTAAATCTCTAACCTCCTTATGCTTTGGACCAATCTTCCCTCCCCAGCCCCAACCCCTGGCACAGCATAATGCCCTAAAGTCATTAGGTTAGAAAACCGGAAAACCTACATACAGCAGCACCCCTTGCCTGCTAGGTCTGAGGCTGCATGAATTCCCAGTCTGTAGAAAGCAGGGTATGTGGCTCTCAGCTGCACTGTGAGAGCCTGTTGTCTTCAGGGTTCCTCCTGAACAAGTCTCTTGAATAACTCATGATATTCCTAGCCAATCACAATTCAAGAAATGCATGTTTCATTCCCTGTAAAGAGGGCACGGTGCAGAAGGAAAGCCTTTCAGAAGGGGCACAGAGGGCTATGGATTTTTGCTGGTTATCAATCAAGTTGTTGATAAAAGATAATGAGCTTTCCCAGAAGGCGAGATTTAACATAGCCCTCATTTAGCACATGGTGACTACACAAGACATTAAAAAAGAGGCCATGGTCACATGGGCTGTAGCAACTTGTTTTTAAGTTGTATATTATAGACGCCAAGTAGTACTTTTTTTTTTTTTAAGTTTTTTCAAGACACGGCATAATGCCCTCAAGTCATTAGGTTAGAAAACCGGAAAACCTACATACAGCAGCACCCCTCGCCTGCTAGGTCTGAGGCTGCATGAATTCCCAGTCTGTAGAAAGCAGGGTATGTGGCTCTCAGCTGCACTGTGAGAGCCTGGGTTTCTCTGTGTAGCCCTGGCTGTCCTGGAACTCACTCTGTAGACAAGGCTAGTCTCAAACTCAGAAATCTGCCTGCCTCTGCCTGCCAAGTGCTGGGATTAAAAGAGTGTGCCACCACTGCCCAGCCTCAGGAAGTACTTTTAAGCTATGATCTTTTGAAGGAAGTTTTGCGTTTGCTGGACACAGGAGACAAATGGCTGGGTCCATGGCCTTCAGTAAAGCCTATGCCCTCCTGTTTTGCTCCAAATTCCAACCCTTTCCTCTCCAGAAAGAAAGGACCTAGGGTTTAAGACAATGCTACATATCTTTTTGAACTGTCTTAGTCAGTATTCCTTCGCTATGAAGAGACATGACCATGGCAACTCTTACAAAGGAAAGTATTTGATTGGGGCTTACAGTTCATAGGTTTAATCCATTGTTCTCAGTGGGAAGCATGGTGGCATGCAGCCAGACATGTGCTGGAGAAGCAGCTGAGAGTTCTACAGCCAGATCTGCAGGCAGCAGGGAGAGAGAGACTCTGACACCTCAAAACTGGCCTCCAGTGACATATTTTCTCTAAAACCACACCAATAAGGCCACACCTCCTAATCCTTGTCAAGTAGCACCACTCTCTAATGACCAAGCATTCAAATCTATGAGCCTATGGGAGCCATTCTTATTCAAACCACCACATGGACACAGATATAAAATCCTTACATATTTACGTTCATTGGGACTCTGATGGCCTGTACACATATTTAGTTTTAAAAATCATTCCCTTGTGTATATCCCCAGCAGCTTGGAAGACTCTAGCTAGTTTTATTTATAGCTATGTTTATTGTGAAGACACTAAAGGATTGCTTTTACTTGCTAAATGTCTTTCAGAATTAAAAATGAGGTTTCAACCCTATGACCCAGCCATGCCTCTCTTGGGTATGAACTCAAGGGACTCAGTCAATAAACCCCAGAGTTACCTGGGCTTCCATGTTCATAGCTATACGGTACCCAGAAAAGCAACCAGTCCAGATGAACATCACAAGATGAATGGATAAAGGAAACATAGTATACATACATAATGAAATTTTATGTAGCTATAAGGGGAATTGTAACATTGAAAGAAAATGGACACAAGTGGCAAGTTGAATGATAAGGGATTTAAGCTAGACTCAAAAAGACACATTTTATTCTTTTATTTTCCTAGTCAGTGTTCTATTTCTATGAAGATTCACCATGACCAAGGCAACTATGTAGCCTCAGATTTTTCAAAACCTACTTCAGATACTTCAACCTGCCTTCTAGAGCACCATCCAAACACAGGGGAGAAAACAGATAGTAAATAGGACAAGGGGATGTGGACCTGTTTAGAAGTAGTTCTTTGGGCTGATTCCAATCTCAGTTTGCTAAGATACCAACAGGCCAGTTCATAAGTGTCACCAAACATGAATCAGCAACAGCAGCATAATCCAGCAGAAACTACCAGGCTACTAATCACCTAATCAGCAGGAGTCAGCGGAAGCTACCAGAACCAGCCAGAATCAGGAGTTCTCTGCCATGCCTCTCATTAAAGTGAAGACCAGCAAAGATCAAGACTAATAAAGAGTGGCATAGCTAGCTATGCAAGTCTCTGTCACTGATCACTGAGTCCCACTTATACTCTCTCCAAACATCATATGTCTCCCACCAGTCTTGCCTCAGAAAACCTTCACAAGAATCTTCATCATGTGCATGACCAGAAACTTATGCTTGACAACAAGAGAAAGCATTTAGTTGGGGCTGGCTTACAGTTTCAGCGGTCTAGCCCATTGTCATCATGGTGGAGAGAATGGCAGCAAGAGGGCAGAAGCTGGAGCAGTAGCTGAGAGCATCATGTTGATTGATAAGCGAAACAATGACACTAGACCTGGCTTGAACTTCTGAATCCTCAAAGCTCACCAAGTGACACACTTCTTCCCACAAGACCACACCTCTTAATCCTTCCAATCCTTTCCAATAGTGCCACTCTGGTAGCTAAGCACTCAAGTATATGAGCCTATGGGGGCCATTCTTATTCAAACCATTACACATATGTAACCTAAATTCAAGAGTGTAAGTACAACTATATATGTGTGTTTGCAGCTCACAAAACTAGAGGCGGGATTATGAAGGAGTAATCTGGAGAGGTGGAAAATAGAGGGTCATGGAGTCCAAGAAGTGGTTAACTAGAAGAGTGACTAACCAGGGGAGGAAAGAGAACTATTGTGGTGGGGAAGGGACACGGGGAGCAATGGTAAAGGGAAATAAATAAGCCAGGGCTGGTGGCTCAGTGATGAATGGTACTTGCCACCAAGCCTGACAACATAATTCTGTCCCTAAGATCCATATGATTTCTATACCCTGCTCTTGCGCTCCCCAGAAAGAGAGAGAGAGAGAGAGAGAGAGAGAGAGAGAGAGAGAGAGAGAGAGATATGATTAATTTTTGAAACGTATAATGACACATATGTATGAAGGTGCTATAATAAAACCCTTTGCTTTATATGCAAACCTAAATTTTAATAAAAACAAATATAATTCTTCATCTTCTGCAGTTTTCCAACAGGTGAATAAACAGCATCCCAGAAGATCAAGAAAAACCATACCTGCTGGGCAGTGGTGGTGCACGTCCTTAAACCCAGCACTTGGGAGGCAGAGGCAGGCAGATTTCTGAGTTTGCGGCCAGCCCCCCCCCCTTTTTTTTTTAAGATTTGTCTATTTTATTTATGAGTACACTGTAGCTGACTTCAGACACACCAGAAGAGGGCATCAGATCCCATTACAGATAGTTGTGAGCCACCATGTGGTTGCTGGGACTTGAACTCAGAATCTCTGGAAGAGCAGACAGTGCTCTTATACACTGAGCCATCGCTCCAGCCCCCTTCCTGCCTTGTATAGAAACAAGCTTCTCATTGTTATGATCCTGGTCAAAGTTGCTGAGGTAGAAACCTATGTGTCTGTCTTGCCTCTCTGAAGTCACGTGTAATGATAAGTCATGATAAGCAAGCCTTATCATGCAGCTATAACTCAGGCTTTGCTGGCTAGCTGTAAGAAAGGTTCTGGTACGATTATTTTTCTTTGAGTTCCTGGTAGCTTCCTGGTGGCTGCCCTGACATGCTATCAGGCAAGCGACACTTCATTTTGGTAAAGACATGTTAGTAAAAAATGGGTAAAGACATTTTCCTCCTTTATAGTCTCAGATGACAGTCTAGAGAGACCACAAAGGGTTTAAGAGCACTTGTTCCTGCAGAAGACCTGGGTTTGATTCCCAACACCTACATGATGGTTTATTAACATCCATAACCCCAGTTCCAGGGAATCCAGCATTCTCTTCTAACTTCATAGGTACCAGGCTTATGTTTGGTGCACATACAGACATGTAGGCAAAACATAGACACACAATAAATAATTTTTAAATTCATTTGGACTAGTGCATGAGAAGATTATTTAACATACAGATTCACCTAAAGCAAATATAGTTGAACATATCACAATTCCTGTACTGGAGGGGACTGAAGCAGGGGTATTGTGAGTTCAAAGTCAATTTTGTGTACATAGCAAGACCTCATGTCAAAAAAGCTACATGTATACATACAGGTGCCTGGACTCTGCCACTGACAATTTTACTTGTAGTATGGAGCATAGTGTAGGTACAGCACTCCGGTGATTCCACATGTGGCTGAGTTGGGGAACCTCTAGACTTGGGGTTTGGGAGGCCCCTGTCTCTTCTAACAATGATTGAATAACTGTCTTCCTAACTAAAATATCTTGAGTATATTCTTCTAAGATCCCTGACGATTAAAGATCCCTAAGTTCCCTTCTAGATCTAAAGAATCTAACATTGTATTAGATTTCTAAGTTACAAGCAGTTCACTAACACGACTGCACAGTCTTCCCAAGAAGTGTTGCTGAGACAACTGGATAACAACTTGCAAAGTACTGAGTTGGACCTAACTTACACCATATACTGAAACAAACTCAACATAGATTAGTAAATAAATAAAACCCCTACCCTTAAAACGTAAATGTAAAATAGAACATGGCTCCAAACAACACAGGGAGCCCTGAGGTAAGTAACAAAAGACAAGTATTAATGTCCACAAAAATGCTAATGTGAGGGCAGGGGAGATAGTGAGGTGCGTAAGAGCACCCGTCTCGCAGGCATGAGGACCTGAGTTTGAATCGCTAGCACCGAAGTGAAAGGTGAAAATGGTGTGGCTTCATGGGGAGATCAGTGGGAGACTGAAGCTCCCCTGAAGTCCCTGGCCAGCTAGTCAGCATCTTTCAGATGGCCTGAGTTTCGTTTCCCAGCACCCACAGCTAACAACTGTCTTTAACTCTAGTTTCAAGGGATCTGACATCCTCTTCTGATCTCTGTGGCCACTACACATACATACTGCACAGACATGCATGCAGGCAAAACACCCATACATATAAGATTAAAGTTAAATAATTTAAAGTTATAAAACAACAAAATAGGGAATTAAATTAACACAGGAATGTAGAAAATGCATGTGCCTTACTGCTGGGTTAGGTCTCTAGCCTGAAGAATCAGCCTGACTCCATCTTAGGCTTAGAAGCCATCTTATAGTAAAGACAAACTAGGTTCTTTCCTGTTCATGACTCAACTTCTGTTTCTCAAGGATTGGGCTATGCTCCACCTGTAACCTTAGCTATAAATGCTTCTGAACAGCCTGTTCCAGGAATGGAAATCATGTCTTTGTCTCAAAAAGTTGTTTATAATCATCTTGCAACCCGTCCTTTGTTTCAGAGGTTCCATGACCACCAGTGATTACCTCGCTATGCCCACCTTGCAACTCTGTCTTTATTTCAGGAGGTCATTATGTCTGACTTGTGACCCCAGCTCTTTTGCCCACCAAATCCCCCTACCTCTGAGCTATAAAAGCCTTGTCTTCTCACATCCAATGTTGACCTCTCAAATGCCACCTGGTAGTGGTGGGAGGCAGCTGTGTGCAAGAATAGAAGAGCGTGCCAGGCAGTGGTGGCGCACATCTTTAATTCCAGCACTTGGGAGGCAGAGGCAGGCCAGTTTCTGAATTTGAGGCCAGCCTGGTCTACAGAGTGAGTTCCAGGACAGCCAGGGGTACACAGAGAAACCCTGTCTCGGAAAAAAACAAAACAAAACAAAACAAACAAACAGAATAGAAAAGCTTGCTTTAGTTAATTGCCTGTCTTAATTCATTTGTCCATGATGACTTTGGTCGGTGGTCTTCCTCCTCTCATCTTTGAGATTAACAATCCCTAGAGAACTCTTACATATGTCTGTGCTCTTGTTGGACAACATGCCAATTATAATGTGCATGCTTCATAATTTGTATATAAATGATACCATATGCGAAAGTATTTAAAACGTTTATTGAAAACTTGGATAAATCTCAGAAAGATGAGCTTTCAGGAAGAGTAATTTAAAAATAAAAAAAGAATTTTGAAGAAAAAAAAAACCTCCATCAAATCAGTGGATATGGTCTACCTTCAACTATGAGTCAAATACTTCAAGCATTCAATTAATAAAATGGCGAGAGAGAGAGAGAGAGAGAGAGAGAGAGAGAGAGAGAGAGAGGTGGGAGAGAGAGCATTGGTATCACACAACTGTTAATAGGGTCACCTTTGAGGCTTTGAGGCCTGGCCTTGTATTTTTCTTATGCTTATTAAAGCTGCATTTTTCTCCTGACATTAAAGCTGTTCACATCAAGCATGTCTTACTTTGTGATGAACAACATAATAGCTAAGTATCTGCATTAGTAAATATAACAGTCTTATAACAAGTTCACAGCTCCTGATAGCTTTTAGCTAGGTCAGCTGCACCAATGAAAGACTGGGTCTCCCAGTCACAGCTGCTCCCTGTCCTCTAAGCTCTCCATCTTCCAATCCCCTTTCTTCAGTTTTCTGCCCCAGCAACCACAGCCTGATCCTCTATTTACTTAGTTCTTGAGCCATGGGCCTATAGTCCTTTCAACAAGAGAAGCGGCTTCTCCAGGTTGGCCTTGAGCTTTCTTTCAATTGGGGTTAAGGTTGCAACCCCATCCCACTCCTCTCTGCTCAGGGTCACTCGCTGATCAACTTTCAGGCGAGAAACTACAAGCCTAGCTTTACCCTAGAAGGCAAATCAAACAAGCAAGCAGCTGAGAACTTGAAAAACAAAATGAGATCTTCCCTCCTGCAGGAAGAACAGAGGCATGGATTCCACTTCTACCCAGTCTGAATCACACTTGTAGATTGACATGAAAGAGTTAAAAATTTTCAAAATCTCCTAGCAGGCTGGCCAGAACCAAGAGTGCAGGTCAGCTTGGTCGTGAGCTCTGTGTTTCAGAAACTTGGCTGACCATAAGATAGATAGATGGTTTATTACGAATAGGCTCTTTGAGAATAGTCTATACAAAATGTTCCCCATGACTGTTCTTGGACCCTGTCACAAACTGACTCTCTAATAACCCTCCTTCACTCCCCCTGGGTTGTGGTTTCCCCCCTGGGTTGTGGTTTTGGCCTTTAAATTTTCTCTGCCTCCAAAGCTCCGGGGTCAGATCCCACTGCCCCTGCGTGGGTCATGGGTCTTGACCTCAACATGTTGATCAAAATATACCTCTTGCTGATTGCATCAAGTTTGGTGTCTTGTGAGTTAATGGGTGGCCACAAATTCCTGAGACTTGGGTGAGGTCCTCCCTTGTGGGGGCCTTACAGACACACATGGAATCTTTTTAAAACACTCCATTACACTATTCCCAGAGTGTCATGCCCAACTTGTCCAGCAAGCAGACACAACACGGTTGGATTCTTCTCATCAGCATTTATTGCAGGAACTAATAATAACACTATGGGGGACCCCATGCAGCCGGAGGGTGCTGCTTATATAGAGGAGTAGATGTTGCCAATGTAAGGATTGGCTAAGGCTACAGTACCTCGTTAGCATATGCCCACTCGGGAGGGGCACACACCAGAATCATGCAGACGCATGTGCAGAATACCTGTTTACCAGAAAACTCTGAAGAGGCAGGCAGGCAGTCGGCGCCATCTTCTAATGTCAGCTACTGACATCTCCCCCTAATTTATTATTTTAAAGAAAGGTCTGAGTCACTAACCATCAAGAGACTGTCTCTAGGGAATACTCAATATAAGAAAACCTGACAAGAGGGTCATTGTGCTCCAGCACCGAAGTGAGTTCAATCTCCCACACGGAACCATGGCAAGCTGACTTGTGTACTATAGAGGCCCCGATTAGAGTGAGACAGAGGAAAACAGAGGTCTGATCCCTTGTGCAAATTGGGAGACATTGTAATGAATTTCCACCCTTGTCCTCGTGCAATGAGTGTACTTAACATACCCATCTCTGTGTCTTTTGTCAGGGAGAGGAAGTTTGACACAAAACCTCTATGCAATCAGACATGCTTTCAAGGAATCTATCCCAGAGTATTCTAGGAACATCCTTTGCACTCCACACATGCACTCTGTACAGAAAAACATAGGGGCAGGTGTGTACACGTAGACCAGTCCTAGTCCGTGAGTAAGGGTTGATCACAACAGCAAGCAGGGCCCAAGTGATCTCAAGTCAAGTCTCAAACATGAGCAGACCCAGATGACAGGGAAGACAGCAAGTTGACCTCAAGACCCAGTGGCACTCTTATTCTTTTAGGCCAGCCAGATGCCTGGGGAGCCACCATCCTCGATAGCAGACAATGCCTGATAAACCACTGCCTTGTGTCTAGCATGATCTTGTTTCAACCTGCAAAGTAGCCACAGACAGAAGGCACAACCAAGGAGAACCACAGCTCCCCAAAGGAATACACCCGCTCATTCCTTAAAGAAGGAGAAGGCACGGGAAATCCAGTTGGTGAAATCTACCAAGGAAATGGGATCTAAGCAGGTGCCATTTAGGGTGGCAATCTGAAAGAGTAATTCTTGAGATAGTCGCTCTTCTTCCGCCATCCAGTTGCCCTTCAGGAAGTCCGATAAGAGTCGACTCTGTTTGATAGACTGAGAGAAGTTAGCTTTCATAGGGGTAACACACAAGCCTTTCATGGGAGAAATGCAGGACAATTGGACAATCCTAAATAAGTCTTCTACTTGATCCTGAATTAAATCTACTCTTTGGTTTACCAACAGGAGTCCTGAGACCAAATGAGTGTTGTGCTCCTGTTGAGTGGCTAGAGCTGTAGCTGTTTGCTCCACCACACTATTAATAGTCTCATTTCTAACTGCAGAAATATTATATATCCAAAGTTGCTCCCCAAACCATTCCCTCAGAGGATCAACTCAGAACGAAAAGCAAGTAGCTATCAACAAGGTGGAGGTGCCACTGCTAACCCTGCAGCCACGTCCCCCTCACCACAGCTCTCTAGTGAGATTGAGTGCCTCATGAGTCAGGGCCATTCCTCAAGGACATTCAGAAAGCAATGTCTTATGCCAAGTTTGTAAGTGGTGAAGAAATTGTCTCTGCCTCAACAGATAGCCAATTAAAACTGTGGAATGTGAGGATACCACACTGTCTGTATTCCTTCAAGGGTCATATTAATGAAGAAAAAAAAAAAAAAGCTTTGTAGCTACTATTCTAAGTGTCTTTTCTTCCTGTGACCCAGCAGTAACTTAGAGTCCAGCAGTTCCTGCTGAGATAGAACAAAGGCCATGTTGCCTAATCCTCTGCAGTTAGGCTGCAGGTGTTAATCACCCTAGCCTGCAGTCTCTTACCCTCAGAGAAAGTTTTTAAGATAGCACAAAACTATTTACTAACCCCTTGCTGGTCTTAAGGCTGGGATAAATCTTCCTTGCCTCTTTGCTCCCTTCTTTCTTGTCCTTATCTCCCTGGGAGCACTCAGATCCCCTCTCTTTGACTTCTTCTAACACCTCCTCGGTAGTTCTGATTGCTGTTTTACATTCCTCACTTTCTAAACATCCATGGATGACCTTCCACATAGCTTGGACTCCGACTTTAAGACTGCCCTGCTCCCAGGCGAAATCTAGATCCCTCCCTAATTTTTCCCAGCATTGAATTGTGAGGCATCCTGATACAGCAAACCAGGGAGCGATAGTGTTCACTTCCTGGAGAAAAGTGTCTAGCATTTTTTTCTTAAACTTGAGGCCTTTTGCTTTAAGCACGCCTCTGAGCGCTTCACGAACCAGGGCAGGTTTGTGAATTACCCATGATTTTTTCTTTTTTTCTTCTTGCTGCTTCACCTGCAGAGCTTGAATCACCGCTTTACCTGCAGACCTTTATACACAAACACACACCGCTTCTCCGAGGGCAATTAAATAGGGTCACCGCTTCCCTGCGGATTTTCTTTATCTTTTACAAAAGCAAACAGAAAGCAACATGTATGACCAATGGGCTCCTGATGTTACTCACTTAACTATGTGAGCTTTATTCCCAGCAGATGCATTCATGCCCCGGTCTGTGACAATTTAAACAAAAACAAAGAGCACAAGCCACAATAGCAAAAAGCAAAACAAACACTCCAAGCCACAGTGGATCAACAAGAGGAAGCATTTTTTTCTCTTTTTTCTTTTTCTATTCTTATCTTTTTTCAAGAACTTAGTTTCTTTGTGCTCTTACCGGTACCGCAGTTCCTAGACTGATGAGTTCTGAATCCACGAGGTCAATGTCCTCGGGTCTCCCCATACGGGCCACCAGAATGTCGCGCCCAACTTGTCCAGCAAGCAGACACAACACGGTTGGATTCTTCTCATCAGCATTTATTGCAGGAACTAATAATAACACTATGGGGGACCCCATGCAGCCGGAGGGTGCTGCTTATATAGAGGAGTAGATGTTGCCAATGTAAGGATTGGCTAAGGCTACAGTACCTCGTTAGCATATGCCCACTCGGGAGGGGCACACACCAGAATCATGCAGACGCATGTGCAGAATACCTGTTTACCAGAAAAATCTGAAGAGGCAGGCAGGCAGTCGGCGCCATCTTCTAATGTCGGCTACCGACACCAGAGAGACACACACAAACTCCCCCATAATTCCTATGGCATTGCCCATGTCACTGTTCTCTTTCTTGAAACCAAATGCCCTATATGTCACCTTAAGAGAGGGTTATTGGGGCTGGAGACATGGCTCAGTGATTAAGAGCACTGGCTGCTCTTCCAGAGGACCTGAGTTTAATTCCCAGCATCCACATGGCAGCTCACAACTGTCACTCAAGTTCCAGGGGATCTGACACCCTCACAAAGACAGACAGACAGACATTCAGGAAAAACAACAATGCAAATAAAATATAAATAAATAAATAAATAAATAAATAAATAAATAAATAAATAAATGGATTTATTTTGGCTCAGGGTTTTAAAGGATTCAGTTCATCAGGGGAGGGATACCATGGCAGAGCCATTCAGTTCACAACATGGTGATCCAGAACAGGGTATCAGATAGAGAGCTTCAAGAAGTACCCCAGCTCTACCTATGGTGGTTTGAATATGCTTGGCCCATAAGAAGTAGCACTATTAGGAAGTGTGGCTTTGTGAGGAAGTGAGTCATTGTGGGGGTGAGCTTTGAGGTCTTATGCTCAGACATTGCCCAGTGTGGAAGGAGTCCCTCCTCCTGGCTACCTGTGGCAGACTGCCTTCTCCTGGCTGCCTCGGGATCAAGATGTAGAGCCCTTGGCTCCTCCAGCACCATGTCTGCCTGCATACTGCCATGCTTCCTACCATGATAATGGACTAGATCTCTGTAAGCCAGCCCCAGTTAAATGTTGACCTTTATAAGAGTTGCCTTGGTCATAGTGTCTTTTCACAGCAACAAAACCCTCACTAAGACAGCACTGAAGCAGCTGCTTGCTCCTGCAGATTCCCTCCAGCTAGGTCCCACCATCCAAAATCTCCATAGCTTCCCAAAATAGAACTAAAGCATGAGCCTATGGCAATACGTCATATTTAATCCATAACAGTCATACTGGTACCCAGGTGCTATCACATTGAGCTTAAATAGTTAATGACCAAGCAATCTAACCCTGAATGAAATTCATGAAGTAGATGGTGGCTCTTGTTCCTTCTAAAGACCTCTCGTGTAGTAAATCTATGCCTTCGTCCTTGACTCTCCCCCAGGAGGTACAGAAGAAGTTGAGATGGATGTGCACGTCCACCACACTGGGGAAAACACAAGAGTTCATTGTTTCCTCTGAGGATGCTAAGGATGGGAAGCCAGAGGCCTGATGACACAGCAGACCAGGGTGGCTAGTCTCAAAAAGCCTTCATAGCCACAAGTACCTAGGAGACCAGGACTGAAGCCAAAAGAAGATCAGAGGACTTGGGGTCATAGAAAGCCATGGCAAGAAGAGTCAGTTCAAAACTGGAAAAGAAATATATGGCTATGGTGGATCACATGTAAGCACATAGTCCCAGTACTTGTTGTTTTGTTTTGTTTGTTTGTTTGTGTTTGTTTGTTTGTTTTGTTTTTGGAGACAGGGTTTCTCTGTGTAGTCCTGGCTGTCCTGGAACTCACTCAGTAGACCAGGCTGGTCTAGAACTCAGAAATCCTCCTGCCTCTGCCCCCCAAGTGCTGGGATTAAAGGCGTGCACCACCACGCCCGGTGTTAATTGTTTAAAGTCTATTTCTGTGTTTAAGTGTGAGGTGGGGCTCCACTTCATTCTTTCTCATGTGTTATTGTCTCAGCCCTGTTTGCTGAGCAGACTATTCTTCCTCCATTGAGTGATTTGACATTTTTTAAAATTTAATACACCATAGATTTATTGATTTGTTTTTAGACTCTCAATTATATTTTATTGATCCATATGTTACTGATTCATATGTATGTTCTTATGCCAAGTGCCACACTGTTTTGGTTACTGTAGCTGTGTAGTAATACAATTTTAGTAAATTTAAGTATTTACATGTAACTAGTGATTACCATATCTGACAGCACAAAATTAGATAAATTTGAGTTAGCTCAGTGTGGTAATCTGAATGAGAATGGCCCCAACAGGCTCACATATTTCATGTTTGGTCCCCAGTTGATGGCACTGTTTGTAAAGAATTAGGAGGTGTGGCCTTGTTGGAGGAAATGTGTCACTTGGAGTGGGCTTCTGCCTGTGGATCAGGATGTAAAGCTCTCAGCCCAAGTGCAATGCCTGTTTGCTTTCTGACATGATGACAATGGACTAACCCTCTAAAACTGTAAGCAACCCCCTAACTAAATACTTTTACACTATAAGTTGCCTTGGTTGTGGTGTCTCATTACACAGATAGAAGAGTGACTGAGACATTCATATGATACAAACATCACGCCCATCCTGTCTCCTCACATCTGGACCATGGATCTGCTGTTGTTTTTAATTTTAAGCTTCTTTCCTCCTTCTTGCCACTCTCATGGATCAGCTTTTTTAAATTACACTTTAAATCATTATCTAGCATTTTTTGTATACTTATTATTTTAAAAGTCTTACTGGAATTCCTAACACTTTTAATTAACATGTTAGCTCTCTTTTTTCTTTTGATGATCAATTGCTATCTGGACAAAGAGAAAGAATTTTGTTTGAGGATGGAGGTCAGTTGGTAAGAGTAAATTTGGGAGTATAGGTGGTCTTAGGACAAGTGACAGAGGAACCATCAGGAGCACAAAGGCCACAGTCATACACTTTTCCAGGGTCAGGCTGAGAAGGGATAATTCTCGATGCCAGCCTTCTGCTGGCCAGGGCCCTTCTGGTCAGTGTGCAGGCTCTGGAGGATAACACGTTTGACACTACAGAGCTGAATATGATGGCTCCAGGGGACCAATGAAAAGCAATGCTGTTTCAAAAGAGAACTGTCAATCACTCAGAGTTCTCTTCCTTGCCCTTGCTTCCTTCTAAATGACCATGACACACACAGTCAAGATATAGCGGAACCATCTTCAAATGTCTTGCAGCTCCATGCTGGTCTTCATTGTAGAAAGGACTATGTCGTTTCCTGGAATGAACGTGGAGGCAGAGGGAAGGACAGTCATGGCCAACTACTGAGGTTGATATGCGACACCTGTATCTCGAACCCCAGGTCCTGACATATGCTTCTGGTCCTAACACCTCCATCTTCTAGGGTTTCATTTGGTCTGAGAGTGTTGCCCCACCCCCACCCCTGCACACACCACTGGCACTGATGTTCTCTGAGGCTCACAGTTCTAGGACACAACTTCCTCTTTTTAGACAGACTCTTTATGTAGCTCTGCTTATCCTGGAAAAGACCTGATTTTATTTGAACACACAGAAATCCACCTGTCTCTGTCTCTTGAGTGCTGGGATTAAAGGGGTACACCTGGTCCTTTGCTTTTGTTTTGTTTTGTTTTGTTCTGTTTCTTAAAGATATTTTTTATGTGCATTAAGGTTCTGCTTGCTTGCATGTATGTATACCATTTGCATGCCTGGTGCTGAAGAAATCTAAAACAGGATGACAGATGCTATGGAACTGGACTGTGAGGCATGTGGGTGCTGGAACCACGCTCAGGCTCTCTGCAAGAACAGCAAGTACTCCTAAACACTGAGCCATTGCCCTAAGCTCTAGGACATGCTTCTTAAAATGTGAACCATGGATCACATACATATACACATACACACACACATATACATATATATCATATACACATACATCATATACATCATATACACATACATATACACACACATTCACATATACATCATATATATACACATATATATATCATATACATATACATCATATACACATATATACACACACATTCACATACACATATACATCATATATATACAATACATATACATCATATACACATACACACACACACACACACACACACACACACACACACATATATTGTATGTGTGTATATATTGGGTTGCACAGCTGAATTAGGGTACCAAAAAAGTTGGCAACAGTAAAGGGTTTCTGAATGCACAACAACCAAAAATTAACTTTAAATCAAACATATAATAAACCTATGGCGTTTACAGTGTTTTACTCGTGTGATATCATGGGACTTTGTTGTAGCCTAGGAACTGAACATACAACCCATGCAATTGTCTGCCACCCGATGTCAATGAACACTGCCCAAAACACCTCAGCTCAGACTCACAACTAGAATGTGTTACAGATTGCAGAGTTTTTCACCTTACACACATTGTTTTCAGTTCTTAAAGAATTATGATTATTTCATTATGGAAAATAAAAACTAAAAAACTATTAATACGTTCCTACCATTATCCTTTATGATGAAGTTAGTCAGTCTTCAGATTGTACTGTGATTGAGCAGTCGGTCCATCAGGGGGTAAGGCATTTGCTATCAAGCCGAGGACTGAAGGAAGGACAGAGCTGATGCCCACAAGTTAGCCCCTCACTTTCACATGCATACTGTGACACATACTCCCTGGCCACCCTCCCCCTCACTCCCCTAACCCCTGCCCCCCTCCCCCACCACATACTTATGTGTCTGAGTGTTTTACCTGTGTTTATGTGAGCTACATTCCTGCACTGGCCAGAAGAGGGCACTGGATCTCCTAGAACTGGAGTTAGAGCCAGTTGCGAGTCACCATGAGGGTGTTGGGAATTTAAATTAGGTCCTCTGGAAGAACAGCCAGTGTGCTCTTAACTATTGGGCTATCTCTCAGCTGAAATTTTTAAAATAAAATTAATGTTTAAAGTTAGTTATGGTGAGCCGGGCAGTGGTGGCGCACACCTTTAATCCCAGCACTTGGGAGGCAGAGGCAGGCGGATTTCTGAGTTCGAGGCCAGTCTTGGTCTTCAGAGTGAGTTCCAGGACAGCCAGGGCTACACAGAGAAACCCTGTCTCAAAAACCAAAGGGGGTGGGGGGGAGTTAGGTATGGTAACATATACCTTTAATGCCAGCACCTGGGAGACAAGAACAGGCAAATCTCTATGAGGTCCAGGCCAAACAGACTCTTTCTCAAGAAACTGAATCAAACATGTAGGAAATGTCGTTTAAATTGCTGACTTGGCTTTCTTAAATAGTTCTACGTGACTTTTGTTTGTAGTACGCAGAATCTCTGGAATGTTCTAGACCATGCTCGTTTTGTTCTTTATTCCATCTGACACAGGATCTCACGTACCCCAGGCTAGCCTCAAATTCCCTATGTAACCCGGAATGATTTTGAACTTGATCTGATCCTCCACCTGGACTTCCAGAGTGCTGGGATTACTGTTAGGAAGCTCTACACCCAGTTTGAAAATTTTACCTTGTGGAACAATGCCATGGTGAGATCTTTCCAGACTTTATCACTAACGTGTAAAGTAACTCAAGAAATCTTTTTTTTTCCTTTTTATTTTTATGATGTCAGGCTCTTTACCACAATTTCCCCAATCTATGAAAAAACGCTGAGTAACTGGGGATGGAGGAGGATCCTGAAAGCCATTGCTCTGTGCCTGTCAGACTTATAGGACACAGAAATACATCTGACCGGGCTGGCAAGATGGCTCTGTGGGTAAAACAATTGCCACATGCACTTGGCAACATGCATTCAATCTCCATAAACCACTGTAGAATGTAAGACCCTAAAGTTGTTTTCTGACCTTCATACATGTGTGTGGCACACACACACACACACACACACACACACACACACTCAATTAGTAAATAAGTTAATAATGAATTATTCTGTGGAGGTTTTAGAATACTTATTTTTATTTTATATATATGTATATATAAAATATATACATGTATACTGTGGGCATGTCCCGTGTCTGGGAAGGCCAAAATTGAATGTTATACTCCCTGGACCTAGAGTTATAAATGTTTTAGAGGTGTTATGTGGGTGCTGGGAATCAAATCCAGATGCTCTGAGCAAAAGAGCAAAAAGTGCTGTTAACCACAAAAATCACCTCTTCAGCACCAATAAATAGCCAACTTTTAAAGAATCACATCTGACAATATTTTAACCCCTTATGTTCTGTGATATCTTCCCATATAATATTTGTTTTGGGGCTTCATGTACCTGCTACTGCTGTACTCCAGTTACAGCACGGTGACTGACATAAGGAGGCACACCAGTTTCTTGGGTGGAATAAGATACCACCACATGCTTATTATTTCACAGTGACTAACACACCTAACTCACATAGACACACATACACACACGCATACGCAGACACACACGAAAATATATATCTTCTTGATTATATATATATATGAATATATAAAACACACTATACATGTAATGTTTGTATGTATTCTATAGGTCTGTGTGTATGTATGTAAGAAGGTATGGGTTTCCTATTGCTACAGTGACTAATAGCCCCAGAGGATGTAGAGGCTGGACCTCAATTTCACTTCCTGTTTCTCTGGTAGAAAGAAAACATATATATTCCTCCTTAGCCTTGTGGTCAGAAGAGTGGGATACCTCTGGCTCCGGTTGACACAAGACATTCCGATCTGCTTCAAAGATCAGAGCATTGCACACTGTTGTCTCCTCCTTTAAGAGTTAATCCAGTTGGGTTTATCACTCACCTGGCCAGGAGTTGATCCCCTAAGGAAAACTGATTCAGGCTACGGTCCCCTAAGGAAGCTGAAGACATGTTAAAGAGATGGGAGAAATAATTGTCTTTTTAATGAGATAATATACTTATTTCCCCCCCCCCAAAAAAAGCCTCTCTCCCATACAGAACTCCCATCACATGGCTCTGTGGCTTGCCCAGAAGTTACTGAGGTAAGAAACTTATTTTATTTCTTTTCTGTCTCTTTTTCGTTCAGTTACTGATCAACACTTAAGTACAATTTCCAAGATACCTGAGGCTTTCTCACTAATTCTCTGAAGCAGTCCCTCCTTTATCCCTCGTGGGCACCTTGCCCTCCCTCCGTGAAGCTCGCTGAACTCCTTTGGTAAGCCTTGCTGTTTTCTCGGACCCTGAGTACGAAGGCGTGGTTTCCTCGGTTCCTATCGCCAACGTTCTTCCCTTAGCAGCTGCTGAGAGGTGCAGCTTGCTAGCTCTGTTATTTTTTTCTCAGATGCTAATAAATTATATTCAAGCTTCCTTTTGAGTCCATTTCTAAATGTTTTTATTAGCAAGACTAAGCCCTCAAAAGAGGAATACCAAAAATTCTCCAGTAACACTACCACCAACGTTTTATATTTGCTGTGTGGCTACTTCCTCAGAGCACCAAATAAGGGTCGTGACGGATCAGTGCTCTGTGAGCCTGACACAGAGAATTCCTCAACCTCTGGCCTCACCGAGGAAACCCACTGCACCGATAATTCAAAGTGTCGGTCCATTTTCCCGGGATATGCATATTTCTGTTACGTTGAGGGATTTCTGGCCTTAAGGTTAATTTTAACCAGTTGTGCTTGGTCTTCAATCATGTGCTTTAATGAATATCACTGCTGCCAGGAGAAATCCCTCCACTGAGTTGTTATATTTCAGAAATGTCTAACTCTGAAAGTAATAGAAACTTACTGTAGAAAATGAAAACATCGTTTGTGACAATGGGTTTTCTTAGCTTTTGTTTTTTGGTTTTTTGCGACAGAGTTTCTCTTTGTAGTCCTTGTTGTTCTGAGACTCACTTAGACCAGGCTAGCCTTGAACTCTTCTGCTTCTGGAGAGCTGGAATTAAGTGGGCCACTGCCACCTGCCTGGCTTTGTTTTTTCTTAGTTGAATAATGCATGCATGCATTCCAGGGGGGAATTGTTCTCCAGTGAAGTAGTGGAGAGCAGGCTGAGGATGGAGCTACCCATCTAAGACCCCAGCTCTTGAGGTGCTGAAGCAGGGATAGTGCAAGCTTAAAGCCAGCCCAGACAGCAATAATGTTTTTCCAAAAAGAAAGGGTTGGGGAAAGACGTGGAGTTCTAAGGTAGGAAATGAGAGCTGAAGAAGTCAGTCATTAGTCCTTCTAGCTGCTATCCAAGTAAAAGCTCCTGTCTTGCCTAAAAAATCTTCTGTAAAGGGTGAAGGAGATCGCTCAGCAGGTAGAGGTTTGCTAGCTGACAAGCTGAGTTCAGTCCCCAGCCCCAGACCCCGTACAGTAGGAGAGAACTAGCTCCTTTAAGTTGTCCTTTTACCTCCACACTCATGCTGTGGGGCATGTGCTCCCCAATATGTAGTAGTAGTAGTAGTAGTGATAATAATAATAATAATAATAATAATAATAATAATAAACCAGCAAAAAGCAACAGTTGTTGCTGATGAATAGAAGAGGATTTTTAGCCCTATTTAATGACTGGCCTCAGGGCTATGACAGCCAGAACCTTTGAACTAGTCCCAAAGACTAATAGAAGAATGTGGAGAGAGGAAGTGTAATAGATCTGTAACTCTGCTTCACAGAAATGACCAATTTTGACGTAGTGTATGTCCTTGTACCGTGTGTGTGAGTGTGTGCGTATGTGTGTATGTGTGTGTGTATGTGTGTGTGTGTGTGTGTGTGTGTATTATATAGACCTGCATTACATAAATACTTTCCTTGTTTTTATTTTTCTTCTAAAATTAAATCACAGTATTTATAGTGATTTGAATGAAAATGGTCGCCATAGACTCCTAATCCTTAGTCACCAGGGAGTGGTACTGTTTGAGGATTAGGAGGTGTGGCCTTCTTGGAGGAGCTGTGTTACTGGCTGTGGGTTTTGAGCTTTCAAAAGCTCATGCCAGGCCCAGAATCTCTCTGCCTCCTGCCTGCGGATCCAGCCTTGCTGGTCTGCTTGCTTCCGCTACGTCCATGGACCCTCTAAACTGTACACAATCTCCAGTTAGACGCTTTATTGTATAAGAGTTGCCTTGGTGACTCTTCATAGCAAAACAACAGTGAATACAACAGTAGTAAATGGTATTAATGTTCTTTAATAGTGCATACTGCTGAAGCATGAAGAACTTGAGTTTGAACCCACTTAAAAACCAACTGTGACTGGGGGAGTGGAGGCGGCAGATTCCTGGTCACTACCTAACCAGTCCAGTCCAGCTTTAGGTTCAATGAGAGATCCTAGCTCAAAAAATAAGATGAAGAATAATAAAGGATTTCAAACCCTGTCCTCCATGTGCATGCACACATACACACGTGCATGTAAAACACAGATACATACACAACTCAGAAACATGCTCACACACAAAATAAATACCTGGGAAATTCAACTCACAAAAGAGCAAGGGTTGTTTGGCTAATGGTTTTGGAGTTTTGGATTCCTGGTCAGTTGGCCATGTTGCTGTTGATCCTGTGATAGGGCAGTAAATCATGTCAGGGAGCATATCTCAGAGAAAGCTGCTGACTGCCTGACCAGGACTCAAACAGGAAAAAGAGGGCGGGGTCAGGCGATTCTCTGTGAGGACACACACACACACACACACACACACACACACACACACACACACGAGCTGTATTGATCTTATGTGTTAGGGAGAGAAATTCATGTAACTACTTGTCCATTACAGATGCTTATCAGCACAAGCTATTGTCACAATGGCTCTAGTGTAAATACATTTAAATTTATTATTATTATTCTTATTATTATTATTACTATTTTAGTTTTTCGAGACAGGGTTTCTCTGTGCAGCCCTGGCTGTCCTGGAACTCACTCTGTAGACCAGGCTGGCCTCGAACTCAGAAATCTGCCTGCCTCTGCCTCCCAAGTGCTAGGATTAAAGGCGTGCACCACCACTGCCTGGCAGTTTATTATTATTATTATTATTATTATTATTATTATTATTATTATTATTATATTTTACATTTAAATATAAATCTACATAAGTATCTGTAATTCTTCCTTAAGCATGGACAACCAGGACTTACAGGGCAACCCTAGCTATCCTGGAACTTACTATCGTAGACCAGGCTGGCCTCAAACTTAGAGATTCCTCTGCCTCTGCCTCCTGAGTGCTAAGAGTAAAGGTATGCACAACACACCCAATTTGTGTTCGGAAATCTTGATACATTTTTTCCATTTACTAAACACAGTTTTCAGAATAGGTGATTTACAATATTACAAACACATGAAAAAAGATATTTTTCAACTTTTAAAAGATGTCTTATAAGTGAGATGAAATGAACTTTTTTTTTTTCTTAATTTCAGTGCTAGGCATAGAACCAAGGTCATGGCCATGCTAGGTCAGCGGAGCTGAGGCTTGGCCACACTAGGTCGGCGCTCTAGCGTCATGTTACCCAGAATCCTCACTGCTACGTGACCATGCTAGGTTGGCACTCTAGCATCGCATTACCCAGTATCCTTGCTGCTGCGTCCTTTTTACAATGTTTCCCCACGCTGTCAGATGCAGCTGTGGTGGTTCCTTCCTTTTTTTTTTTTTTTTTTTTTTTTTTGGTTTTTTCGAGACAGGGTTTCTCTGTACAGCCTTGGCTGTCCTGGAACTCACTCTGTAGACCAGGCTGGCCTCAAACTCAGAAATCTGCCTGCCTCTGCCTGCCAAGTGCTGGGATTAAAGGCATGTGCCACCACTGCCCGGCTGGTGGTTCCTTCTTATATCTGCTAGTGTGAAGATGTCAAAGTTTACTCACCCCATGCCGAGCACTTGGGTGGTTTCCCATTAGTACTTTCCCTATAATGTATCCTTTGGAAAATAAATTCCCACTGTTTTTTGAGAGTTTCCTAGAAGTGGAATTATTGGACCATACATATTTACTTAGTAGACGTTGTCAACTGCCCAAAGTGACTTTAACAGTTTCTGCATCAGCAAGATGTGGAAGTTGCAGTTACGCTGTGTCCTCATCAACACTTGGTGCTGTCAGACTTTAAGATTCTATTCTTGTGAACATGTATTTTCTGTGCTTACATGGACCCTTTATTTAGCCCTGTCTTTGTGGTTTTGATATGAATTTCCCCATCTGTTCAGGTCTGCTTATTTTCATACCCGCTAAGCTGAACATGTATGGAAATATCTTTGTCCAGTCTGCAAGTTCCTCTTTTCACTCTTGTAATAGTATCTTTGCATTAACAGAAGTTTCAAGAACTTTCATGCAGTCACAAGTGGCTGGTGCTTTTTATAATGCCTGCTTACGTCATCTCTGCCCACTCCAAGAGTACGGATGCTCTTCTATGAGCCTTTTCTCTAGTAGTTTGTGGTTTACTCTTTGACAATTAGACATATGTGATCCAGTCAGGCAGAGAGGGGCCCAGATATCTTGTGTGTTAAACAAATAATTATCTGTCCAACACTGTACAATGGCAAGGCATCTTTTACAGAATTACAGGAGCACAGCGCCACACCTAGCTTGTGCACTTGCATGGTGAAATAGTAGCATCCATGGTTTTTCCTGATTGCTATGTACCAATTCCTCATTGGCAAGCATTTTAACCTTCACCTTTTATTCATGCTATAAGTACTTTCCCAGGTTTCATATGACTTGGATTTATTTATAGTTTCTCTTTCTGTAGAGAAGTATTACATTCTTATGAAATAAAGTATATTCATATTTTAGCTTAGTAACCTTACTCCTGTTATTTTTATGCTTAGTAAATCTTTTCCTAATCCCCATGAAGTTTAAATATAATGGGAATATTCACAATGTAGATGATATGTAACTACATGAATGTAAATGTTATTTTCTATAATATCCAAAACCTTTCACTTTCTAGAGTAAAGGAATTGAAGTCTGCGCCTAAAGGTGGAGAGAATAAGTCTGAATTTTAAATTGCAACTTCTGGCAAAGTGTTAGCTGTCTTTTTAAAATCCCACCAGCACAGCTCTTTTATCTCTGTTAGAAAAGAATGTTCCCACCTGTAGCTATTTACTGAGGCTCCAGGTGACCGGAGCAGAAATGGCTGTGGTGACCTATGGGGGACCTCAGACCCACACTCATGCCAAGAAAAGAAGCAGAACACAGTGACAGCTAAGTCCATGGTAATAAGGACAGAGCTAAGGACATTCCCTAGTGGAAGTAAGGGTGGGAGGGTCAGAACACCTCATCTGAAGTCCCATTTCCGACTCCCACCCTGACCCTAAACTCTGTGTGGTCTTGTGGGGGAAGGTGGTAGAACACATCCTGGAAAGCCCATTTCAGACGAAACTTGGTGACGAAGCTTTCTGTGTCACCACACCTGCTGGGGTGGAACTTCTCACTGAGTCAGCCATGCGCCCACGAGTAACTCATGCTTCTGCATGTGACCCCAGTAAGTTCATAAGGTTTGACAGCCTGGGGTGAGTGGTATAGCTTGTTTATGCCTGTCATAGTTGTATCTGGGCTGAACAAATGTTTCTTTACATCTCTCCAGAAAAAATTCATGCAATTCACTTCATGGGATTTGTCTGGACAGAGGACAGTCCCAGCCAATGCAGTGGCTTCTTGTGTCAGGTTTTCCAAGCGTGCAGGGGACTCTGGTTTCAATGACTAGAGCTGAAACTGTCAGCCAGTGGACCTGCCTGCTGTACAAGTTACCAGAGTAGTCAAGTACCTGCCAGACAGCAACTTTTAGCCGCTGTGGCTCAGGGGGCTGCCTGGGAACTACTAGCCAAATTATGAGGCTTTACTGTGCCTGCCCAAGATGGTAGTGCCCCCATCTCGAGGGGTTCTGCTCACTGTTCTGGAAGTACAATGGGAAGACCCATAACTTGGCTATTTAAGGTAGGTTGTTGTTGTTTGGTTTTGGTTTTTCGTTTGTTTGGGATTTTGGGGGTTTTTGTTTTTTTGGGGTTTTTTTTTTTGGTGTGTGTGTGTGTGTGTGTGTATGTGTGTGTGTGAGAGAGAGAGAGAGAGAGAGAGAGAGTTTCTTTGTGTGTGTGTGTAATCCTGGCTGTTCTGGTATTTCTCTGTAGACCATGGTGGCTTTGAACTCATAGAGATCTGCCTGCCTCTGGCTCTTGAGTGCTGGGATTACAGGCATGCGCCACCACTGCCCAGTTTGTTGTTTTTACAAAACCAACTCTTTACGTGACTCTAGAGAGAGGTAGGATAGAAGCCCTGGTGGGGTTGGAAATGTGGTTTTCATTCTGACTTGATTTTGATCCTTTGCTTGGGATTTTTTTTTTTTTTCCTTTTGCAGGAGAAATAAAGGAAAGGGATAAACCCCTCTTGGCACAATGTATGTTGTGCTTAGTTCATGGCCAAAGACAGTTTTATGGGAAAGTCTGCTGTGTGCCAGCAAGGCATTTTCTTTTCCTCCATCCATAGTTTTAAAAACAAAAACATTAAGTAAAATAAAATCTCCCATCTCCCCACGAAAAGAAGAGGAGGGGAGGAGAGAAGGAAGACACAGAAACTTTCTCTAATATGAAACGGTTCAGATTTTAGTCTTTCCAAAACAAATAATGCAAAGGATTGATAACAGCTATGGAACACTTAAACCTTGGCTTTCTGCTGGTTGATGTCCCGTACTGCTCTCTTTGGTGGACAGCCAGGAGGACTAACACTGGGAGGCTGAGCGATGAGGACCTTGTTTGGCTCTCCCATATGACTCTCTAAATTCCTGGTTTTTCAGCTTTTTTTTTTTTTAAGCTAAAATAAGCCAATTTAGATGGAAATAGATTTTTTTCTCCTTTTCTTAAAAGTATGTTAAATGAGAGGCTGAAGAAATGGCTCAGCAATTAGAAATGCTTGTTGCTCTTGCAGAGGACCCAGGTTCCGTTCCCAGCACCCAAGGATGGCCTAAAACCTTGTGTAACCACAGTTCCTGAGGCTCCAGCACCTGTACTGTGGACACCTCTGTGGACACCAGGCACACACACACACCTGCAGGCAAAGCCTTCATCATGTAAAGTAAGTCAATCTTTAAGTTTTTAAAGTAAAATCACTTCAATTGTGTTTTAGTTGCTCTTCTATTGATGTGAGGAGACACTATGACAAGAAAACGCTTAGAAAGAACTTAATTGCAGATTTGCTTACAGTTTCAGAGAGTGATCCATGAGCATCAGGGTGGAAAGCAGTAGCTGAGAACTTTGTGTCCTGATCCCCAGGCAGGAGAGGGAGGAGAGAGAGGAAGAGAGAGGTGGGGGGGGGGAGGAGAGACTAGGTCTGACATGGGCTTTTGAAACCTCAAAGTCCACCCCCAGTGACATGATTAAGCAGTCATAGAGGCCATTTGCATTCAAACCATCACAAGGTATGATGACTCACACCTGTACTCCCCAAACTTGAGAAATAAGATCAGCAGTTCAAGACTTGCCTGGGCTATATAGTGAAGTCCAAGGCAACCTGCACTACCGGAGACCCTGTCTTCATTATGTTAAACTCTATTTGCATATTTACATACAGTCATGTCTGAGACTGATTGCAATGAGCTGCAGCCCTTGTTGATTGTTATCTACATCAAAGAAGGTGCCCCATTGTCCCAGGATGACACCCCTAAGAACTGCCCAAAACCTGAAAGCCCACACTCGGGTGGGCTAGTGAGTTGCCTTAGCAGGTAACATTGCTTACACCATAGCTGACAACCCGCATTCAATCCCCACAGTCCACATGGTAGAAGTCGTCCCAAGTCCCACAAGTTGTCCTTTGACTTGCAACACACACAAGTAGCAAAAGCTTTTTTTTTTTTTTTTTAGATTTATTTATTTACTTTATGTATA
This sequence comes from Rhabdomys pumilio, assembly GCA_030674055.1. Lineage (NCBI taxonomy): Eukaryota > Metazoa > Chordata > Mammalia > Rodentia > Muridae > Rhabdomys > Rhabdomys pumilio. Next base: position 76,472,838 of record JANHMN010000010.1, read on the forward strand.
TGAGTACATTGTAGCCATCTTCAAACACACCAGAAGAGGGCATCAGATCCCATTACAGATGGTTGTGAGCCACCATGTGGTTGCTGGGAATTGAACTCAGGACCTTTGGAAGAGCAGAGCAGTCAGTGGTCTTAACCTCTGAGTCATCTCTCCAGCCCTAGCAAAAGCTTTTTTTTGTTTTGGTTTTTTGGTTTTTTTTTTTTTTTGGTTTTTTGAGACAGGGTTTCTCTGTGTAGCCTTGGCTGTCCTGGAACTCACTCTGTACACCAGGCTGGCCTCGAACCCAGAAATCCGCCTGCCTCTGCCTCTGCCTCCCAAGTGCTGGAATTAAAGGCGTGCGCCACCAGCGCCCAGCCTAGCAAAAGCTTTTTAAATGAAATATTTCAAGATTTTATTTTCAAAACACTTTTGTTTGTTTGTGTGTATGATTGATCATTCATTTGTTTTGCAGTTCTAGAGATTGAACTCAGAGCTTTATGTATGCTAGGCAAGCTTTCTTCCACAGAGATATATCCCACACCCTGAATTCCTGGTTTAAAAACAGAGAAGCCAGCTAGGCATGGTGGTCCACAACTTTAATTCCCACACTCAGGAAGTAGAGACAGGCAGATCTCTGAGTTTGAGGTCAGCTTAGTCTACATAATGAGTTCCCGGACACCCTGGGCTACACAGACATCCTGTTTCAAAAAAGCAAAACAAAGAAGCTGAGACCGGGAGAGATGATTCAGTGGTTAAGAGCACTTGCTGCTCTTGCTGAGAACCTGGCTTAGGCTCCCAGAACTCACATGGTGGCTCACAAGTGGCTGTAATTCCAGTACCAAAGGATCCAGTGCTCTCTTTTGGCCTCTGTAGGCACCAGACACATACTTGGTGCACACACCTACAAGCAGGCAAAAGCTCATACATGGAAAATAAAATTTATAAATTAAGGAAACATAACAGAAAGGCTGAATTATGGCCATACCAGTGATACAGCTTTACATATATCTTTGAAAGCTCTTTGGGCCCACATAAGACACAGAGACGAACTCAGTGCTTTCTACCTAGGTTGTGTGTTCATTCACATCACATTGATCTAATGCATGTATTAACTCTGTTCACATACATACAGGCGGAAAATGAGGCTGAAATAAATTACCTCTTTTTTAAAAATTGCAAAACTCCTGAGTGAGTCACATATTTTTCTTAGACAAATGAGGTTAAAACAAAGGCCCACATAATTGTCTGAAGGACGCAGATACCATGAAAAATAAGTCTTATCCTGAATCCCATTCAGTCAGTCAGAACAATGCATTCTGCTTTTCCTAGAAACACTCCTCTGACCCATGACCCAACCCAGCATCGAAAAGTAGAAGCCAACCCTGGAGGGGAGATAGAAGTTAAGAGAAAAACATTACCAGACACATGAATGTATGTATACAAGTGTGCATGTGACTGGAAGCTCCTAGAAGAAAAATCACACTTGTATTAAAAACTACATGGCTGACTGATTAGAACATGCGTAGTCCTGGCTGTCCTGGAACTCATTCTGTAGACCAGGCTGGTCTCGAACTCAGAAATCTGCCTGCCTCTGCCTCACAATGCTGGGATTAAAGGCATGCACCACCACTGCCCGGCAGCTCATCATTTTCTAATCCTTTCTTTATACTGATAATGATAAGTCTAATAATAATAACTATTACATTTAAAGAGCACTCAATTAATAGTCACAGTGGTTCCTGTGAGGTAATTACTCATATGTAAGGATGGCATTGAACATGATTAACAAACGATACGAACAGTCAAACAGAACAAGAACCGTGGACGGAGGTGCAAGTGTAGCTGGAGAAGTCTATGAGGAAGCTTGAGCTTGCTCTCACCATTGCCTGCATCTGAGGCTCCAGCAGTCGTGCACCTTCCAACCTCCACATACACCCTGCTGTGCACGCACACCACACACCCTCCGCATACACCCTGCTGTGCACGCACACCACACACCCTCTGCCTACACCCTG
>JANHMN010000010.1:76474841-76485921 GCA_030674055.1 Rhabdomys pumilio
CACACCACACACCCTCCACATACACCCTGCTGTGCACACACACCACACACCCTCTGCATACACCCTCCTGTGCACGCAACCACCACACACACACTTTTTAAAGTATGTCTTCATGAAGGAGAAAATCCTCCTAGATCACACAAATAAAACACGAAGCAGGGTTGGGGTTCTTTTTTGAGGGGGGCTATCCTTCAAGACAGGGTTTCTCTGTGTAGCCCTGGCTGTCCTGGAACTCACTCTGTAGATCAGGCTGGCCTCTAAGGACTGGGATTCTTGTGTATGTTTCTAACTCTAGAGCCCACATCCTAGACACTTGGTGTATGCTCCACAGACCAGAGAGACTTTGCTCTTGTCACATGCTTCCACTCCTACCAGCTGTCAAATCACAAGCACACCTGAGCAAGAGCAGCCTGTTCACACTACTTCCAAAACCTCAAGGAGCCACTGCTGTTTGGAGAGTCTTCAGCATGTTGGTGCTCACCATGGGAAACGATTTACATAGAGCCAGAAGGAGGTGGCACATACCTCTGGGTAGTATGCTTGAGGCTGAGATAGGAGGATGACAAGTTTAAGTATTGAAAAAATACATCATCATAGTAACAAAATAGAGATTACAGCTTTTCCTGGCAATCCTTCTAAAAGTAAAATCAAGAGAGATTTTTAAATTGATGTACAGTACTATATTTATTCATACTAAAAATACCGAGTGACATATTAAAAATAGCCCCTTTTGACATAAAAGCCCATTAGCTGTGCTGTCATGCTTGCTTGGATACCGTCTACACTCAGCATGCAGGACGAGGCCACTGATGTTTGGCCTCTGCCAATGACACAAATCCTGTATTCAGCTCTGAGGTAAAAAGAAAAAAGGATCTTTTAACTTGATTTCTGGCAGCTCCCCAGGGAGAGGACAAACAAAAGGGAACCCCAAGAAAAACCTTTTTCAATTTTTGTTTGTTTGTTTGATAAAAATCCTGTTTCGCTGAAACAGTACAAACAAACGCTTAACTTACACAGTCCTTTAAAGATTACCAGGCCTGAGCTTCCCCAGATTATGGGAATGAAAAGATAATTTTAAAAACTTGAACTATCCATTGAGAAAGATCTGCTGCTCAAGTAGCTGACTCAGTCTGAGGACTGTGTTATGGGCTTTTTGTGTCCCTCGAAATTCTTAGGTTGGAAGTCCTAACTTCCAGTGTGGTGAGTGTGGTGGCATTTGGAGGAAAGGTGTTCAGAAACCAACTGCGGTTAGGTTAGTTCATTAGACCTGAACACTCATCATGGCGATAGTTTCTCTCCACTTCCAACCCCAAATCTTAGGATATTGTAGGATGGCAGCAGTTGACACACCAAGAGGTCCTCAACAGATAGTTAATTTGTTGCTACCTTTAATTTAGACTTCTAGTCTCCAGAACTTGAAAAATGTCACTTAGTCTGTCATAATTTGTTGGTTTTTTTTTTCTTTTGTTTTGGTTTGTTTGTTTGTTTTTGTTTGTTTTGTTTTTTTGAGACAGGGTTTCTCTGTGTAGCCCTCGCTGTCCTGGAACTCACTCTGTAGACCAGGCTGGCCTCGAACTCAGAAATCAGCCTGCCTCTGCCTCCCAAGTGCTGGGATTAAAGGTGTGCGCCACCACCACCACCCGGCCTGTCATAATTTGTTATAGCAGACCAAACTAACTAAGACATTGTAGGTCAAAACTCTGCTCAGAAATTCAAATAACCCCTCAATGGCCCACAAAAGACTATAGAATACTGATACAGAGGTAATCTTATGGCCATTTGTAATGAAGGTTTGCAAACAACTTCAAGATTGAGAGGATCCCAGTCTTATTTCTGACTTGAAGGCATAACAAATATCTATGAGCACTAATAAATACAATGAAATAAGAAAGACTGAAGAAGAGATACATGGGCCCAGAGAATGCTTTAGCAGATACAGATGCCTGCTGCCAAGACCAAAAAATTGGGTTTGACCTTCTTATTGGAAAAGGATAAGCTTGGTGTCCTACAATTCAACACAACAACGAAGCCAAAGGACCAAGCAAGGCAACTTCCTTTGCACAAAGGGTGCACCAGACCCAATCCAGGCCCTGCGGATCTGGCAGGCAGTGTCTTGGTTTTTGTTCACAGCAGGTGGTGACTGGGTCTTCACACAACTGGCTGGAGTCACTTTACCATCTTTTGGGACAGGTCAGTTTACAAAGAGTTGGTGCGAAGGCAATGAAGGGAAGGAGTCCATTGTTCCAGGATGAAGTTCCAGGAATGGAGGTGGGTGGGGAGGGGTGGTCACAAACAAAAAGTGTATCTAGTGTGAGAGGTAAAGAAATTTCTATAAAAGTTTTACAAGGCAGAAGAGATTTGTGGATGTTGGCCCCTGCCTACCTAGTTATCTATGAAAGAAAACAAGAAATGAAACACTTTTCACCCCTGGAACCCATAGGTTGTCCTCCATCACCGTATTTCTCCCAAATTGCCCCTCAACCTCCATATGCAGGCCCTAGCACATGCCAGACACATAAATACACACACACACACACACACACACACACACACACACACACACGAAAGAGTATAGTTTTAAAAAATGAACATTTAACTTGTCCGATGTTATCAGTGTTCACCTAAGAAAGTATGTTATCCCAGTCCTCAGAAGATACTTGTGCTGGGTTCCCTAGTTACAGAATATCAACCTCCAGTTCCAAGACAACTGAATCTTTAGCCTAACTCTTTTCTCCCTTTTCCCCTACTTCAATAATCTATCAGAAAGTCAAAGGTGACAGTCATCGCAATTAGCTTTCTATGCAGTTGAACCTAATGTAAGGCAGCTACTGCAAGCTGGAGCCAACCGTAGTCTCTCTGTACCGTGTGCCCTGGCCAACCATAGTCTGTTTCTGCACCAGGTACTCAAACAGCAGAAGTTAAGGGACAGGATCAGGATTGGCACTGTTGCAGCACCTGGGGAAAGATTGTTAAGGAAGGGAGATCAAGAAAAACTCAACTCAACATGGAGAACCTTGAAAATATTGTGCTGAGTGAAAGAAACTAGCACTTTCCTTGGGAAGAGGAAAATTCATGGAGACAGAGGACAAGTGGGGTTGACAGGGGTAGGGGGACAGTGACAGCTAATGCTTCTTCTGAGGGTTTTGAAAAAGTGAAGTCCTGATGATTAATCACAGCTTTGTGACTTTACCAGAAACCATTGAAACAGATACTTTAAAAGTGTAAATTGTATCATAAAAGAATTGTAACTCAAAAAGGAAAAAAATAAATGTTATTCTGTGGTTATTCGTTAAGATCACATCTGAATTACTGACTTAGCAACTAGTGAGGTGTACAGTCTTGAGATATTTTAATGTACTTTTTTGTGTACCTGTGCTACATAACTCTCTGCCCTTCTACTTCACATCAGTCAAAGAATATTGAATTGGCTTTCTTACATATGAAAACAACACATATGTAATTTGTTAAGATTCAGAAAATACAGGAGGATATGAATAAAATAATTTGAAAAGCCTACCAGATTAAACCATCTTTGTTGGTTCAATTTTGCTTTAAAATGGTCTCTGTTGAATAAACAGAACCATTATTAACATTTTTGGTGAGTGTTCTTCCATGCATATATAAAGCAGAAAGTATTTTTTTAACTATATCTCTGTGGTTTTTTTTCTTCTGCACATTCTTTGTGTGTACACCACCACCCCTCATTCTATATAAAACACTCTTCCCCCTTAGATAATTGGGAGTATTAGAGCAGGAATGAAAAGAGTGAAAGAGAGCTGATATTAAGCTTTTTACTTCAAAAATAAGAATTTTGAGCAGATATTAGAAATTTTGAAGCCAGGTATGGCATCATATAACTGTAATCTCAACACTTGGGAAGTAGGGACAGCAGGGTCAGGGGTTCACTTCATCCTTCAAGGTCATCTGTAACATAGCAAGTTGAAGCTCTTTCTCAAAAATGCAAAAGGAAATAGGGGAAAAAATGGAGTCAAGCATGGTGGCCATACCTGTAATTCCAGCATTTTGAAGGCTCAGGCAAGATGACTCTAAATTAAAGGGGCAACCTAGCCTGGCTACATCACAAGATCATGTCTCAAAATAAAAGAAAGAATGAGAGGGGGAGGAAGGGAGAGAGAGAGGGAGAGCATGGAAGAGAGAAAGAAAGAGAGAGAGCATGGTAGAGAGCATGGGAGAGAGAAAGAGAGAGAACATGAGAGAGCATGGGAGGGGGAGAGAGAGCATGAGAGAGCGTGGGAGAGAGAAAAAGACAGGATGGATGAATGAGTGAATGAATGAATGAATGAATGAATAAAAACAGCTTTGAAAGCCAAACTTTGAGAATACAGTATGTAATTGTAATGACTACATTTCCTATTAATTACAAGAGATAGACTACCTAATCATACACATCATGGAGTTTCACTAGAAGCCAGGAAGAAAGAAATCTCAAGATGTCAGAGACAGGTGAAGCAGACATGTATTGTGACCACATTTTGTAGGAATGCCTGGCAGGGGCAGGGTACTATGTTGGACAGATCCAAAGGTAGGTTAAAATGGACAGAAAGCTTTGCCCTGCTCCCCAAAAGATACTGGTAGAAACCCCATCCTACTACGGGGATGGAGGCAAACCACAGGATGTGACTGGTCTGTGAGGCAGAGGCAAGAGCAAGTAGCCTTCAGCACTATGAGGCAGAGCAGCAACCAGGACTGCTAGCTAGCTGCAGTGTAGCTCATATATTGCACACATACCGTATTGCACACACACACACATGTAGTGCACACACACTGCACCAAGCAGCCTGCCATGACCCCCAGCCCCAGTGCCAACTACACAGCAGCCATCTCAAGGAGAAACAGCCTTGTTGGGGAATTGAACTTGCCGCTGACTCACTGTTTATTCAACAGAGACCATTTTAAAGCAAAATTGAACCAACAAAGATGGTTTAATCTGCAACAGAGAACCTTAACTGGAAACTTAAAAGATTACATGTTAGCAAATCACCAGAAGCTACGTGCTTTTGCTCCCGAGAAGTGAATTGTCAATCTCCACTCCAGAGTTTAGTCATATTTTTATCAAAGTAAAATAAATAAATAAATAAAAAGCTGTGTTTTGAGCAGTATGCTTTTAAAAATTACATTTATTTATTTTTTATTTGTTTATATGTGTAAATATATACTATGGCACTTACATGTAGAACTAATAAAAACTTGTGGCTGCTTGTCTCTGAGACAGGCAGTAGTGATGCGTTTAATCCCAGAATTTGGGAGGCAGACATAGGAGGATCTCTGTGAGTGCAAGTCCAGTCTAGTCTATAGAGCAAGTTCCAGGACAGTCAAGGCTACAGAAAAACAACAACAGCAAAAGTCCCAAATTTGTGGGAGTTAATTCTCTCTTTCTGTTTGGGTCCTGGGTATCAAACTCAAGTCACTGGCTTGGAGCACATGTACCTCTGTAGCCTGGTATTCTTCACTTGTGATATTATTTAATGTTTTTATTTATAATTTAGAGAACAAAAACTATGTGGCCTAGGCTGGTCTTGACCTCACTTGACCAGAGTGTTCTTGAGCTCCCGGCCCTCCAGCCTCTACTGTCCCAGTGCTCAGATTACAGGCATGTGCCACCATGCCCAATCTTTTTCTCTGTCCTCCTCTTTGAACCACTTTCAGTGCTGCATGAAGCAGACACTATCACTTCCATCTAAACACTTCTGGTCTATCATTGTGCGTAAGCAATTAAAACTAAAAGCTGAACCCCACCTGCTCCCCCCACACCAAACAAAAACCCATGCAGCAAGCAAAAGATAGCTGAGAGAAAGCATCTCAGGGAAGGAGCACAGAACAGTTGCCCAAGTTGTGAGTGAGTTTAGGCAGATCACCTTTTCTCTTTCAGATTTGTGACCTCCATGTCCCAGTTGAAGTGAGTGCCTTTGCTGTCCTACACGTCCTGGGTGAGACTCGGGTAAGAAAATGATAAGACACCACTTTAAAATGATCATATACAATTTCTAGTGCCAACCTTATTCATTGTGTGTGCACCTGCATATGCAAGTGTGAGAACCACAGGGTACACATGGAGGGAAGTCTGTTCTTTCCTTCCACCACATGGGTTCCAGTGATCAAACTCAGATTGTCAGGCTTAGCAGCAAGCACCTTTATCTACTGAGCCATCTTGCCAGCCTTACCACCTAATTTTACCAGTGATCCCCAACTAGAATACCAAAGAGCCAGAAAGCAGCCTGTCTTTGCTGGACCCTCCTCTGGTATAATCATTCCTGCAAATTCATGGCTTTAGAATAACTGCCACACCCCTCCACCTCATTCAAGCAACCAGTGTGGGCCTTGCCTGCAGCCACCAGTCTGTAGTGGAGGATTGTTGGGTTTTTCAAGAACAACAGAATGATTTTTGTTTAGCTGACTTGTGGCAATTTACTGGCATTGGTGGGGAAAAGTTATTTAGAAGCAGGGAAGCAATCGGGGCATTTATCATTCTAACAGTGATTAAAGATCTGTAGTCAAAAGACTGAAAACAACTTCCCCAATTAACCAGTCTTAGAGGTCCTGATTGGAAACCAACAAATAAAGTGAGATTTTCTTCACATATCAATAGTCTTAATTTATGGGATAAACAATCAGAAAGCCTAAGTATCTCCTGGACAAGGTAATGAGCCTTGATCCCAGGACAGGTGCTAACCTGTTCTGTTGCACACGGAATGTGCCATCACCAATAGTGTCATAGTCTCAAGTGGTGTGTGCCTAAATAGTTCTTTTGCTATGCTTTTGATCAAATTCAAAATCAGATATTATTCACTGTCTGAAAAATATCTTTAAAAAAAAAAAACCCACAATGTTTTGCTGTTGTTGCTGGGCTTCATTTAATCTCAGCCCTCAGAAAGCGAGGTCTAGGCTAGCCTGGTTTCTATAGCAAGTTCTAAGTCAGCCAGGGCTATTTAGTGAGACTCTGCTCCTGTCTCAAAACAAAACATAAAACCCAACGTTTTTTAAACATTGCTGGACAAAAAATATTTTTTTTGCTGAGCCATTTATTCCCTTAGAAATATTAAATGCGTATTTTTCATAGATCAAGACCTCCAAGAAAGGAGAGCAGCCCAGTTTAGTCACAGAAGCAGGCCACATCAACAAGGCACGCCCTTTTCTGTGCATTCAGAGGCGTACTGGCCCACTAGGAGGCGGCAGAACTTCCACTAGATTAGGCCCCTGGAGAGATGTTAGGTCATAGCATGTTCTTGGAAGGGCTGCTGGGGTCTTGGCCTCTGTTCTTTGTGTTCCACCGTGAGGGTCTGGGAACGGGCTTCTTCCACCACATGCTTGTGCCATGATGTATTAGTGCCTGCCACAGGCCCAGAGCAACTGAGCCAACCAACCATGGACTGAAACAAAATAAACCTTTCCCCCCTGAATTTATTTGTCTTGGATATTTGTTCCAGTAGCAAAAGCTGACTGACACATCTGGCATGCAGCTAACTGTCTTTATTTTATTATCCATTTATTAACTTATCTCTTAACAGTGTTGGAGGGTCAGAAACACATCCTAGTATATGTAGCCAAGCCCTGTTATATATCTATAGCCCTGTTCTTTAGTTACCATTTTTTTAAATAAAGTTTATTTTATTCCATCCTAGGTGAAAGAAAGGCTTATTTTGAAAATATAGAAGGAGCTGGAGGGATTGCTCAGTGGTTAGAGCACTTGATGCTCTACCAGAGGACTGGAGCTCAGTTCCCAGCACCTCTATAGGTTAACCCACAACTGCCTCTAACTCCAATATCAATGCCCTCTTCTGCCCTGGGGTTGGGTAGGGTGGGGTGGTGGTCCCTTCATCTATGTGTGCACGCATATGTAGACACACATATACACACAAGTAAAAAATAAAATACATACTTTTTTAAAAGGTTCAAAAATATTTTAAAGTCTTTTTAAGACAAAGTGATATAATTTGGTTTGGTTTTGTCTGTCTGTCTGTTGTTCTGTTTTGTTTTGTTTTGTTTTGTTTTGTTTTGCTTTGTTTTGTCTTGTTTTAGACAGGGTCTCATCACATAGCACTGGCTGTTCTGGAATTCCACAATTAAACCAGGCAATCCCCAAATTCATTTGGATTTGATTACTTCTGCCTTAGAGTTATCTTAAAGTTTAAGAAAAATCTAAAGTCCACTTTTGTCTTTGTGTAACTATTACATTTTTTTTCCTGAGACAGGGTTTCTCTGTGTAAGCCTGGTTGTCCTGGAAAGCTATTACATTTTAAATGTGTAAAATAATAAAATTTGCTACCACAAAATTTCGGTTCTCAGCCTACCATAAAATTAACCTGCAAGCACTAGAATGAGTTAACATCCACAGCAGACGCATCCCTTCTTCGGTCCACAGTCCATCAACGGTGAGTAGGAAGCATGTGGGTGTGCTGTGGGACTGTTGGACGCTTCGACAACAAGACAGCATTCATTCTCAGAACAGCTGACTCGAGTCCTCTGCGGGTCTCTCTTTACAACCCTGGCTCGTTCTTAGCGGTAATTAATTTACTGGGAAGATTTTATGAGAGGTAATTGATAATGCAAACACTGTTCTCTGATTCAAAAAAAAAAAAAAGTCTGCTTTTTTATACCTCCCATCGCTGTATGTTTTTAAACTGTAAACGATTTTTTAAAGACACTATCAGACATTGATCAAATTACGTTGTGTGGCAACCACAAAACTCGACAATGTAAATGTTGTCAAGAGTCATCTTACAGCCTACAAATGAATTCTGAAGAGTATTTGACAAAAGCACAATGCCAGTCCATCTAGATGGTGTCCCTAAAACTTGTCTGAAAGGCACTGGAGCTTCGATGAGGAGCTGGGCAGCTATGGAGCACTTCCTGGCTGCTGGCCTGATTCTCCTGTTTCTCTTTGGCCTGCCGTAATGTTATTGTGTTATAATGGGCAGGACCCCTTTGGGGTCCTGGTTAATGATTTCTATGCCTGTTGTTTTGGCCATGTCCTCCAGGAAGTCCTTTCAAAACTTTTCTTTGGAAACCTGCTTTATGAATGGAAGTCCAAGCAGAGGGTAGGCATCTGCTAGTCACTCTGATGTCTGTCCATTGTCAGCACCTGGTTATGCTCTGTGAAGGGTAGTTTCTATGGAGAAAAGAACACTACAAGCCCAAACTAATAATCTCAACTCTCAGGAGGTTGAGGCCAGAGGCCAGAGACCAGCTTGCACTACATGGCAAAACTCTGTTAGGGAGGAGAAAAAGAGTCCTGGGTCCTAATTCTAATTTTGACCATGCCCCTTTGTAACTTTGTGTCTTTTGGCAAACCACTTAAACTAAATGAGCTATCAGTTGCTCATCTGTATAGAGAAATAATAACTTCTCTAACTCCCTCTTAGTTACTGTGGGGAACAATCAAGACAACTCAAGAGACAAATACTTTGCAAACTCTAAACTCCTAAACAACTATTATCAATCTTTATTGTGGCACAATACAATGTTAGAGTCTGTTTTCACACGTTTAGGAGTAGCGGTAGTAAATACCACTACTGTATCACAACCATCCCTGAAACTCCATCTTCCCAGACTGAAGCTCTTCACTCACTAAACAACCCCGCCCCATCCTCCTTCCATCATTCGCACCTCTGTGCCACCATCTACACCCACGATTCCACTGCTTTAGGTACTCCAGATATATCGAATCACATGGTATTTGCCTTTATTGTTGTTGGTGTTGTCTTGTTTGTTTTGCTTTGTTTTGTTTAGAGACAGGGTCTTTCTGTGTAGCTCTGCCTCACTCTGTAGATCAGGCTACCCTTGAACTCACAGTGCTAGGACTGAAGGCGTGCACCACCACCTGCCAACATTTGCCTTTTTTCCTATCTCCCATAACACAACACCTTCACGGTCCATCCTTGTTAAAGTATGCGCTAAAATTTTAGTTTTTATTTTTAATTTTTTAGAGAGCCAAGGTCTTGCTATGTCATCGAATATGGCCTCAAACTCCTGGACTTAAGCAATTCTCCTGCCTCACCCTTCAGAACTCTTGGGCAGGAAGTGAATGACATTTCTTTTAGGCTAAAAATTGTTTCAGACACCCACATTTATATGTCCATGCATCTGTCAATGGACATTTAAGGTGTTTTGCCCTATAAGTGACAATGAATAATGTTGTTGTGATGACTGGTGGGGTGAGATGCTGTTCAGGTAGCTACTGGCTGGCTGCTTGTGACTCTTTTGGGTACTTATCTGATGGTGCAGTTGCTGAGTAACTCCATTCTGAAGAACTGCCATGCTGTCTTCAGCAGCAGCAGCAGCAGCAAGCAAGTTCCTAGTTTCTCCACAGGCTTGCCAACGCTTACCAACGCTTGTTGTTTTCCATCTTTTTTTTTTTTTTTGTCTTAGTAATAACTATTGTAGCAGGTAAGGCTGTATCTCACTGTGGTTTTATTTGTGTTTCAATGGTGATTAGTGATATTGAGCATCTTGCTGGCCATTTGTCTCTTCAGAGAAACATCTATGTAGGCTTTTGTTCTTTTTAAAATTGAGTTGCTTTTTTCTGTTGTGTTGTAGGTGTTCTGTATCAGCTCTGGATAGTTGTCCTTTATTGATGTGTGTCTTAGTTAGGGTTTCCATTGCTGTAAAGAGACACCATGACCAAGGCAACTCTTGTAAAGGACAACATTTAATTGGAGCTGGCTTACAGGTTCTGGGGTTCAGCCCATTATCATCATGGCAGAAAGCATAGTAGCATCCAGGCAGATACGGTGCTGGAGAAGAAGTTGAGAGTTCTACATTTTTTTCCAAAGGCAAACAGAAGACTGGCTTCCGGGTAGCTAGGAAGAGGGTCTCAAAGCGCACCCCCACAATGACAAGCTTCCTCCAACAAGGCCACACCTCCTAACAGTGCTGCTCCCTGAGTCAAGTATATTCAAACCTCCACAATGTATGATTTGCAAGCGTTTTTCTCTCGTTTCATGAGTTACCAATTAGTTTTTATTTTTATTCATGTATCAAATCCTATTTAAAAGATATGCTTACCTTTTTTTTTTTTTTTCCGAGACAGGGTTTCCCTGTGTAAGGTATTTTTTTAATATTT
>JANHMN010000010.1:76485931-76591793 GCA_030674055.1 Rhabdomys pumilio
CTTCTACCTCTACATCCTGAGTTAGGATTGAAGGTGCGTGCCTCCACACCTGGCTTCCTATGCTGCCTTAGTAGCTACCCATATCACCGCCTCAGGCACTCACTGTCCCACCCTTACTGGAAAGGCCAATTTATGGATCCACAAAGAGTGATGGATTATCAGTAAATATTTTGCAGTGTTTTGTATAGTAATATTTTCTTTACTGTCTTATATGATCCTAAATGCTAAAGTTCAGAATGCTCTGAACTCAAACTTTTTAATTTAGCATATGTTGGTTCTCTTCAGATTTCTGGACATTTTGAATTGTGGGTTTTGGTTTAGCAGTGTTGAGTAGGTAATCCAGGCAGATAGAAATCAGAAGTACCTGGTGATTGTAGTGGTACAGGTTTGTAATCCCAGACCTTGGTACATGAACACAGGAGAAGCTGGCATTTAGAACCATCCTAAAGACCAGCCTCTACCTCTAGTGAATTAGAGACCTTGTCTCAAAACAGTTGATGTGGGAGGAGCCACACTCTCATCCCAAGCACTTCAAAGATTTCCAATCACGAATGCTATTTGACAGTTAAACTTGCTGAATATTTAACTGGAGCATAATTTTCTTTTAAAATAATTTTAAAAGTGTGTAGTATTAATCCATGAACTTGTAATACACACTAGAAACTATATAATTTATTTTAAGGATGACAGGATTTTTTGGAAGCATTTATTATGTTCCAGTTACTTAACTTGACACATGGAAAAAACAATGTAGAATATTTCTAATAATGATAACAAATACAATTTATAGCAATAATAATAATAAATTGTTATTTTATTGGTCACTTTTCTAGGGAAGCACTGAATGCCCTTTAGTCTTAATGCCCTTAGTAATAGTTCTCATTAAACAGATAATTCATATAGTTTGCATACGACAGAAGTTTAGGAAATGGTAGTAGATTAGAAATCATGTCTTTCTGATTAAACAGCCTGGATGAAGCTTTAATTAATTATATTATACTATACTAGTAATGATTGTCTCTCATATAGAAGGTCTTAAAATATTTCTAAGAAGCATAGCCCTTTTTGTTACATAAAGTTAATCACTGATTGTGCTGCAGTTACCTGACTTTTTCTGAAAGAAAGAGAAAATAATAAGTAATAAATCTCAGCCTTACAATTTTTTTTAAAATTCAGAATGTTTAAAAGTTAAAAAATAGCAACAATTTAGCAAACTAAAGAAATTTCATTTGGTGAAAGCAAATAAAATATAGAAATATGTAAAAATTGTCTATTAGACATTGTTATAATGTTTACTCTTACTGTTACTTATTTATCCACTAGGAATATATATGCATATGTACCTTTCTTTGAAAATGGTTCTTAATGGGTACATAATACTTTACATGTATATTAATCACTAACAGACAGGTGAGTTGCCATTACTTTTACTGTATTCTAAAGTTGTGCCATAGAGAAAAACCAAAAGAAAAGGGCTGTCAATTTCAGTATTGAGAGTCTGTCTCTCCAAAACCAGCATTGACAAATGAAACATTCACTATTAACAGTCTTTTCAAACAAAAAGCAGCTGCCTTTGCCTGTGTCTTTTTTCCTCTAGAAACTATAAAAAAGAAAGAATAAGAAAAAAAAACCCTTTATCTTCATTTTCAGTGTGAAATGAAAGCTTATGATCAGTTAAGGCTCTCAGAAGCATCTGAGAAGGGCAGACAACCTGTGCTTACTGAAGGGAGGGGCTCATGGTGAAGTCATTTGCAATGAGGGAGTCCATGGTAGAAGTATGTAGTTTCATCTAAGAAGGGAGACAAAGTAGAGCGATGCTGAAGCATACACAGTCACATGTTCAGAAACAGCTGGTCTCTGGCATTGGGAGGTCTTAGCACTGTGACACCTGTCCTGCCCAATCACTTGACAGTTCATTCTGCTAAAAAGAAAAAGCAGTCATGGTAGCAAAAACTTAACCAAAGCACAAAAGGACACATTGAGGGAAGGAGGGAGGGAGGGAGGGAGGATGAATGAATGAAAATGTTTAATTGAAGATCACACTTTATAGCCCAGGCTAGCCTAGAATTTGTGGTGGTCATCATACCTTGGCCTCTCAAACTAGAATTAGATGTGTAAGCTACCTACCATTTATGGTCTCTCCTCCACTACCACCCCCACCTCATTTGAGTTTTGAGACAGAGTCTCTCGCTGTATACCTAGATGTCTTAGAACTCAATTATTAAATCAGGTATCTTCAAACTTGAAGTGGTCCTCTGGTCTTTGTCTTACAGGAGCTAGGATTATAGGTGTACACAGCTGTACTGGGAGTTGGAAAAGCTGTAAGCGTTTCTGTAAAAGATGATCTCAAATTAGGAATATAGGAACTTAGGGAAAAGGTGGTAAACTAACAGGAGATGGAATATAAATTGAGAAAATTCAGAAAAGAACTTGAAAAGACGAAAATCCAGAATTTCACATGAAATTAGAAGGAAGATAGATGTGAGAATAGATAAGAAATGAGAAACCAGGCTTGGTGGCACATGCCTGTAATTGTAAGATTTGGGAGGTGGAGGCCCGGAGGATTGTGAGTTTAACATCATTCTTAGTTTCATAGTGAGTTTCAGTTAAGACCAGCTTGAGCTCTGGGAGACCATATCTCAGAGGGGAAAGAGGGAGAGTTAAAAGAAGAAGAGATGGATGATGATCCTTCCTATAATTTCAGTATGCCTGTTTTCTCTGTTAGGTTATCAGGAAGGAAGGTTATAAGTTTGAGGCCAGTCTGGACTGTTAGTGAGTTCTAGGACAGCACTGGCTGGGTGACAAGACCGGAAAAAAAGATGTCCAGTGAGGTAGATGATCAGATCTCTGCATGGAGTGTGACCCTTGTGATCCCAGCATGAGAGGCAGGGTCTGACGCCATCTTGGCTGCATGCAACCCTATCTCAAAAAACAAAACAAGACAGAACATAAAGTGATAGAAAGTGCAGTACATCAAGTACTTATAGTCAGAGCCTCTGGATAAAACCAAGACAGCGCAGCAGGATGACTGGTCAGAGAAGCTGACTGATTGAAGTATATACATTAAGGACTGTCTGTACAAAGAAAAATGATCATCTTATGATAGGTGGGCAGCCACATCCCCACAGTCTGTCCACATAATTTATAAGGTATTGAAATTAGACTGCATAGTAGAGCTACATTTATTACAGGAGTAGTATAGGAGCTAAAGATTTTCATGTCCAGCCATACTTTTCTTGAAATCACACATGGAGCTCGGAGAACACTATTTGTATGAACCGTTTTGAGGAAGTGCAAGACAAACCAGCTGGCAGACATCTGAAGAGAAGCTTTGGTGGCAAGTATTGAATGTAGATCCACTCCTTAGGACTTCAGTACAGAAGCCATGATGGCAGAGAGTGATAGCCACAGCCCTGTAATCCTGAAGGTGCCTAATCTTGTCAGAACATGTTGATGGATGTAACTCAGTAACCCAGAAATGGTAAAGGTAGTAAAACACAGGCCTGTAGCCCAGCTCTTCTGGAGTCTAGTGGAAGACGATCCCAAGTTCAAGGCCTGCCTACATTACAGAGAAAGGATGCAGAATAGTCTTAACTGCCTCATCAGAATAACAAATAACCAAAAGGATAAAGACACAGTCAAGTAATAAATTTGGGTCAGTGGAAGAATGAACATATAAAAGAAATTTTAAAGATACCACAATTAAATGCTGTTAAGCCAGTGGGAAGATGTGGGACATTTTTAACATTGTTCTTGTAAAATAATTGGTGAATAAACAAATAGTTAAATTATGGAAATTATAGTTAGTCCTGTGCCATATAAGATTGTAACCTAGTGGTTCTGCACATACTAACTGATTTCCATGATCCATGTGCAGAACTAGTTTTGCTTGGAAAAAATAACCCCAGAATATTTCTCTTAAGGTGAATTAAGGCCACTATTTATTTATTCTGTTTCAGTTTTTCAGCAAGGGATCTGAATTCAGACCTCCCAGCATGCTAGCCAAGTGTTCTACCAGTGCCCTAACCTCAGATTAGGCTCTTTATTTTTTTCTTTCTTAATGATGAGGCATGTTTGTTTGATCTTAAGACTGCTATGTTTTGTTCTATGTACCATTGCATGTAAATTTTCTTTCACTAGATTTTAATGGGTTTTAGTATTACCATATTAAAGAAAACATATATTTTTGTTTTGAAAGTTTCTTTTACATTTCTGAATCACCTCACTAGGATTTTTTTTTCTAAGAAATGTGTTATTAGGCAATTTTGGAGCTTGAATAAGTGAGAAAACATACTGCTTTGTTGTTGTTGTTTTCGTTTTTTTTTTTTTTTTTTTTTTTTTTTTTTTGGTATGGTAAAGTAACATTGAAAATAGCAGTTCTCAATGAGGAAATTTTATAGATTAATTTTAAATAGTAGACATGCCAGTTTTAAAGTACATAAGAAAAAAACTTTGTTTTTTAACATGTTCTGCATGGATCAATGAATACTAAAGTATGAATTTAGCTGGCTAAATACTTGTGCATAAAATACATTTTTTTGTTTTTTGTTTTTTTCGAGACAGGGTTTCTCTATAGGCCTGACTGTCCTGGAACTCACTCTGTAGACCAGGCTGGCCTTGAACTCAGAAATCCTTCTGCCTCTGCCTCCCAAGTGCTGGGATTAAAGGCGTGTGCCACCATTGCCTGGCATAAAATACAGATTAATGTAGAAGATGTCTTTTTATAATATTAGTATAGTGGTAGAGTACCTTTTTAGCATGCACTAGACTCTGGTGATATTCCCAGGACTATTAAACAAACCAATTCAAATAAGAAGTAATAAGTTATTTGATACAGTTTACTGCATTAAAAAAACATTCTTGCCCTGTTGAGATGGCTTCATAGGTGCTTGCTGTGCAAACCTTGTGACCCAAGCTTGACTCCCAGATCCCACATAAGGTGGAAGGAGAGAACAGATTCCATCGTTGTCCACTTCTTTACATGTTCCCCAACCTATTGTTTATATATACACACAATAATAAGAAAATTAAAAGCACTATTTTAAAGACAGATATTGCAATCTCTGCACTTGGAAGGCAGAGGCAGGAGGATTGAAAAACTACAGGGCCAGGGTGGTAAGAGTCTCATCAAAAGAACAAAAACCAAAGTCAAATAAATGCCTATCTGGATAAGGAAAATGTGGTGTGTATATGGCGGAATATTGAGCCTCCCAGCCTTCAAGAAATAAGTGGTGCACTGTGAATAAAGCTTGAAGAAGTTATGCTGAGTGAAACAAGCCACTCACTCATAAAAGGGCAGGTACAGTTGTTGAGCATCGTGGCATAATGCAAACAGCTCATGATTGCTATGAGTTCCATGCCACCCTGGGGTACAAAGCAAGACACTATCTCCAAATTTAAAAACAAAACACAAAAGCCCAATTACTGAGCAGATGCTTGTTTAGCTCAGTTGTAGAAGGTTTGCCTAATGTATGCAGTTGGTGTATGAATGTATTTGTATTGAACATCTCAATTAATTATATTTGTAAAAAGCAGAATGGTTATTGTTGAGTTGTTCAGTATGTTTGGATTTGTAGCAAATATATATTTGCATCGTAAAACTAGAATTAAAAGTGAATAAAACAGAAGTAAATTATATATTTCTTTCTAGCACAGCACCTCTCCAGAAGTGGGTAATAATTCAAATAGATAGTTCTTAGACTTAAAAACCACCTAGATGTAATTTTCTATGAGAAGTTACCAGCCTTATTCACAGAAGAGGAAATTAAAGTCACAACGTTATAGTTTACGTATTAGAAACATAAAGGTTGGATGACTTTTGCTGTGTGGTGGAAATGGGGTACGCAATGTGGTGTGTACATAAAAAGCATGTCACACACCATGAGTAAAGCTTAAAGATGTTTTGCTAAGTGAAACAAGCCACCCATAAAAAGGCAGATCCTGCTGAGCTCCATGCTGTAGTGAGGCTGTGATATATATACTCCTGTAAGAATATAACTTGCAGTAGTGCCCGTGGGCATTATTTGAACAATACTTTCTACCAATAAAATATATTCAGAATTTGACCCACCAGATAATCTTTCCTAAAACTCAACTTACACACCTGTCACATGACATATATAACCAGATTTTTTTGTAGCATGGTCTGTAGTAGTAGAAGGTTAGAAACACCCCCAAGTGCCCTATCATTATGGGATAATTGTAAGAAACTTACTTGCTCAAAACTTGAACGAACAAATCAAAGGTGTAAGCCATCATTTTGGGCTTAAAAGAAGAACAAGAGCTAATGTATTAGCTACTTTCCATAATCTTTCCCCAGCTCTGCCTTGACAGTTAGAAACAAACCTATGCCTATCAAAGTCTTACCTACCATACTCTAGGTCTTACTCCTGCTATGGACCCAGACTTCAGAGGAACTTGTACCTCTAAATCATCTTTCTGGGATTCTTTGACAGATTTGACTTGTTCCCTGTAGCTTCCATACAAGCTTACTTTTAACTTTTCTGGGCACACTAAATTTGTTAGGAATTTAAGGAAGAGTTCCTTTCTGGAACTCTTAAGTACATATTGCTAGTCCATTAATTGTGACTGACTATACTTCTCTCTACCTTGTTAGTACAACTGGTCAGCTTCTTACTGCTGCTCTCCTTCCTGTTGTTCCTTACACTTTATGCCCCGGCATATCACTTACTTCCTACCTGTGTGCAAATGAACCTCCGCAGGGAAAGCTTTCTCTCATTTTATAGACAAACAACAAAATCTTGAATTTTTCCCTCTTTTATCTTCTCTGAAACAAGATCTCAACTCTGTAACCCAGACTGACCCCTAACTCAGTCTAGCTGCCTTGTCCTGGAGACTGAGATTATAGGTATGTGTCATCATACTTGGCTGTAAGAAAATTAGTAGTAAGGATTTAAACACAGTATGTCTCTTGTACTAAGTAAAGCTTTTCACATAAACATAAAAAGTAAAAGAACTTTTTCTTTTTTTTTTCTTTTCTTTTCTTTTTTTTTTTTTTTTTTTTTTTTTTTCGGTTTTTCAAGACAGGGTTTCTCTGTGTAGCCCTGGCTGTCCTGTAGACCAGGCTGGCCTCAAACTCAGAAATCTGCCTGCCTCTGCCTCCCAAGTGCTGGGATTAAAGGCGTGCGCCACCACTGCCAGCGGTGCAAGCCTTTAATTCTAGAATTTAATTCCAGATCTGAGTTCATAGTAAGACTCTGTCTCAAAAAAAAAGGTGAAAGAAATAAAAAAAGTACATTCATTCATCAGAAAAATCTTGCCCACTGATGAGTTCTCTTGAGAAAATTCATATAGCATGTAATATTAAGACCCATAAACCAGGAACTGTGGCATGTACCTTTCTTTAATTCCAGCATTCTGGAAGCAAAGACAGGTAAATCTCTGAGTCTGAGGCCAGCCTGGTCCAGAACAGCCAGGCTACAAAGAAACCCCGTCTTAAAAAACAAAGAAAAAACTTCTAGACTGTAGGGGAAAGGGAATGTTGGGGTTCCTAGGGGGAGTGGGAAGGAGACGTTTAGGATTCCTGGGGTGTGTCAGAATCATGTATGTTGTGATCTTATACATTGTATACATATACATTTTCAAACAAATTGAAAGAATTTGCAAAAAAGAGAATTTGCAAAAGAATGCCCAAAATATACTTTATGTATGAAATTCTCAAATAGCAAGTTTTTTAAAAACCAGAATTATAGGCTGAGATTTCACTTACACAACTGACCTTACTGTTATCAACATCAGAGTATAGAGTAGCAGTGTCCAATAAAATTTGATATGAGGATTGCAAATTCAACTCAGTTACGGTAAAATGCTCACTTAGCAAGCATGAAGAAGCCCTGTGTGATGCCAATAGTACCATGTATAATGGACATGGTGGGATACACCTGTAATCCCAAAACTAGAAAGGAAGAGAGATCTGGAGTTCAAGTTCATCTTAACTACATAGCAAGTGGAAGCCAGTCTGAGATATATCTGACACCTCATATAAAAAGCAGAAAGTTTTCTACAGTGAAAACCTTCCCTATCTGTACATCTTAACACAGTAGTCACAGTAACACGGGGAAAAAAAAGCCTGATACGTCCTTCTACATAACTACCTCAAATGCAGTCAACCAGTATGGCTGAGGAATACAACTTTAAACTTACTAATTTTAACTGATTTAAATATAAAGTCACAGGTGACAAATGGCTATCAAAAACTCAGGCCTAGAGTGCTATTTCTTTTGTTGCATTTAACTGACTTGTGTGTCCCTCAAATTCTTTTGTATCTTTGGAAGGAAGTTGCAATATTTGAACAATGCAATGAAAAAACTAATATTACTGTTTTACTATTGGATATTCCTTATCAGATTTTCTTTTTAGAAGATTCTAGTCATTCTTAGTGGTTTATATTAGTCATTTTCCAGCATAATATGAATAATGACCAAGATTTTGTAATTAAATAGCAAGGCATTTCAACATTTATAGGAAAAATAAGATCACTAAAGTTCACAGTATATCTTTTCTTATTTATAAGTCTTTTTTTTTTTTTCCTTTAGGCTTAGTATGTAACCCTGGTCTGGCCTCATGACTCCTCTACCTCTGCCTCCAGGAGACTGGGAGTATTATAAATCAAAGATGTTCATATGGAATTGTGAGATTAAAAACTGTGTTTAAAAAAAGGCAAAATCGTATAACTTCAGATAGTGTGATAGGCTAAGCTTTCGGTGCTACAGACAGCTGTCAAGAACACTGGCTGCTCTTGCAGTAGACCCAGTCCATTTCCCAGTACCCATATCATATGGTGGCTAACAACCAACTGTGTCTCTACTCCCTTTTTCTGATGCCCACTTCTGGTCTCAACAGGTGGTGTACACATGGTACAGACACATGCAGTGAAAACTCTCATACACAGAAAATAATAAAGTAAAAACATTTTTAAAAGATTAAGCTTTCTTTATTCCTTTAAATTGGTTATTTTTGCCAAGAAAATATCAATTTCCATGATTTCTATTCTTTTTTTTGTATATTATTGAAGAAAAGTAGCAGCAACACCCCAATACTTACATAGGGCGTGGTAATTCCACTCATACATAAGAAAATGTAGGAAGGTGAAGCAATTAGCAACGGACTGGCCGGGACACCCCGTCTCCCCCTCCTCTTTTGGCCTATGTTGGCCTTGACCTGTTGACGCTACTGTCTCTAAGCTACAATTCACTCAGGCAGCTTGGGTGTAGAGCCACAAGTGGACTTAAAGACGGTTAGTATGTCATAGATACGAGTGTAGTCAGTGTACTTGTAAACAAGGAAAATAGCATTCTTAAGTTGGACACAGTGGCTCATGCCTATAAACTCTAGCATTCAGGAGTACAGAGACAGGAATATTACAAGTTTGTGACTAGCCTGGGCAGTAGAGCAAGACTGTCTTAAAACAAAACAAAATAGCATTTTGACATAATAAACTCCTCTCTCTTCCACATTTGTTGCAGTCTGAAACTTTGGTCCTATTTTTAAAATACAGGGTGAGTGGGGGAGGGGGGAAAAGAGAGGGAGAAACACACCAACTTGATCTATCAATATATTTAACAATTTTGTGTTCATCGCAGTATTGCTTATTTCTTTTCATCTGGTTTATTATTTTGCAGAAATTCATCCTTTGCTTCTTGCATCAAGATTTCCTAAGTAATTACATTTTAGTTTTCTGTGCATCCTTATTTTGAGCCTCATATTGATTGCTAATAGTTTAAGGAGGTATAGAAGTCAACGTAAACAACCACACTATATTTCAAAGATCATCTATTACCTTCTAAAAGTAAGAGTGCTGTCTACTCTACTACTATTTTGGGTTTTTTGTTGTTGTTTTTCATTTTCATTATTTGAACATCTAGAAGTAAAATTTGGACTTTATTCTATTAGAGAAGCAAGAACAATTGCTTCTTGTAGAACAATACAATCTGCAATTTCAATTTGAAACTTAGTAAAATCAAAACTTTACCTCTGGGGGGGGGGCTTTTAAAAATATTTGTACAAGTATTTTGCATGAATGTGTATATGTGTACCATGTATATGACCTGGTACCTGAGGGGGCCAAAAGAGGGCATCAGATTTCTTGGACCTCAAGTTAGAGACAATTGTGAGTTATGGAAACAGAACTTGAGTTTTCTGCCAGACCAGCAGTGCTCTTAACCACTGAACTCTATCTCCAGTCCTCTGAAATTTAAAAAAACAAACAAACAAAAAAAACCTTTTAATTATCATCTCATTGGGTACTGTTTTTCTACTAATCTTTAAAAATATTTGGACACAGGACTTATATTCTTATTCAAGAGAGAGAGTTTCAATACCGTTCAATAAAGGTGTTAAATTTTTTTTTTTTTAAGCTTAATGTTTCCCTGGGCTGGAGAGGTGGCTTAGCAGTTAAGAGCACTGACTGTTCTTCCAGAGGTCCTGAGTTCAATTACCACCACCCACATGCTGGTTTATAACCATCTGTAATGGGATCTAATGCTGCCTTCTGGTGTGTCTGAAGACAGCAACAGTGTATTCATATACATTAAATAAATGATATTAAAAAAAAGGTTACTGTTTTCTTGTATCTTTTAACTGGTTTGCAGATCAACTACAACAAAGTTTCTGAGAGATGGGCCGTTTGTTTACCCCATTCTAACAACTTTTCATTTGTTGCCCCCTCTAAACCCAAACTTCCATCCCAGAAATGAGGTCTATAGCACAATTTTTCTTCAGAAGATTTTAGCTATTTTTTTTTTTAACTACCATGACATGTAGCTTATAGATGCCATGTCTCAAAGAGTTATCCTCTTTTAATTTAAATTCTTCTTTGACTCAGCACTCCAGTTTCTTGGTTGGCAAACACCCATTTTGTGCCCTCCCAAATGTCCATGAATACAGCTTGGTTCCTATTATGCAGGAAAACACCCTTAGCAGCGACACCTTATCTCCAAGCCCTACCCCAGTAGACTCCTAGTTATCAAGCACTGTTTAAATACTAGTTTTCTAGAAGTGTCTTCCCAAGGATGACATGCTTTCCCAGCATGACATTTAGGGAGATAAGTGACTTATCTAGACACAAAGTGAGAGCTGAGACTATAGCTCAGTGTTAGAGCATTTGCCATCATCCACACAGCCCTGGAGTCAGTTGGCAGCATCCCTATAACTTCCTCCCAGTAAAGCCGACAAGAAAAGTGGTAAACTTGCCAGTGTTTATACTGAACCTTAGTTATGACCCTGTTTTATTACTCTGTGGTAGCAAGCTTTTTTTATATTTCAATACTTATAATTGTTTCCAAGTTATCAAGGCACCCCAGTCACATTAAAAGAGGTTATAGCTATTAATACAGTAGTTGTGGCATAAAACAGGGGTAAGCAAGGTTCACTGGGCAGTGGCACCTGTTGCCAAGCCTGTTGACAAGTTAGATCCCTAGGTGGTAGGAGAGAAGGGATTCTTGCAGATTGTCCTGACTTCCTCACAAAAATGTATACACACAAATACAAAACTAGAGAGAAAAGTAAAAATAAAAATAGTTCTTTAGAAACTCTAGTATGGCATACTTTCTGTGAAAAGTAATGCTTTGAATTTGAAATTTCTCCTACAGGCTTGTGTATTTATTGGGTGCTCAGTTCTTAGCCTGTGGTACTATTTTGGAAGGGTGTGGAGCTTTTTGAAAGTGGAACTGGGCTGTGTGAAGGTATAGCCTAGCCCTGGTTTTGGTCTAGCTTTTATCAGACATGGTGAGCAACCGTCTGCCACAGAGATATTTCACTATAGTTTCCCTACCATTATGTATTATTACTTCTGAAGTCACAAGCTAAAACAAATCTTTTCCCCATAAGGTTTTTTGTTGGTTTTGTTTTGTTTTTGTTTTTGTTTTTGTTTTTTTGAGGGGGTTGGTCATGGTAATGAGAAAAATAAGTAATAGACTAACTTCTCCATTAACACATTTATAGTAACATTGTTTTATAATCTTGTGAATCACTGTCCAACTTAACAAATATTTATCTACTTCTGTATTTTTGTTTCTATTATTACCAAATATGTATATATTAATACATGTGTTTGTTACTAAGAAACTGGCTCATGTAGTTATGTGGTCTATGGCATTTAAAATCTGTGTGTGATCTAGCAGGCTTGAGACCCAGAAAAGTTATGGTACAGATGAAGTTTGGAGGCTATAGATCTTTTGGTTCCATTCAAATCTTTAGCTACTGAAATGAGATCCATTCAGCACTATGAAGAGCTATTTATTTACTCTTCTCAGTAGTTTGCTGGTTTAAATTTTTATTTTATCCCAAGACACTCTTCAAATTGATACATAAAATTAGCTGTTACAACTCTACCCCCTTCCAACTTGGTACCCAAATTTATTTTCTTAAGTCATATAATAATCTCTGGCTCACAGAAATCCACCTGCCTTTGCTTCCTGATTGCTGAGATTTAAGGCATACACCACCATACTTGGCATGCTCTATTAGAGATAATCCTCATAAATAATCCTTGGGTGTTTGCTTTTTTGTTTTTTTGTTGTTATTGTTGTTTTTTGTTGTTGTTGTTGTTTGGGTTTTTTTTTTTTTTTTTTGCTTTTTTTTGTTTTTTGGTTTTTTTGGTTTTTTGAGACAGGGTTTCTCTGTGTAGCCCTGGCTGTCCTGGAACTCACTCTGTAGACCAATCTGGCCTGGAACTCAGAAATCCTCCTGCCTCTGCCTCCCAAGTGCTGGGATTAAAGGCGTGTGCAACCACTGCCTGGCTATTCTTTTTCTTTTTAGATTTATGTATTTTTATTCTATATGCGTTGGCATTTTCGCTGCATATATGTCTTGTAAAGGTGCCAGATTCTCTAGAAGTGGAGTTACAAACAAACAGTTGTGAGCTGGGAATTGAACCCAGGTCCTCTGGAAGAGCAGCGAGTGCTCTTACCCTGAACCATCTCTCCAGCACTGAAAGACTACTATTCTGTGAAGCCAAGCTGTTTTAGGATGGTATGTGTATTCAGTGAATTTCACAAGCACTTGCGAGGTTGTGTCTATGGCAAATAAGATGCTGCTCTTCCATTATGAAAGTGCTCCAGTGACATCAGCCTTCCACCCTAGGCAGCAGTGCCATGCCAGACTAAGTATTGGTCTCCACTGCTGATGGATGGACACTCAGTGGCACCCACAGTGAAACAAGCATTCCTTCTCCCCTCTGAGCCCAGATATAACCTCTGTGCTTGCTACTTGCTTATGGATACTTTATTTATGAGTCCATTGGTCACTACCAGGGAAGGCCATCACTTGAATATTTATTAAAATCCTCTCCTGATGCCACCTTTGGTGGGCATTTATTTACATGTTAACACAAACATCTTGGGGCTTGCTCACTCAGGTTAACCATATACCCCTTCTCCAGATTTCTTCATCCCCAACTTCGAGTTGCATATCAAATTCCTGACCAACCACTGACCACAGTTTTTGGATTGGTATGTAATTGTATGTCTGGCTATATTCCTTATCACTGCCCTTCAGTGGTGCCTAGAATGGAGTTGCAATACTACATACGTTTATCCATCTGGAAGTGGTTCCTATATATTAGACAGAAACAGCCTGTAAAGCAAGCCTAGTTTTCTGCTGTCAACTGAAGAGAATTCCCCATTGAGTCACATGGCAGCTGGGGATGGGGGATATGGCAGGAGTTAGGATCATCAGGAGACATTTCATCTAAGCTGCTTGTGCCTTAGGGCTGCCTTGGGCACACACGACAGTATCACTGCCATTTAATGACAACGTTGCTGCTGTTGCCCTTCACCTGCCACTGTCTGGGCCACTGTCATTGGCCTGCATAAGTATTTCTGACTGAAGAGATGTAAATAAACATGTGTTTGTCATTTCTAGTATAGTCATTAAGTGTTCAATATGAGGTTTTCAGAGGTTTCTTGTTTTGCCCCTTCAGCAAGTAATTAGCAGTGTTGAGGAGCATTTGCTTGCCTATATGTGTGTGCATCATCCACAGAGGCCAGAGGGATCCCCTGGAAGTGTAGTTACAGATGGGTGTGGGCTGCCCTGTGGGCGCTGGGAGCTAAACTTGGTTGGATGCTTGCAAGAGCAGCAAGTTCTCTTTACCATTGACCTATCTCTCTAGGTCTTGTTTCTAGCTTTTAAAATGGCCATTTTGATTTGTCTCCCAGTTAACACTTTTTACCTTTTTTTTTTTTTTTTTTTTGCTAATGTATGCTTTTTCTTTCCCTTTGCCTCTCTTTTTATATTCAGTCCTCACAAGTAATTCCAATAAGTGGTTATTTTGCTGCGATCTTACAGTTGTGAAGAGTGAGACTCAGGGAGGCTACAGATGAGTCCCACTTATGTTTAAGTACAGTCTGTTTGAACAGTTTGTATATGAATAGAGTGAATTCTTTGACTCTGTGTAACTATTAATTAGAATTTTAATTTGGGGCTGAAGTGGCTCATCGGTTTACTGCTCTTGCAAAGGACAACAGCACCCACATAAAGTGACTCAAATAAGTGCCTGTAACTTCAGCCCCGGGAGATATGGTTTTTAAACTCTACAAAAAATGTACAGTTTCACACACACACATACATGTACACATAATTTAAAGCTATCTTTAAAATTAGATCTGTCAAATTGGTAATGATCCCTCTATCCCAACAAGTTTTGAAAAGATTCAGGGACTTGGAAGAGTAGTGCGTGAGTCCCAGTGTCCACACAGAAAGTCTGATGGCACCTGGAAGACGAGATGGGGGAATCCCTGGGTCTATTGATGACCTCCAGATTTCAGTGAGAGATTGAGCTGTGGAGATAGCTCAGCAGTTAAGAGTGCTTGCTGCTTTTTTAGAAGCCTAAAGTTTGGTTCTCAACAGACATCTCACAGTTGTCTCTAACTCCAGCTCCAGAGAATCCAGTGTCCTCTCTGCTAGCACCTCCCACATGCACCCACCCACAAGCACATGCACGTGGGGAAAAAAAAAAAAAACTCTGAAAACAAGATGGAGAACAATAGAACAGGACATCCAGCCTTGACCCTCTGGCCTCTGTGTGTATACATACGGGCATGCATCACATATACAGAAGGGCAGAGGAAAGGTAAGAGGTTTCCCTCTTGGATGAAGAGTTGGAGATAAGTTAGCACCTACATTTAGTATGAAAACTCCATTATGACATAAGAGGCCTAGGTTTCTGTTTCATCAGTTCACTCCACTCTTTTAAATGTGAACTTTATATTGCAAATTATCTATACATCTCCAGCTCTCCATCTAGCAGGAAACAGTGAGGAGGCCATTCTTTGTTTTAAGAGTGTGTCCTAGAGGTCACAGAACCTAGTCTGTCCATTCAGTAGCATGTAGGTTTTCTAGATGTTCATCACCTCCACTGCGTGAGGGCTGTCACACCATAGCAGTTGCTGCCACACTTGTGCATGTTTTTGTTTTCACATTTCCTACTGATAGTATGGTGGTTCATATGTACAGTGAGAACTGTATGCCTGTGTTCATTTATAGTTAGGAAAATTGAAATGAAACTATAAAGTACTCGGGTGTTTTTATTCACTTAGATGTCTCATCATATGTTACTTTCCCTTAAAAAACACTTTGCAAAAACAGGTAGAAAGTGTGTTCTGGTTTCAGATAGCAAGTAGAGATTAATACAACATAAGGATTCATACTAGGATCTGAAAAGCAGAATTAAATCCCAAAGTCGTGCTTCTTTTATGTCCATCCTCCATTCTTGTGTGTTAAAAACACTAATCTACCATTGACCTACTGAACAGACTAGTTATTTACCTAACCTTTATGGATCTATACTCAATCTTGACAGAAGCCACTTTATTTATAAATTACACGCTAATTTTTTGTGCTTCGATTTTATTTTTGAAAAAGGGTCTGTTACGGCCTGGTGTGACAGGTTGACTTCAGACTCATAGTGATCTGCTTGCCTATGCCTCAAGTGCTGGGGTTATAAGCATATGCCACCACAGCTAGTATCCAACTAACTTATTTTATGAATAGGAATAGTTTTTATGGATTCTATTTACTATAATTAGTTTGGTATTATAAACTGAGCAACAATCAAATTTATATTCACATGCTTTTGTAAACATGTTCAAATTGATAACTTTTTAATTGAGGTAAGCTTAATATTCCAGCAAATATACCATTGTTTGTTAATTATTTATTTAAATGGCAAACAAAACTGTAACTCTTGTTTTAGATTTACCTTTGTGTGGAGGATGCTGTATTTCTTAGAAATTAGTCTATACTTTTGAAAAGGTTTGTACTATAACTCCAGTTAGGTTTAATAAGAATAATGGAACTTTAAATAAAATCTTTAACTTACTTGTTAAGAAGTCACTTATAAATCATATTTAGGACATCCTGCTAAATTGATGCCTACATGATCTGAGTGTATAGAGTACACCGAAGTGTTCTATAACTGAGTTGTTTCAGACCCATATAAACGAGCTATTTAACTACAAAATAAAATATATTTTATTTGCTGTGTTATCTGCCAGCCTTAAATTAGAATTTGTTCTATAAAACCCATGACTGATTATTTCAGGACACCCCCCCCCAAAAAAAAAGAGACTGAAGTAGAATTCTTATTTAATAATTAGCTTATTGGGGGGAGTTGTTTTATTTTGTTTTGTTTTTTAAGATGAGGTTTCACTGTGTTATAGCCCAGGCTTGCTTTGAGACCTCGCTCCTGCCTCAATCTCTGACTACTGACATTCTGGGGGTTACAGCCATGTCTCTGCTGGCCTGGCCACTATTGTCTGCTCTGTAGTTTGACAGTTCTTCTTCTTATTGAGCTAATATAACAAGAGCAGAGTCACCAAAATCTTAGTTTGGATTTTATTTCATACATTGACACAGACTCGAATGTAGCAAAAAATCTTATATTTGAAACTAATGTTATTGTAAAGTCTTGGGAACAGTTGTTTTAGAATTGTCCTAGTTAATTAGCAGTAGTGTGTCTGATACTGTGACAGTTGCTGTTATGGGAGGGTCCAAAGAAAGACTTATACATTGTGCATGTTTTGAGATTTGGGCTTAAGTTGTTATTCTCTGCCCTGTACACGAGGTTTTGATTTTCACTCTTCCTCTTAGTTCTCCACATTTTTCCAAGTTGCCTAATTTCTTTAATACCTTGGATCCATGTTATTACTCCTTGTTTTCTATCTTAAGCAGTGGAGCTTTTTCAAAACTCAAGGTACTTTTGGGTGTAAATGAAATCTGATCCAGTATTTAAACAAGAAAAATCTCATACAGCCAGTTTTCTTTCTGATTTTGCACAGTTGCAGCTTTGCCCTTGTCAGTCTGTCAGCATGGCAGTCTAGTTTTCCGCCCTCAGGGAGCTGAGATGATTCTCTACAGTATGGCACAGTGCCGCACTCACCTGGTTTTGGTTCAGCTATCTCACAGCCTCCACCTCCTCCCCTCTGTAAAATAGACAGCTGCTGCCTGGCCTGGGCTTGGCTTGGTACTCAACAATACTTAAACTTAACAATAATACTTGGTACTTAACAATAATTAAAATTGATTTAATTATAATTATTTTTATGTGTGTGTTGTGTAGATGTAGTTATGTGTACCATGTACTCATCACCTACCCTGTGGTGGTGATGAGTGTGTGAGGTCAGTTGCAGTGGCTAATCTGATGTTTTTACCGTCTGCAGGCCCTCCAGTTTTAACCTCTATATTCTTTATTATTGGGGAGAACAACACAAAGTCTCCCATTAAGTGTCTGTTTACTTTAAAAAATAATTGTAGATGTTTTATTTTGTTGATTTATTAGAAAAGAGAGATTCTGTACTGTTGGTGGACAGCTAGAAAAATTGACAACGTGACATCAAGAAAAAGAACATCCCAGCACTTAGGCGACAGGCAGACTGTCTAATGTGGGTCTCTCTTAAAATAACAATATCACATGAAATTTTAGTATTTTATTCTTCTAACTTACATTCTTCAGTTTTACTCTGATGGGTCCTGGGTCCCACCTTCAGTTTCAGTTAATTGTATTCATTTATAGTAACCCCAAAACAGTATTTTAAATGACATTTTGGCGCCATCTGCTGTTCTGTAATGTGAGTTCCATTTACTTTGATAAAACTTGTAAGTAAGAGATTAAAATACATTATTTCATATTTTTGCCCATATAAGCGCAAAATTGAATTTATCTGCGTTGATTTCTGTATCCCATCTGACAGAGACTATAGACTTGCATACAAATATTTTTGTACTCTTGCCTCTTCTGGTTTTGAATATTCAACCAGTGTTTGTAAGTTCCTGAAGACTTTGCTTTTGGAGTCTTCATGAAAAAGGAGGCTCATTGGTCCCCGTGCCTCCAGTCATGTATTTATACCTCTTCTTGTCTTTCAACACCTAGTTTTTCATCTTAACATAGGTTTGTTTCTTACCTGTAAAGTTCTACTGTTGTCCATTCTAATGAACACCTACCCCATAATTCTAAACTGCATTTATTTCTTAACCCCTTTCCCTCAACCCCAAAACGGGGTTGGTTTTTTGTTTGTTTGATTTTAAAAATTGATTTAATTATAATTATTTTTATGTGTGTGTTGTGTAGATGTAGGTATGTATACCATGTGCTTGTTTGGTGCCCAGAGAGAGCAGAAGAAGTGCACTGAAACTGGAATACAGATGGCTGTGAACCATTATGTAGCTTCTGAGAATTGAACCCAGCTAGTCTGCAGGACCAACAAGTGTTCTTAACTTAGCTGAGTAATCTCTCCAAAGCTTTGAAACAGGGTCTTCATTTACCTCAGGCTAGCTCTCAACTCCCAACTATGTAGCTTTAACTCCTAATCGCCCTTGCATCTCTTCTGTGACAGCGTATTGCCTGTGTATAGTTTCTTTTATATGTCATTTCAACTACAAATACAGCAACATAATTTTTAGAAAATTTGCATGTACTATTAGGCATATGGACTTGGGAATTTGTTGTCTTAATTGAAAGATTTGTGCATAAAGAGATGGCTCCAAGTGGTAGGTTTTAAGTAAAGTAGATGAATTTGGCCATTCAGAACTTCTGTGTTACTGTTAGATATTGTCTATTGAGTTTTACTGTGGTGATCAACTTAATTTCCTTAAACCTTTTTGGTTGATAACTGTAGATCCTGTCTTTAACATAATGATGACATTATGGTTCTTACTTTTCACTGAAACACTGCTCTGGGTTAAGTTCTGCATTTGCATTATCAAGGTTAAGGATGTCTGTATGGTGATGTGTGCAAACTGTTCAAGTTGTTCAGTGATTTCTATTGCGTTGAGCGTAGAAGTTGAAAATAGACTTGTGTTCACCTTATTAAGAATATGAATATATGTAATAATTTTGTAATGCTAAATATGTACCAGAAGTATATTTCCTTCTCCAGTACATAGTATTACTCTATCTCTGGGCCACTCAAAAGAGATTGTTCTTAGTTATTTTGATGGACTGTTGTTGCCTTTATTTTAATGTGTATAGATGTTTTGCCTCCATGAATATCTTTGCACTACTGGCATACCTGGTGACCTCAGAGGCCAGTACGAGGCACGAGATCCCCTGGGACCAGAGTTATGGCATTTATGAACTGCTGTGTGGGTGCTAGCAATTGAACCCAGGTCCTTGAAGAACAGCCTGTGTGTTTGACCTCTGAGCCTTCTTCAGTACCAATGGGTTGTTCTGTGTTGTACTGTGTGCTGCTTTTATCCTTTTATTAGTCTTGCAAAAAACTGCCTGAGTCTTCTTCAAAGATAGAGTGGCTACTCTTTATCTTGTATCTTGGGACGTCTTTTCTCCTTGCTTCTTTAGACGACTACATTACTTGATGGATCCTGTCTTCATCTTATGTCTGTATTTATTACTTAGTTTGGCTGAGTTAAGTCTGTGTCTGCAGTGTTTTTTGTTGTACCTTCCCTTGTGTTGATAGTTTAATGGAGAGCCTTCCTTTTGTGACCATCAGTGAAAGCCATTGCTTTGACATCTACAGTGACGGTTGTTC
This sequence comes from Rhabdomys pumilio, assembly GCA_030674055.1. Classification (NCBI taxonomy): domain Eukaryota; kingdom Metazoa; phylum Chordata; class Mammalia; order Rodentia; family Muridae; genus Rhabdomys; species Rhabdomys pumilio. The sequence goes on from JANHMN010000010.1 coordinate 76,505,932, forward strand.
TCTGTTGTATTTGTACTTTTATAGTTCAAAACAAAAAATCTCACTAACTGGCAACGTTGTTGGCCTTTTTACAGCTTTACCAAATGCCGTACATTGTTGGCTATTTCACAGCGTCCCAAGATGACTACCTGTAGTTAACGGAGACAGTATTTGTTTTTACCTGTAGTCAGTCAGCCCTTGTCATTTATGAATTTAATTCTGTAATTTTTGCTCTTTGAGATTTACCATGAGATGTATTTTGTAATCATTATTTCTGCCCCATAGGATTTTCCAGATATTAGATGTGGTAATATTTAAAAAATCCTTTACCTGGGATTTGAAATAAATTTTGTATTTATTTTTGTAGTTTTCAGTGTCCCACCTCAATTATGAAAATAGCTAATATTAAAATGTTGTTTTGGTTTTTTTTTTTACCAGGCACAGTTATCAGTTGGATAGTAATTACTAAAATATCTAACCATGACACATCTCAAAAAATTTTAAAAGATTTCTGTACAGTGTTCTGCTTGCATGTATGCCTTCATGCTAGAAGAGGGAACTGGATCTCATTATAGATGGTTATGAGCCATGTGGTTGCTGGGAGTTAAAGTCAGGACCTCTGGAAGAGTAGACAGTACTCTTAACTTCTGAGCTGTCTCTCCAGCCCTGACACATCTCCATTTTAAAAAATGTAGTGTGTGTGTGTGTGTGTGTGTGTGTGTGTGTGTGTGTGTGTGTGTGTAAGAGGTCAGGGCATCTTTTCATAGTTCTTCCACCATGGGCTCTGAGCATTAAAAGAATTGAGATTATCAGCCAGTAAACACTGTTGTCTACTGAGCCAGCTTGCTGGCCCACTTAGTTACTTCCATTTGTAGACAAAGGGAAAATTAGTAAGTAGAGTTCAAGTTTAAGAATGAGAAACTGAGGTCAGGAGATGCCTTAGTTGGTAAAATACCTAATTCAGATCTTCAGTATCCATGAAAATCAACTAGGCCCAGCAGCATGAGTCTGTAAGCAGACCCCAGGAGCTTACTGGCCAGCCACTGAGCTCCCAAGTCAGGGAGACACTGTCAAAATATTTTAAACAATTTGAAAAAGAGTAGAGGCCATTACCATATATCTTCCATATGTGTGCACACACACAAACACAAAAGAAATTTCTGAACAGAGCAGGACTAATACCAGATTCTAAACAAAGGCAAGTCTTTCTAGAACTTACATCTTTACATTGTACTAAATTGTCTCCAGTTAATACTGATTTTCTTTTGTGCCCCATTGCATTGTATTTTTCTACAAGCCTCTAAAATACTACTAGCAACACGTGTACTTCATAATACTTAATACAGTTTGTATTTAGATAGTGCCTTAGTTAGCAATTCAACCTATAAAACCTTAGTTGGTCATAAATTGATTTGTACAATCATGACTGCTTTGTTAGGTGAAACTGGTATTTTTGGATTTTGTTTTTGTTTTGTTTTGTTTAGAAACATTACTAGACATTGTACTGTGGTTATAGTTAACTATAGACAACTACTTTATTGGAAGAAAGAGAACAGATGGGGAAGAGGCATTGGCAGTTATCTTTTCTCATGTATATAGTCTAGGTAATGTGCCTGCATATGTGTCTGTACATCAGTTGTATGTCTGATCCCTGAGGAGGCCAAAGGGAGTTACAGATGCTTGTGAGCTGCTGTGTGGGTGCTGGGAATTGGATTTGGGTCCACTGTATGAACAACAAGTACTCTTAACTGCCAAGCCATCTCCAGCCTCAGTTAAATATTTAATGCTTGTAAGAATAAAATAGGATTCAGACAGATGGTTCAGCAGTCATTTGCTACTTATGCAGAGGATCCGAGTTCTGTTCCTTGCAACCACATCCTTCATAACTACCTGTACCTCCAGTTTTAGGGGATCCACCACCCTTTTCTGACCTCAGTAGGTAACTACTTACCAAACACCCTTACATATACCTAATAATTTTTTAAAAAAGTATAAGAAAGCCTTATTCTCATCTTGTGCCTCATAATTTCCTGATCTTTGTTATTCTTTCTCCAGTAAATATAAATCAGTAAAAGACATTTTTGGAATTTTCTACATTTTATGTGAAAATAGAACTGGAGGCAGGCTGTGCTGTTTCCTAAGCTGTGTTGTGTGTCCCTTTCCACGTTGGTGAGAGCTCCCAGACCTCACTAGAGCACTCACGGTCCTGTTTCAGCTTTTACAGGTTTTAGTCTCCTGAATAATTTTGTGGTGGACGTTTGAGAATGTAGTTACAATGAGGGCTGCAGGTGAAAATAACCAGCATTTAATTGACTTCCTCAAATCTTAGTCTAAAGTTAAGATTGTTGATTTGGGTTAGTGGTCATTATGGTAAATTTGATGCTCCGGTCATATCACCTGCTACACAGGTGTGTAACACTGCTTTTTAATTACCCTTTTAACTAGCTAATCTCGGATTGAACTTGGAAATAATTAAAACTTATACAAGTTGCTGGACATGGTGTTGCATGCCTTTAATCTCAGCAAGCTCTCAGGAGGCAGAGGCAGGTGGCTTACTGAGTTAGAGGACATCCAGGACTACACAGAGAAACCCTGTCTCAGAAACCCAGAGAGAGGCAGGTGAAGTAGGGAGAAGGGGAGAGAGAGAGATGGTTTTACTTTTCAAGTTAAAGCTACAAAGTTTAATCAGTTCTGGAATGGATGTTCTTTGAAGACACTTGGTAATTTTGACTTTTACAAAAAATATGTATTTTTTGAAGAATTAAGTTAATCCTTACAGATATGTGATGGTAAAAATTTAACAGACCTGTTTATATAAACAAATACATTATAGCAGGGTATTATATATAGCATTGTACTTACTGAATGGTTAAATTTTGAAATTTTGTAACATAAATATAACCAGAATGATCTGATTACACATTGTATATCAGGTCAAATCTGCTTTTCAAAAGCAGATTTAAAATACTTACTTTTGGATTCTCTATCTTAAAATACCTCTGCTTTAGGTTAAAAAAAAATTAAAGGAAGTTTAAAATAAGCGTTGTCTTTATATCAGTTTATTCATGAATATTTTTAGTTGGGAAAAGGCTGTGATGGTTCCCGACTGTGTTAGGAATAGTTGTCAAGTAGTCGTTCTTTGCACTGTAATTCTGAGAGTTGTCTCTAAACATACCGTTGTTAACCAGCACAGACACGACTGTTTCCTGTCTGATATGTGCCTCTGGTAAGTAATTTGGAATATAGATAGTCTTTGTGTGTGAAAGGGATAACTTCTGTCAATTTCCATAAACTATATTCTGCAAACACTAGATGGTTACAAGCGTGTGTGTGTGTGTGTGTGTGTGTGTGTGTGTGTGTGTGTGTAAAGTCAAGATATTCTACCCTTATGCTAGATAGATACCAGATTGTTACTTGTATCCTAATACATTTTCATTGCTACTTAATTATAAATATAAAGTCTTTAAATATTTACTTTTAAATTAAATTAAGAAACCTGTTTATTTTCTTAAGGCCCTCCTTTCCCTAGTGGTTCCAATTCATAATGAAAATTGTAGTGTATGCGTGTATTATATATTTGAAGTAAAGTCTAGAAATGTAAATAATTTTTGCTTATATGTGTATGTGTGTATATTATATATGTATATATAGCTTTCTGTTAAATTGCATAACTTGTTGCTGTTCTTGCGCACTCCTGTGTGTGAGTGTGAGTGTGAGTGTGTGTGTGTGTGTGTGTGTGTGTGTGTGTGTAGTCTACCTAGCAAAGCCCTGATTGAATTAGTCAATTAGTATTTTGGAAGCTACCATGGACCATTGACTTTATTTATTGTTCTGTTTATTTATCTAATAAATCATATTTTTATTGCATCTTGAGTGCCAGATCTGCCTTCGGGAATATTTCTCTATAATTTCAGAGAGAACAAAAACCAATTGTTAAAGAATTGTAAATTTGGAGGTAGGAAAAGTTAAGTCAGTTCCTTTTATTTCTTTTTAGCTTATATCATTTGTTCAGTAAATATCATAGTTCTTATTAGTTATGGAAGTGAAGCAATTCTCTATAGAGAGGAATCAACATTTACTGGCACTGAGCTGAAACAGTGAAACAAGGCTTTTTTTTTTTTTTTTTTTTTTTTTGCCTTGTTTATAATCTGGTTATAATTCTGTTAAAATGTGACAGCAAAGGTCAAAACAGTTAAGGTTATTGTCTTAGTCACTGCTCTATTGCTGTGAGGAAACACCAAGACCAAGGCAGCTCTCATGAAAGACAAAATTTAATTGCGGCTGGCTATGGTTTCAGAGACTTAACCCAGTATCATCATGGTGGAGAGCATGGTGGCAGGCAAGTGCTGTGCTGGAGAATCAGCTGAGAGCTACATTCTGATCTATAAGCAGAGAGATCGTCACTGGGTGTGGCTTCTGCTTCTGAATCCTCAAAGCCCACCTCCAGTGACACACTTCCTCCAACAAGGCCACACCTCCTGATCCTTCTAATTCCATCAAAGAGTTTTTCTCTCCCTGAGCAGTCATTTACATGAGCCTATAGTGGTCATCTTAGACAAGCAAAACTACAGTAGGAAAGAAAGATGTGCTGCTCCCTCCTTCAGAGACAAAATACAAAGAACTCACTGATGACTAAAAAGCTTCCTCCTTTGTTTCTTGTAAGTCTTTAATGCTTGCTGTGCTGACAGTGAGGGCAAACTCTGGGGTCGATGGCTGGCTGCCTGCCTCATTAACAGGCAAAGTGCAGGAAGGGGAGGTTTGAATAACACATTTAATACTGTATGTTGGAGTGTTAAGAATTACTGTAAGCATGGCTAATCTAAGCTGATAGAAATACAGTCCAATGTGTGCACATACTGCAGACATACTAGAATGGAATAGCAGAATTGTAGCTAAACCCTAAGGAATAAAGAAGTAAGTCAGGGGTTCTAGAAATCAAAACCAGTGAGTAGACAGTGCTGTGTGGTAGCACCAGGGCTTTTGTGGCACTGGTTATATGTGATATGAGTCTCAGGCTGAACCTCAGTACATACATGGGGACAAGAAGTGTGGCATTGAGGCTTGAAGAGATGGCTCAGTGGTTAAACATACTTGTTTCTCTTGAAGAGGACCTGGGTTCAATTCCAAGTTCACACAGCCTTCTCTCCAGTTCCATAGGATCTGAAACCCACTTGTGACTCCCACAGACACACATGGTTCACATACATTTGGACAAGAAAAACATTCATACACATAAAATTATTATTTTTTTTTCCCCATGAGACTCGCCAAGAGAGCCTCACAGGATTCGAACTCAGACGGGAGAAGGCGTGCCTGCCCCCTGCTGGCGGACGCCCAAGCGCTGCGCCACTGCATGCTCGCTCATAAAATTATTTTTAAAAAAGTGTGACATTGGTACTTTTTAAAACAGCTTAGATAGAAATTAAAACATTCCTAATTATACATAGTGACTAGAAAAAGTACCCACTAGTCAAATACTCATGAAAAAAATCCCGAATGATAGAAAAATCTTAAAGATGATGTACAGCGTTTATACAGTAATAAGATGGGTGAGGGAGCTCGTGGGGAAGAGACTTGCTGCACAAACCTGAGAAGAGATAACTCCGGAACGTGGCCTGTGAATCCACATACAATAAGAAACAAAAAATAAATAAATAAAACATAAATAAAAATTACATATTGTAGGAGGTTAAAGAAGGAGTAAAGCATGATGAAGCTTTAACAGACAAGTGTGAAAAACTAAGAACTAAGCCAAGTCAACTTCCAAAACTAAAAGTTGGTAACATATCTTCAACCACAGAGAGGCTGGAAATCATCACAAGTTTGAGGCAAGCCTGGTCTATATCACTAGTTCCAAGGAGATACACACACACACACACACACACACACACACACACACACACACACACACCTCTCAATCGAAGTCCTGTCTCAGAAAGGGGTGATGGTGCTGCTGCTTAAGATGGTATTAGAATGCTTGTCTATATTTTTATGAAAAGAACTAAGAAAGCTATTACATAATAATGAATTGAATAATTCACCAGGAATTAGTAACCTTGATCTGTATCTAGTCAACATTTCACAGTATGTAAAATAAAGGTTTATAGGCTAAATAAATGACCTAGAGATACAGTGGGAGATTTTTAGCATATTTCTTTCAGAAGCCAGTAGATAACCAGTAGAATATTTCAACTACACTATGAAAAGCTAGCTTTTTGTTTTGTTTTGTTTCGTTTTGTTTTGTTTGTTTTTGTTTTTGTTTTTCGACACAGGGTTTCTCTGTATAGCCCTGGCTTTCCTGGAACTCACTCTGTAGACCAGGCTAGCCTCGAACTCAGAAATCCTCCTGCCTCTACCTCCCAAGTGCTGGGATTAAAGGCGTGCACCACCACTGCCTGGCGAAAAGCTAGCTTTTTAGAGATTTTAAAATTGTACTCTTGCCAGGCGGTGGTGGCGCACGCCTGTAATCCCAGCACTTGGGAGGCAGAGACAGGCGGATTTCTGAGTTCGAGGCCAGCCTGGTCTACAGAGTGAGTTCCAGGACAGCCAGGACTACAAAGAGAAACCCTGTCTCAAAAATCAAAAAAAAAAAATTGTACTCTTAGTGTAGGCTATAAGGGCTGGAGGTATACCTCAATTGGTAGATGGGCAGCCTAGTTTTATGTCAACTTGATATAAACTAGAGTCAACAGAGAGGAAGAAGCCTCAGTTGAGGAAATGCCTCCATAAGATTGGGCTGTAGGATGTTTTCTTAACTACTGATTGATGGGGAAGGGCCCAGCCCATTGTGGGTGATGCCATCCCTGGGCTGGAGGTCCTGTGTTCTATAAGAAAGCAGGCTGACCAAATCAGGGAAAGCAAACCAGTAAGCAGCACTTCTCCATGGCCTCTGTATCAGCTCCTGCCTCCAGGCTCCTGTCCTGACTTATTTCAGTGATGGACTTGTAAGCCAAGTAAACCCTTTCCTCTCTAACTTGCTTTTTGGTCATGGTGTTTCATCGCACAGTAGAAACCCTGACTAAGACAATGCATAGACTTCTTGCCTAATCATGAAGCCTTGTTTCAAAGACAAAAGACTGTCATGTTCATTTTAAACAGAGAAACATTTATAAAAGTTAACCATGTATTAAAGCACAAAAGGGATGAGTCTACAAATACTTAACTATGTCATGTGGACTGACTAGTTTCTGACTATAGTGCAAAACTTAGTTTTTAAGGCTTTACTTGAAAATGATGTAAAAAGAACAGTTTTTGTGTTGTGTCCCAGAATAGCCTGAAATTCTTTATTCTTCAGCCATAGCCTCTTGGGTGCTGGGGTTAATAAGCATGCACCCTGGCACCCAGCTAAGATCAATGTTTAAGTGAAATAACAGCTAAACTTTCAGCTAATTATTCTGTTGTGCCTTAGGTTTCTGTTATTTCTTGAGGAAATATAAAGCCCTGTGTTTTTTCTTTTATTTAACCTGGGGATGATTGCTACTCAGTGCCTAAGTCTATTCATTAAGCAGTTGCAAAGCAGTGATTTGGCAGTTTTGTTATTTTCTTCTGGAGTGTGTATCTGTAAGGAGCTGCTTCCTCTCTATTGGATCGATGATGGTTCTGTTGAAGCCAGGAAGGACATTTTTTTTTTAATTTTATTTTATGAATTTGAGTACTTTGCCTGGATGTATGTTTGTCTGTATACCACATGCTTGCCTGGTACCTGAAGAGGTCAGAAGATGATAGATCACCAGTTGTGAACATCATGTAGATGCTAGGAATTGACCTGGGTCCTCTGGAAGAGCTGCCAGTGTTCTTAACCACTGAGCCATCTCTCTAGTGATCCCATCTTTTTGTTAGCAAATAAGACTGTGATGGTTTATATAAGCTTGGTCCAGGGAGTGGCACTATTAGGACATTGGAGTAGGCGTGGGCTTGTTGGGAGTAGGTGGTCACTGTGGGTTTTCAGACCCTTGTCCTAGCTGCCTGGAAGCTGTGTTCTCCTATTTGCCTTTGGAACAAGATGTGAACTCTCAACTCCTCCCACGCCATGCCTGCCCGGGCACTGCCATTCTCCCGCCTTGATGATAATGGACTGAACCTGAACCGCTGAATCTCTAAGCCAGCCCCAATTAAATGTTGTCTTTATAAGAGTTGCCTTGGTCATGTTGTCTGTTCATAGCAGTAAAACCCTAAGACAAAGAGCCTCTTCAAATTGACTCCCTAAACTATGGAGAGTTGTATGTGTATATGTGTCCTCTAAACAAGTTACATATATAGATACATGTATAGGATTTTTATTTGTTTGATTGATTTCTTTGTGTTTTGCAGTTTGGGCTTTATATGTAATAAGCACTCTTACTAAACTATAATTCTCAGTCCTGATTTGTTTACTAACCTTTATATTGGAAGTAGTTCTTTTTCACACTGTATAGAATTGCTTTATACTTTGTAACAGCCACAAAATAGTTCTTGGTTGACAACAATTATTTTGGTGGTTATTCTGTAGTAGTATAGCTACTGCAATGGATGTCTTGATATGTGCTACTGATTCTTCACATGTGGGCATGGGTGCAGGATCAGTTGTCAGAAATGCGACAGCTAAGTGACAGCTTGCCACACAGCCTTCCAGAGAGCAATGAACAGTGTCTCTCTGTCTCTGTCTCTCTCTGTCTCTCTGTCTCTCTCTCCTTGCTTGTTTGTTTGTTTTTTGTTTTGTTTGGGTTTTTAATGTGTGTGGTTTTTTTCTTCTGTTTTTTTGAGACAGGGTTTCTCTGTGTTGCTCTGGCTGTCCTGAAATTTGCTCTGTAGACCAGGCTGGCCTGCACTCACAGAGATCCACTGCCTCTACCTCCCCAAGTGTTGACATTAAAGGCATGCGCTACTACTGCCTGGTATTCTTTCTTTTTCTTGATGGCACTAGTGTGTAAAGAATCTTTTGGATCTTGGATAATGTGGTGGATGAAAATTAACACACTGTAGCTTTTATTTATTTCCTTAGTTGTATCACTACAACTAGCCTATTGATCATATATTGATTATGGACAGATTGCCCCTTTGTAATGTATTGCAGCCATTTTTTTTCCCTAACCATCTTTTTTTGGTCTGGTGGTGTTCATGTTTCAAGAATTTATACTATTGAGATTTTCAAGACTTTTAAAATCCAAACTGCAGAGGTTCCCAGCTCTTTAAGAGCTAAGTTGCCTTTTTACTTTCTAGTATGTGAATGTATGTACCCTACAGACAAACGTGTCTCCTAAAGAGCCATGAGGTTAACACTGATACATCTGGTTTTCTACTCTAGGTTTCTAGATTTCACATGCTGGGGTGGCAGGAGGCGGGAGTGTTCTTTTCATGGGAGCCACAGTAGAGGTTGCATTTAGTCTCACCATCTCTCTTCAAATCCTTAGAGAACAACGTTTGTGCTCTAATAGCTTTGATTCTTCGTAATTGATTCATGTTGTCCATCTTTGTCATGAATTTCGTAGAAATGCTGTTGTGTGCTGTCAGGTGGTGCAGTTTCAGTTTGTCTATCATTGATGTTAACTTTGAGCTCATAATACAGTTTGGCATTTATTCTGTTTCTCCTCCTAATTTGTGGGCAGGTAACTATATACCTACTTGTTACACTTAAATCAGTGGATTTACATGATGGTGGCTTCTGGACTGTACCTTCGTTTGCTTTATTTGATGCTGTTGCATAATTTTGCCTTTTCAAGCTCACTTATTTATTTATAGCACTTTCTTTCTGCCACAAGATATTCTAGGCTTATTTTGTACTTTCCTGCCCTACTGCCCTGGGATCTACCATTTCTCCAAGTATGAAAATTTCCTTTATAGAAAATGTTATTCAAAAGCAAGATCCCACTACTAGCCATGCTCATCATTTTGGAAAGCTTTGTGTTCTTAGATGTGGAGAGAACTGACGCTGATAAGCACCCTTAACAGTTTACATCTGCATTTCTGTATCTGTGGCTGAAAATTGTAACGTCACACTTTATACCTTTAATTCCAGGCTCAACTCAAAATGTATACTGGTGCTTTCTGGTTTTTTGTTTGTTTGTTTGGTTTTATTTGTTTGTTTGTTTATATATATATTTACAGCTGTTTTCTTGGATAGAAAACACTCTGTGTTTCCAACACCCTTTGTACTTACTTGGCTTCATTTTAATCTATATATGTAACCCATCTCTGCTGTCACCTCAGCTGTGTGACTCTTCCTGCTCAGCCTAAGGCCACTCCCTTTGCCTCCCTGTTTCAAATTTCTCTCATGCTCTTTATCTCTAGTGCCATCTCTCAGACCATCCTCTATGGGTGCATTTTCCCTAGCTGGTGCCTAGTACACAGAACTGAGCCGTCCCTCTGCATGGGTGACCTCCACATGGCTTTGCAGTGGGACAGCTTGCTTGTCGGCTTGGCTCACCTCACTCTGCTCTGTCCTGCTTTTCTCCGTAATGAGACATCTCTTCACCCCTCCCCCCTTTTTCTAGTTTTTCCATGTTCTATAAGATGTGGACTGTCAGATAGTCATTCAACTGGCTGGATTCCATACAGAATTCTGTTCTTCCCTTCTCTTGCCAGATTGAGATTTTAGTAAAAAGCTGGACATCATTTTTCTTTTATCTTTTACAGATGATGTTCCTGCAGATATGGTTGCAGAAGAATCAGGTCCTGGTGCACAAAATAGTCCATACCAACTTCGTAGAAAAACTCTTTTGCCAAAAAGAACAGCGTGTCCTACAAAGAGCGGTATGGAGGTTAGTTAATTGTAATTGTTCTTGTAGTGAAAGAATGGGTCACAATTTTTTAAAATGATATACAGTAGAAACACTTGATTGCTAAGTTCTCTTCTTGGTTTTGAAGGGTGCCTCTACTTCAACTACAGAAAACTTTGGTCATCGAGCAAAACGTGCAAGAGTGTCTGGAAAGTCACAAGATCTATCAGGTATTTTGAATGGGAAGTCAAGAAATAAGGCAAAATGAGTTTTAAAAGTTTATATTTGAGCCTAGGCATAGTGATACATGCCTTTAATCCTAGCATTCAGGAGTCAGAGGCAGGGATCTCTGAGTTCAAGGCCATCCTGGTCTAGAGAGTTTCAGGACAGTCAGGGCCACCTAGAGACTCTATTGTGGTGGTGGTGGTGGTGGTGGTGGTGGTGGTGGTGGTGGTGGTGGTGGTGGTGGTGGTGGTGGTGGTGGTGGTGGTGGTAACTGAAACTGAAAATTAAATATCTGAATATATTGAGTAGTTACTATTAAAAATACTTTAGAGCCTTAATCTTTCCCTCTTTAACTTATTTTAAAATTTAGTTTTATTTTTAATTATGTATATGTGGTCTGCAAAAATGGTCTGCAAGACCAGTACAAACTTAAATGCTGAGCTATCTGTCAAGCCCCTGTCTTATTTTTATATAGAGGTATTAGATAGATAGATAGATAGATAGATAGATAGATAGATAGATAGATAGATAGAAGAGCAGAGCCAGTCCAAGTTGTATAGCCGTAACCCTAACTACTTGGGAGGCTAAAGGGCTGGAGGCTGGGAAAAGAAGTTATTGTGTGAGTTCAAGACTAGCCTAGGAAGCTTTTTAAGACTGCCTTAAACATAAAACAAAAAAATAAAGATAACACATTTTGTGTGTGTGTGTACTCATATATGTAAGATAAAAGGAATATATATCAGTAAAGATACAAGCTGTTAGATAAAATAATTTCTTTAGTGAGGAAGTCATTCCTGTTAAATGACTCATATATTCTGTCTGTTATCTCTTTTAGCAGCACCTGCTGAACAATATCTTCAGGAGAAGCTACCAGATGAAGTAGTTTTAAAAATATTCTCTTACTTGCTGGAACAAGATCTTTGTAGAGCTGCCTGTGTATGTAAACGCTTCAGTGAACTTGCTAATGATCCCATTTTGTGGTGAGTGAGAGACCTACTCCTTGTTACCTTGAAGGATGGTATGTGATGTCAAAACTTCAGGGAAGAAATGTGGGCTTCTAGTTACAACTAAGTAATTAAAAGAAAATTAAAATCCTTAAAAAATCCTGTTGTCTGGTTATTGTAAATGTGGAGAACTTGTTAATCCAAGAAATATTATAAACCAGAAATTATTTCTGTCATTTACAAGTTTATAACAGCCAAGTGATTTGTGAAAAACTCTTTTTTATTTATAGAGTTAGGTAAAGAGTATTGAAGACAGAATGCAGCACAGGCTGGCCTCAAAATGACTATGTAGCTGAGGCTGCCCTTAAACTACTGATTCTCCTGCTTGAGCCTGGGATGCTGCTGTATGCTACTGCTCCCAACTCAGTTCGGTTTTATATTTTGGTTTTTGTTTTTATGAAGCAAAATTGGGGTTTAACAAAAATATTTCAATATAGCCTGTGTCTATATGAAGACAGAGATGCTCAGAAGAAAGTAGGACATGCCAGGAGCATGGGCGTAGCCTTACCAAAGAAGAGTCAGGTGAAGTAAGATATGCCCAAATGTTAATATAGGCTTTTTCAGAGAGTGCTGCCTCGTTTTTAAAAGCAGAGCTAGTTGGGTGTGATAGCACACACCTTTAACCCATCCCCAGCAGAGGCATGCAGAGTTCAAGGCCAGCTTGGCCTACAAAGAGTTACAGGCCAGCCCTCACTACATAGTGAGACTACACACTGTTTTCTGGGCTGGAGAGGCTAGTCAATGGTTAAGAGCATTTACCATTTAGTCAATGGTCTAATGCTAACCAGCACAACCAGTTGTAGGGTTTCAGTATCTTTTCAAGTCTCTGCAGGCATAGCACATATTTTGTGCATATATATATTCAGGCAAAACACACACATTTTTTTAATTTTAAAATTTTCTATTGTTTGTTTGTTTGTTTGTTTGTTTGTTTGATTGTTTGATGCAGAGTTTTCCTGTGTATAGCCCCTGCTATCCTGAAACTTCACTCTGTAGACCTAGCTGGCCTTGAGTCTGGATTTGCCTTCCTCTGCCTTCCAAGTGCTGGGATTAAAGACGTGTCACCACTGCCCACCTTTTTAAAATTAGTAATTAAAAAAAATATTTCGTCATCTGGGTATAGTGCCACACACCTTTACTCCCAGTACTTGGGAGGCACAGTTAGGTGGGTGGATCTTTGTTATTTCAAGGCCAGCTTGGTCTATAGAATGAGTTCAAAGACAGCCAAAACTGCATAGTGAGATCCTGTCTGCAAGGGGAAAAAAAGAAGATATTTTGTCTCCATACTGGTACATATCTGGTCCCAGCTACTCAGAAGGGTTAAGGCAGGAAGGAAGCTTTCTTGAGTCTAGGAGTTTAGAGCCAGCCTGGACAACAGAGAAGACCCTGCACCACCAGTACCACCTGAGGAACTAGTACATTAATTAATTAATTTCTATATTATGGTATTTAATTTGGCTATCCTTATTGAAATTTTGGTCATTCGGCTAACTTATATTTAATATTTTATTAATCTAAAGGATATTTTATAAGGATATCTTCTATTCCTTTTTTCCCCGCTCAGGAAACGATTATATATGGAAGTATTTGAATATACCCGGCCTCTGATGCATCCTGAACCTGGTAAATTCTACCAGATTAATCCAGAAGAATATGAACATCCAAACCCATGGAAAGAGAGTTTTCAACAGTTGGTATGAAATACAGAAAATATAGACTTATGTATTTGTTGATACATTTTTTAAAAAAATAAATGAAGTAATCCAGAGAGAGATGGCTCAGAGGTTAAGAGCATGTCCTATTCTTCTAAAGGACCTGAGTTTAGATCCCAGCACCCACATAGCTTCCTATAACTCTAGCTCCAGGGCATCAACTGCACTCACATACACATAACCACACACAACTATACGTAATTTAAAGCTTTTTGTTAAATACGTGTATCCAAGACTAGAGTGAGTATAAGCTGTGGACACAGTGGCACATACCTGTAATCCCAGCACGGAGGACTTGGGCAAGAAGACCATACACAAGCTGAAGGCCAGCCTCTGTCACATCATAAGACTGTGTTAAAGAAAAGAAACATGTAGGGAGCATCAGTAGCATGGAGAGTTATGATTCCAGTGGATCTGTTTAAATTTGTACATAAATGAGGAGGTTTTAGTAATTTAGAAATTTCACATATAGCCACCGCCTTCGCCTTTGTCTTCACCTCCTCCTCTTCCTCTTTCTCCTCCCCCTCTTCCTTTTTTTTCTCTCTCCTCTTCCTCCTCCTCCACCCCTTCTTCCTCCTCTTCTTCCTCCTCTTCCTCTTCTTTTCCTTTTTTTTAACAAGGTTTCACTGTGTAGTTCTGGCTGGTCTACAACTCAAAGACTCACTTGTCTGTACCCGCGCTTGTGCTGGGATTATAGACATACACCATGCCCTTCATAGTTGAACTTTCCTCTAGTCCATCAGTTTGAGTGCTTCTCAGCTAGGGGTGATCTTGTTTTCTCAAGTGTCAGAAGGTTTGACAGTCTTGAGATACTTTGTTTGTCAAAGCAGAAGAGGGCACGTACCTTTAGTATTAAGTTTGGCAGGGGCCACAGATACTACTGAACCCCTCGACTTCATGGGGCAGCCCCCATGTCAAAGAATTCTGTGGCCCAAACTAACAGTAGTGGTAAAATTGAAAGTCTGCCTGTCCTACTGTGTGGTAATGAATAGATTTCTTCATTGTACTGTATGACTGGAAATTAGTTGGAATACTTGTGAATTGTTTTATATTTAATAAATGTTACACTTTGGTACACTAATTTAAAATATAGTGTTTCTATGACAGTAGACAAACATGTTTTGTCTTGTTTTTGACATCTTAGTATAAAGGTGCACATGTAAAGCCGGGATTTGCGGAACATTTCTATAGTAATCCTGCAAGATACAAAGGAAGAGAAAATATGTTGGTATGTTTGTTTTTATTTTGTAATTGGCTTATTGGGTTTTGTTACACAGTTTTTCAAATAAAATGTGTCTTTGTTGACCACTTCCTCCTTGTTTCCCTTGTCATTGTTATGTGACATTTGTCCTGTACTTCTGTGAACACATCTAGTCTTGTCATTTGTATTTTTATGATGTTAGACAGTAACTTTGTTCTGTATCATAGCAACTGTTCTGGACTGACATTTTTATCTTATTTTTTTTTCTAGTATTATGATACTATTGAAGATGCCCTTGGTGGAGTACAAGAAGCACATTTTGATGGGCTTATCTTTGTTCATTCTGGAATATATACTGATGAATGGATATATATTGAATCTCCAATCACTATGATTGGTGCAGGTATTTGAAACTCATTATTGTTAGAATTTTAGCACTTTATTCATGTTAGTTCATTTACATATTGGGTCTTTTTTTAGTGTTAGTGGCTTAAAATGTGGTTGGAGTTTGCTAATACCTTACTGACAGGAAACCATAGCAGTGGAGATACTTTGATTGCTTTATATAAGAGAAATGAAAGCAGAAACAGTAAGAGATGCATGTGGTTTTTGATGTGACTGGTTTCTCCAAATGCCTTCAGTTACTCAAGAAAAATAGGTATGTTATTTTTCTTTTGAAAACAAGCATGCTGGGTTCTTTGGTTTTGTTTTTTGTGTTGCAGGGACTCAAACCTAGGACCTTGTATATACTTACTATACAAGCATTCTACCACAAGTGAATGCTTTTTCAGTAGCACTAATGCTTTTGTTTCTTAGATTTGTTTATTTCACGTGTTCCTCAATGTTTGTATATATGTATACCATGTGCTTGCCTAGTGCTTGCAGAGGTCAGAAGAGGGTGTAAGATCCTCTGGAACTGGAGATAGAAATGGTTGTGAGCTACCACGTGAGCACTGAGACCTGCACCCAGGTCACCTGCAAGGGCTCTTGATCATTGAGCCAGCTTTCTCTCTCTGCCCGTGTCTTTAAAGAAATAAATGATAACTTCTCTGTGCTTTTTTTACAAAGTCAAGTTTCTAACATTAAATGCAATGAGATAGTTATTAAATATTGATAAGTTATCTCAAGAATTGATTGCATATTTGAATTTTTTGAGAATACATTAAATAGACCACCTTAAAGGTAGATAGCAATATTATTTACTGATGAAATTTGCGTTACTGCCTCTCTGCTCCTTTCCCCATCTCTGTCATACAGAGGAGGATGGGATTGAGAGTACATTGTTAGTCTAGCATGTCTGAGGGCCTGTTCAAGCCCTAGTGTCATCATTACCCAGAAACAAGAGAAAATTTTTGCTTCTTTTAAGTTTAAACTTTAAAAATGGGTGTCCTATTGAAAATTAATATAAATAAAGAGATCACTCCCCATATAGGCCAATAGATTTTTTTGTTTTGTTTTTTTGGTTTTTTTTTTTTTTTTTTTTTTGTATATGAATGTTCTATTTGTATGTACACCCATGTGCCAGAAGAGGGCATCAGATCTTATTACAGATGGTTATGAGCCACCATGTGGTTGCTGGGAATTGAACTCAGAACCTCTGGAACAACAGCCAGTGGCCTTAACCAGTGAGCCATCTCTCCAGCCACAACTGTTACTTCCTAATATGCATTTGATATTAATACTGTTTATAGTTGAATTTTATTAGAAGTATTACTCTACTTGAGTTTGGGTACAGTGTTAACAAACAATATTCCCAGTAGATATGATTATTTGTCATAGATACTGATGAAACATAGATAACAAAAAGTTAGTCCTACTACTTAATATAGATTTCTTTTTAATGTATGTGTGTGTGTGACGCTAGAGTCAGAGGCAGTTCTGAGCCACATGGTGTGGGAGCTGGAAATTGAAATCAGGTCCTCTGGAAGAGCAGGAAGCACTCTTAAGCACTGAGCTGCCTCCAGTCCAGTACTCACTACTTCTTTAAACACCCCTCTCAGCTGGACATGGTGATATGGGCCTGGCACTGGGGAAGAGGAATTGGGAGGATCTCAAGTTTGAGGACATCCTGAGCCCTATCCTTTTGCAGGGGGGCGGGGGGGTAGAGGTGAGGGTGGTGATCCTCTCTTTACAAATACCTCACTGAATAGAATAAAGGTTATATGTTTCAAATGTCTTCTACAGCACCTGGGAAAGTTGCAGACAAGGTTATCATTGAAAACACTAGAGATTCCACTTTCGTTTTTATGGAAGGCTCTGAAGATGCTTACGTTGGATATATGACAATAAGAGTAAGAATATTTGCATTGTAAAATACCTTTTGAATCAGGCAATTCAGTAGTTGTTATTTCAAATAAAATTTCTACTTTTCAGTTCAACCCTGATGACAAATCTGCTCAGCATCACAACGCACACCACTGCTTAGAGATCACAGTCAACTGCAGCCCTATTATTGATCACTGTATCATCCGAAGCACATGCACAGGTCCGTGCTTTCTTTATGTCTTATGTACAGCGGACCCACCATCTTGTTCCTTAGTAGACTTTCTAATGAGTACTTTCCTTACAGTTGGTTCTGCAGTGTGTGTCAGTGGCCAGGGAGCATGTCCCACTATCAAGCATTGTAACATCAGTGACTGTGAAAATGTGGGACTTTATATAACAGATCATGCCCAGGTACTTGATTTGGACTTTTTTTTTTTTAACTATTTTTTATTAATATATTTGAAGCTACACTAATGTTTATTTCTCATTTTTGCAGGGAATATATGAAGATAATGAAATTTCTAATAATGCATTAGCTGGGATTTGGGTTAAAAATCATGGAAATCCAATTATTAGACGGAATCACATTCATCATGGACGTGATGTTGGTGTGTTCACATTTGATCATGGCATGGTAAGATTTATTCTTGTGATAAAAGCTGGCTCTGCCAATTAATATTTTGTACTTCAGTGTTATTTTGTATCAGATTATCTGAATTGAAGAGTTGTTGCTATATTTTTAAGTCCTATAGTATTTGTTCTGTGAATTCACATGCCCAAAGCATCATATCCAGTAAAGTGTTTATGGTAGAATTCATCGAATTGATAATGATCTTTGCAGCCTGACCCAGTACTTCTCATGTCTGAATGTATGTAGAAACCTCATGGAATCCTATGGGGAAAGCGTATGTGTCTGTGTGTCTGTGTTTCTATTTCCATATCTGGTACAATAAGAATTTCCAAAAATGAGGCCAAAAAAAAAGCACTTTTACTTAGCACTATAGTGAGTCTAATACAGCTTATCTATAGTGTTTATACTTTGCAAATAATAGTCTCAATTGCTGAGGGGTTTTTGTTTGTTGTTTTGTTTTGTTTTGTTTTGTTGGTAGGGAACAGTATTGAGAAGTCAAGCCTCAGACCTGGAAAACAGTAGGCAAGTGTTCTATCCAGCCTCTCATTGTTAATTTGATTTTCGTTTTATTTCGCCTTATAATTGTGTGACCATATGCCAGTATCCTATAATCCAACCTTGCTAGGTAGAGGCAAGGAGGTCCAGAATCAAGGCCATCCTCGTATATATTAAAACAGTGCTAAGAACAAACAACAAAACTACCAAGCCATCTTTTAACAGGCAGAAATTATTGAGCACCTAATTTAGCTGTTTATTTTACATAATTTTCTAAATTTGACTTTTAGAGTTCCCTAAGGTCATTATTCCAAAATAGTGTTAATAGTGATAAATGCACATGCCTGTAATCCCAACACAGTGGAGGCAAGAGTTATCACCACAAGTTTGAGACCAGTCTGGGCCATATAGCAAGTTCCAGACAAGTCAGGACTACACAAAAGACTCTGTTTTGATAGACAGATATCATTTAGATGGTTTTTTTTTGACTTAGTGTCTGATTTTCCTTGAGGTAATTTTCTAGTTCTCACACATTTGCCAACATTTTATGTTGTATGCATCAGAGACATGGGAAAAAGTGCTGACAAATAGGACTGTGGGGAGAGCTGACTGCTGTGGTCTTAGTTACACTACCTGACCGCAGCGGGTCCATGGCAAAGAACAATATAGATCCCAGATGAACTAAACCATAATGAATACCATCTTTCAAATGCTGTTTAGACCTAAAGAGTTGAGATCAGAGGCCGAGTTCCTTCATTTGCTTAGCCAGTGTGAGCCCTGTAACCTGAGAAACCAGTCCACCTAATGTTCAGACTATGGTTTTGTCTGTGTAGATGAACAGAAACAGAATAGAGGGAAGGCACACTGCTGACTCCTATAATGTCAGCATGCAGGAAGAAGAAGCTTTCCAGACCACAAACTCAAGACCAGCCTTCATAGCTGAGAGATGGGGGCCATATTTATTGAATAATAGAGCTCTTTTAATGACAGATGAGAGAGAGTCTAAATAATTATTAGAAGCATATTGAAATAAGACTGTTAAGAAGTTGTTTGGGGGCTGGAGAGATGGCTCAGTTGTTAAGAGTATTCTTCCAGAGGTCCTGAGTTCAATTCCCAGCAACCACATGGTGGCTCACGGCCTTCTGATATAGAATCTCATGCCCTGTTATGGTGTCTGAAGACAACGACAGTGTACTCACACGTAAGAGAAAATTGTCTTGAAAAAAGAAAAAAAAGTTGTTCTCTGTTGGAGACACTTATTGGTAATAAGTCCTAAATAAAACTCTACATTCTGTAATAGAACTATGTGTTACTAGTTGTGCCTGTGTTTTCTTTAGGCTGTACTCAGATGTTATATACAATTCAGGTATCATATTTACGAATACTTTTATATCATTCACAAATGATTAGATGTACAAAAGTAATTATAGCCTGACTACCAACTCCTCATTTATGAAGTACTTATGCTTAGTTACTAAAGTTCACTTTAGTAATTCTCATAACCCATAGGCAGGTTTTCTCAGTATTTGTTCACAGATTAGGGTTTATAAGTATTATAACAGCATTAAAAAAAAAAAAAAACCTCAACACCGTGTTAATGAATTGACAGTTCCATTTAGGGTTAATGAAAGGATTTCTAGCAAATTACAAGTCAGTGAGGGAAAAGGAGGAAAAGAAGTATTTGTTTGGCCTGTCATGTCTGTGGTTTGCTGCTGTACTGTGAGGTGCTGAGAGTCGGTTAGAGCTGTGCTCGTCCAGTCCAGCTTTGTTCCAGCTTTGTTCCAGCTTTGTTCCAGCTTGTCCCCTAGCGGCACTTCATTACTGGAGGTCATGTCCTTCACTCAGGATTGTCTTTCTAAAATTTTGCTTGTTTTCTCTAGAACTACAAAGAACATCAAAATAAACACTAAAACTACACACTTGTCTATTATTTATCTTTAAATACATTCATATATTTCTCTTTAAATACATTCATAAATACATTGGTCAGTTTTTCTAAGTTACCTCTTTCTGTGTATACTACATTCCTAGAATTTAAATTCCTATAATCCTGAAATGAATCATAAGAGATTTTAAGGGTTGGGAGGTAGTTCGTTGTGTATAATGGATGCCTCACAGGCATGAGAACCTGAGTTTGGATCCCCAGAACCCATCTAAAACATTGAGTGCTATGTTACTTACCTGTAATCCCAGATCTAAGGAGTTCAGAGGTAATACCAGAAGCCAATTGGTCAGTTTATCTCGTCAAATCAGTGTGCTCAAGGCTCCATGAGAGACCCTGTCTCAAAAGATAAGGTGGAAGAGGGCTGGAGAGAGAGCCACCTCAGAGGGTAGGAGTACATCCTCCTCACAGGCTCCCAGCAGCTCATGATTGTCTATAACTACAGCTCCAAAGAGACCCAAGAGGACCTACACTGACAACATGTGATTCAAGACAAATTTTTAAAAAATGAGGTGAATCACATTGAGGAAAACAATGTACTGATCCTAGCCTACACTTGTGTACAGATATGTGTTTATTTGTTCATACACATACATGTGCTTACTTAATGTGATGTATGGAAACACCCAAATGATTTTCTGTCTTGGGATTTAAAAAAAAAATGGTTGTTTTTTTTTTAAATTTTGGTTTAAAAGAAAATAGGAGACATAAATAAATGAAAAGTTATGCTACAACTTCAGAGTTTGTTACTGTTAGTTGTGTGTTTGAGTACCCTATGTTTTAAAAAAATAAGGAAATATACTTTTCAACTAGCTTCATCCCATCACTCATAAATCTTTTGGGAGATTCTTTTTGAGATGAAGTATCACAGTGTAGCACTGACTAGCGTGGAAATTACAATGCAGATCAGACTGGCCCTTAAACTCACAGAGGTCTACCTGCTTCTACGTCCTGAGTGCTGGGTTTAAAGTTGTACACTGACATGCCTAGCCTTTTCTTAGTGTGCATAGGTGTTTTAGTGTATAGTGTGCATAGTGCCTCCGTGTGTGTGTGTGTGTGTGTGTGTGTGTGTGTGTGTGTTTATGCACATGCACACACAGTACCCATAAGAGGGCATCATCCTCTGAAACAGTTACACATGGTTATGAACCATATGTGTGCTGAGAATTGAATGCTTGCTCTCTGCAAGAATAGCTTGTGCTCTTAATGGATGAGTTCTCTCTCCAGCCCTAGAAATTCCTTTGTAAATGTTGGAAACATTTACCATCTTATAGTTCCAGGCCAGCCAAGGCTGTATAAAAATGTCTCTAAATTCTCCTTTATAAAGTATTCCATACCGTCCTGTCCTGTTTGCCCATTTGTACTATTTGTGTTAGCCTATTTTATGTTGTTGGTAGCATAATTATCACAGGCTAGTATAGAGGAAGCTGATTTTGACTTATGGTTCTGGTATAGGATGAAGTTGCTGCATTTGATAACAGCTGTCTTGTGAGCAGAAATACAAAATGACCTAGAGTATAACATGGGCCGAAAAAGAGTGTGAATGTTTTTACCCTGGTCTTTTCGATTTCTTCTTAGCAAACAGCCTGTATTTAATCATAAAAGCTCCACTGTGATTCTTTTTAGTCCTAACCACTTTCCAGAGACCATGCCTCTAAACACAGCTGGCTTAAGGTTCCAAATACTTGATTTGGTTTGGGGAAGAGGTGTGTTCTGATATTTTTTGGGTTGGGTTGGTTTTAGTGCACACATGAGAGGGCCCCCCTACCTATAAACAGTTATCAGCAGCTCATGTCCCATGAGTCTTTGTTTCCCCGCTTCATTTTCATATAATGTGTGTGTTCTGCCTACATGTATGTCTGTGTACCATGTGTTGTAAGCACTTTGTTGGTTCTGGGAATCGAATCTGGGTTCTCTGGAAGACCAGCCAGTGCTCTGAGCTGCTGAGCCATCTCTCCAACCCTACCCTAAGTCTTAATAACTGCCAGTGGGAGTTTCAGAAAGGCAAGCCAGATATCTTTTTAACTTCAACAGAAGATCCTCTGCTTGACTTAGTAACATTTATTACTTGAGAATTATACTCTAGGACATTCTGTGCTAACATTAACTTATTCTGCTCTTTATTCAGAGTATGCAACATTTGGCAGATGCTTTGTAAATTAATTTATAATTTGGGTGATGGACATTGATTTCAATGAGAATACTCCTTTTTTTCTTCCTCCAATTTTACTGAAGTCGAGGTTCTACTATGTAGCATAGGCTGGCCTTGAACTTAAGACCCCTTCCGGTCTTCTTCTGAGGTCTGAAATACAAACACACACCAGCATGTTTTGGCTCTTTTTTTTAATTTGGAAAGGTTTGTTTCATGATGGGTCCCTTGTACTTCCTACTTTGTGGTAATTAATAAAGATGACTACATATACAACGAATATAAATTCATATTACAGTTTGGCTTTACTGAATCATTTTACATTTATACTAGAGTTATATCTTAACAAAATAGATACAGTTCTTTACACTATATTTTTAAGCAAAATGTGGCTAGTTTCTTGGGTTAGGATAAATGAATCTTGGTTTATTTCTAATTTTTTTTTTTTTTTAAAGACAGGATCTCTCATAACCCAGGATGATTTCAAGCATCTTATATAGCCAAGGCTGGCCTTGAACTCTCCATTCTCCTGCCTCTGCCTCTCCTTTGTTTTCCAGGTGCTATCGTCATAAGCCACCATACTTTGCAGTTGTTTGTAGGTCAATGTTTTGTTCATTAATACTGTTTTGAAACTAAGCCTCTGTGGTGCCAGCTAGCTGGAACTGCTGCTGATGTAATCCTCCTGCATCAGCCTCCAGAGGATCTAGGCCTATGTGTTGTGCTTATTGTGCCTAACTGTAGGTCATCTTTTACAAGTTGATTTATTGGAACTATTTTTCTTTTTCTCTTTTTCTGCTCTTGAGGATCGTTTGAGGATCGATTGTAGGCATTTTATTTTTCCCACCCTCCAACCAATCTGTTGCAGTTGGTTGTATAAGTGTTTGTTTGTTTGTTTGTTTGTTTGTTTGCATGTATGTACCAAATGCATGCTTGGTGCCCACAGAGGCCAGAACACGTTATTGGCTCTCCTGGAACTTGAGTTAAAGACATGATTGTGAGCCACTCAGTAGGTGCTGAGCCACACTGAGTAGATGCTGGGAACCAAGCCCAAGTTCTCTGCAAGAACAGCAAGCGCTCTTAGCTATTGAGCCATCTCTTCAGCCCCAGTTTGTTGGTATTTATAAAGACAATCAACATGTATTTTTTTTTTTAATGACTTCAGCTCTTTGGTAAAGGATAATACATTTTAAGTACATAATTACATTTATTGAGTACAAGTTTATATGTTTTTCTTTCCTACTTTTGATTGCATTTATAGTAACTAGAAAATTTGCTGGGCAGTGGTGGCACATGCCTTTAATCCTGGCAGAGGCAGTGGCAGAGGCAGAGGCAGAGGAGGCAGAGGAGGCAGAGGCAGGAGGCAGGAGGCAGGAGGCAGGAGGCAGGAGAGGCAGAGGCAGAGGCAGAGGCAGGAGGCGCAGAGAGAGGCAGAGAGAGGCAGAGGAAGCAGACGCAAGCAGGTCTCTGAGTTCCAGGCTAACTTTGTCTGCAGAGTGAGATCCAGAGCAACCTAGGCTACACAGAGAAACCCGGTCTCAAAAAAAGAAAAAAGAATTGTATTGTTTCTGTATTATCATTTGAGCTTTAATGTCTTTTTTTTTTTTTTTTTCATTTTTGTTTCATTTCTATTTAGAAAGTAGCCTTTACATACAGATCTTAACTTTTTTCAGGGCTACTTTGAAAGTTGCAACATACACAGAAACAGGATAGCAGGCTTTGAGGTAAAAGCCTATGCTAATCCCACAGTGGTCCGATGTGAGATTCACCATGGGCAGACTGGAGGAATATATGTCCATGAGAAAGGAAGAGGACAATTTATAGAGAATAAAATCTATGCAAACAACTTCGCAGGCGTATGGATTACCTCAAATAGTGACCCAACAATAAGGTATTTACATAATTACAAATACAGGTTGGTTTGTTTTTGTTTTTTTTACTTCCAAGAAAAGTGAAGATACTGAACATTAGCTCTTAAAATATTTTTGTGTGTGTGAGGCTGGAGAAATGGCGGTTAACAGCATTGGCTGCTCTTTCAGAGGACCCGGGTTCAATTCTCAGTACCCACGTGGCAGCTCACATTGTCTATAACTCTACCACCAGGAGATTCAACACCTACACACAGACATGAATAAAAGCAGGCAAAACACATAAAATTTAAAGAAAATAATAATAAAAACAACTGCACAGTACACACACAGTACACTAAACATCTGATTGCTGTAAAATGGGTTTTTCTGAATGCATCTAAATGAGTATAATTATTATACTTTTTAAATGTTGTTTGTTCTATTCTTTTATGAGCAGTTGAAAATGCTGTGTTGCTCATTGTTTTGTTTTAATGAGGTACCTGGTCTTTGTTATCTGTTTGGCCTTGAACTCAGAGGTCCACCTACCTTTCCATCTTGAGTGCACTACCATGCTCAGCTGATTTAGTTTTAATTGTCAAGTTATCTGTTAGCTTTATGAAAATGTATTACAAACTTTCATTATGTGTTTCTAAGCCAACTGAAAAATTGTTTTAAGTGTTTCAAGGTAATGTTTGAAATACTATTTTGAACTTGGGAGTGATAGCAAATACCTGTATTTCTATCACTTGGGAGTCAGAGGGTGAAGGAACCCCGCAAGTGGAAGCCAGCCTGGTCTTGTATAGTGAGACTCTTAAAAAAACTAAAACCAAATTAAAACAGCAAAAAGAATATTAGCTAGGATCTGAAGACATAGCTCAGAGCTTGCCCAGTACTAGCCAGGTCTCTGTATTAATTAGTTCAGTATTGCAAAAGTAGACATAAGTAAATGCTTTTTCACTTTAGAGAATAGGTGGGTTTTTTTTTTTCAAAGCCTTAGTGCTTGAACGGACTAAAAGAGAATTTAGAAATATCTAATCATTTTGCAGGTTAGGAAACTTTTAAGCCCAAAGAAGCTAAGTGATTTTCATATTAGCACAGATGGTAAAATAAGCTTTATTAAGTATATGATTTTTTAAAAATTGTTTCACATTATAGGGGGAATTCTATATTTAATGGAAATCAAGGAGGAGTTTATATCTTTGGTGATGGACGAGGCCTTATAGAAGGAAATGACATTTATGGTAAGCATATGATTTTGTTGTATAAAACTTACACATTAGCCTTTTTTTCCTCTGGGTGTGAGCGCACGCACGCTTGCTCGCCTGCATATAAATTCGACACATAGAGATTACTGAATGAGGAGACAAGTGGGGCATGCTTAGTCCTTGGCCTGCTCCTCCCTCCTTCCTTCCCTCCCCCCTTCTCTTTCTCTCTCTCTCTCTCTCTCTCTCTCTCTCTCTCTCTCTCTCTCTCTTTTGTTTGTTTGTTTGTTTTTCGAGACAGGGTTTCTCTGTGCAGCCCTGGCTGTCCTGGAACTCACTCTGTAGAGCAGGCTGGCCTCGAAGCCTCTCCTTTTCTCAGCTACCTGTACATTGCTCAGCTCCTCTTGCTTCCTCTGGGTGTACCCCACACCCCTTCTTGATGAACTTGAGTGTACCTGCTTACTCTTGGAGACCTTGATCAGTTCTATAGCACACTAGAGCATGGAATCACATACCTCTTGGATCATATGCCACATAAACGTGGTGTGTTTGCAGAGGTGCCTCTATTTGCTCACACAATCACTTTGTGGCCCACAGCCCAGGGATAGTGCAGATCTGTGGCTCTTGCTTTTTGGGGAGGCGGGGAAAACACAACAGTAAGACTAGCCTAATTTCTTGATGTTAATAGTACTCTGTTTTGAAATTATCTAAATGAGAGAAGTGATCTAGTTCTTTTAAAGTCTCAATAAAGGAGTAGAAGATGGCTTAGGGGTTGGGAGGACCCAGGTTCAAGTCCAAGCACCCACAACCATCTGTAACTCCAGTTCCAGGGTGTCCATGAGTCCACAGTCCACAGACATTCATGAGAACATACTACACAACACAGTGGTAAAACTTAAGAATACAAAATCTCAAAGATTATTCTTTGATACTTAAACATTTATGCAATGCTATGTATACAAGGTATTATCCCAAATACCTCAGGAAAATGTAAATGAGACCCTAGACCTAAGAACTGTGTTTGATTTTCTTGCATTCACTAAATATCAAATAATGTTGGTGGAAGTTCAGTCTACTTTGAGCTCAGTAGACAAGGGAAGTACCCCTTACTAAAGCTTTAATTTGCCGGGCGGAATCCCAGCACTTGGGAGGCAGAGGTAGGCGGATTTCTGAGTTCGAGGCCAGCCTGGTCTACAGAGTGAGTTCCAGGACAGCCAGGACTACACAGAGAAACTCTTGTCTTGAAAAACCAAAAAAAAAAAAAAAGCTTTAATTTAGCAAACTGATGTGCTGGACACATGGTATTCACATCAGTTCCATGAGATAGACACTAATATCTCTAGTTGTTAATCAGAAAACAGGCATGAAGAGGCTAAAACACTGACTCTAAGTCATATTGGAAACAAATAGAACATTTGACAACCTGGCTTGATCTCTATTAATCTGCTCACAACCTTTCTACATCTACTTATACTCTAGTCCTCTTTGTCTTGTAACACTCACTAAAATTGTGGTACATGAATTGCTACTGCTGCCTGATATAAAATTACTCTATACTACTAGGTACTAAAGACTGACTTTGTAAACTTTATTTTTAAATAGGTAATGCGTTAGCAGGAATTCAGATTAGGACAAACAGTTGTCCTATTGTTCGACATAACAAAATTCATGATGGACAACATGGTGGGATTTATGTGGTAAGTTAATGAATATAATAATGTAAGCTCGTGCATGAAAATCAAGGCCCAAGGCTAGGGATGTGCCTTGTTGGTAGAGTGCTTATCTGGGGTAGATTCAGTTCCCACCACCACTTAAACCAGGCCTTGTGGCCCAAGCCTATAATCCCAGGATTTGGAAGAGGCAGGAGGATCAGAAGTGTCATCCTAGGCTATATAAGCAGATTCAAGGTTACCCTGGACAACATAAGACCCTCTTCAAGAAATGGGAGGGAAGGAAGGAGAAACAACAAAAAGTGACTTATTAAGAAACTTATATGCATGATCTTGGCGGTATCTTTCTTAAGTACCTGTTTCTCTTAATTCTCATGTTCAAGCCTTATATTAAAATATCTGTTAAACTCCTGACTCTTGTGTTATTAAAAAAAAAAAAAAAAAAAAAAAAGGTAGGGTAACTAGATAGGAAGGGCCATGATTCCAGCATGAATCTGGGGCTGCATGGTGGCTTCATTGGCAGTGTGCTTGCCATACAGGCATGGTGGTCCAGAACCCACTTAAAAAAAAAGATGTGATAGCTGTGGATATACTGGGGAGGGTCCCTGCAGTGATGATTTACCACAGGGAGAAGAACAGACTTGAGGCTAGCTAGCCTGGCTATATGAGCTTGACTTGAGAAAACAGAAACACGTGACAAGATTATATTATAAACTTCTGGATTATGAATTAGTGTGTAGACTAAATACTAGTGTTAGTCTTCCTTTGAATACATAAATGATCTCTAGTTCTGATATGTAAAGTAGCTGAGTACTTTGGGGCATAAGAGATAAAGCCTCTTTAAATGTGTGTGTTTGTGGGTAGGGCAATGCACACCACCTCTCAGCGTGGAGGTCAGAAAACTTCTGGGAATCAGTTCTTTCCTTCTACCATGTGGGTCTCAGGCATCACAGTCAAGTCCTGAAGCTCAGAGCCAAGCCTGCGCTTGCTCAGCCATCTCAGCTACCCTTAAAGGCTTACTTACTGGACATGGTATCTTCTTTGTGTTGTCACACTGGAATTTTGTCAGTGTGACTACTTTGTGAATCTGGAATTCTATAAAAGCAATGTATAAACCATAACCACCACTGCCACCCCCAAAAGAGAGAACCTTAAATGAAACAGCAACCTCGATCTTAAATTTTTTTCTGAATATGGTTAAAAAAAAAAGTTGATATTGAGACCTTATTATTTTGTTTGAAGTGGTTTCACAACAAAAGTTCTAATAACTTTGCTAAATGAAACATTTTTAATATGTTTACACATTTAAGAAGTGTTCCTAAGCTTTAAAAAAATGCTTCTCCTCTTAGTGTGATGTAATAGCTGAGCATTTGAAGACCAGGAGAGAAGACAATGTTGGAAGGAATATGCTTAATAGTTGAGCATATTCCTAATTCACGAGTCCTAGGTTCAGTTACCAACACTAGAAAAGAAGAAAGTTGTCACCATTTCCTTACCTAGCTAAGGAGAAAAAAAAAACCCAAACACTATAGCTGTTGGCAGAACTGTTCGAGGAAGGAGTATATGTAAAGACTATTTGCTAGAACAACATGTACAGTAACGAGTTTTAACTTGTATTCAGCATGAAAAGGGACAAGGCGTAATAGAAGAGAATGAAGTTTACAGCAACACTCTGGCTGGCGTCTGGGTGACAACTGGCAGCACGCCAGTTCTAAGAAGAAACAGGATACACAGTGGCAAGCAGGCAAGATTGCTTACTTGGTCTTCTTTGAATCAGTAATGCTTTATTTAAAAAAAAAAAAAGTATGACATGAAAGAGTTCTTTTCTTTCCCCTCAAATTTAGGTTGGTGTTTATTTCTATGACAATGGACATGGTGTTCTAGAAGATAATGACATCTACAACCATATGTATTCAGGGGTTCAGATAAGGTAAATGCTTTCTTACTTGGCCTTCTTTTGGGAAAGACTTAAGAGTATGCAGACTGTAAGAATTGTGTATTTAATGGGCAATCAGTCTGTTTTGTGTATTCATTTCTCTTTGCATGGGTAGCTTTTCTTACTCAAGAGTTAATGATACATGCCAGAAGAGCTCACTTCACTCTTGTGTGGTCCAGAATGGTTCAGTGGCTACCTACCCTTACCCTGTTCCTGGCATGTCATTGGCATTCTTTAAAATGGAAACTTCTGTTTTTATGCTGTAGTTAGTAAACAAACTTTTTTAAGTTACTTATGTGGCCCAGGCTGGCTTGGAACTCACAGAGATCTGACTTAGACTCTGCTTCCACAGTTTCAGTGCTGGAATTAAATATGTGCACTAATACTGTATCTATAGCATGGGGGAGAGGGGTTTTTGACTTGTTCTTTGAGACTGGATCTGTATTTAGGCCATGTTGATTTCAAATAGAAAGATCTGCATCCCAGATTCTGGGATTAAAGGGATATACCACTCTCCAAACCTGGCCCAGGAATCCTCAGAGTCTAATGATTATGAATTCAACATTTAACTTCCTATATGAGAAGAGATGTAAAGTTGTTTAACTTAGCTATAGCGTCTCTATACATAATATATAGCAAAATGATGCAAAGTGTGGTTCTATGGGAAAAACAGGATTAGTCAAACTTTTAAGTACTAGCTCATTTATTAAGAGTCTGTGTATGCACGTGGGCAGTATGTGTGCAAAGGTACAGATGTCGAGTTCAGAGAACAGCTTTCAACTCAATTCTTCTTCTAACAGGTGAGTTCGGGTCATCAGCCATGTTGTCAAGTGCTGAGCCATCTCACTGGCCCTATGTAGTTCTTCCACGAGTGTGGCTTGTTGTTGTAAAAGATGATATATATACAAATGGGAGTGACTGAAATGGTATTGATTTCTTTCTCACCCATAGGACTGGAAGCAACCCCAAAATTAGACGCAACAAAATTTGGGGAGGACAGAATGGTGGAATTCTAGTTTATAATTCTGGTATGTTTAACACATTAATTTTTTCTGTGTAAATAAACTTTAGGAATATGCCTTCTAAATAATACCTAAATTTTACATTTATAGGTCTAGGCTGTATAGAAGACAATGAAATATTTGACAATGCAATGGCTGGAGTCTGGATTAAAACAGATAGTAATCCTACGCTAAGAAGAAATAAAATCCATGATGGAAGAGATGGTGGCATCTGTATATTTAATGGGGGTCGAGGTATCGTTAATTTTGCATTAGTGAAAAACCCAGTTTTGTGTTGCTCTTCTATGCCTTTAATGATCAGTGACATCACCAACTGAAATTTACAGATGAATTTGAAACTTTCTCCATATCACTAGCATCCTTAGATAGTTGAGAGGAAATGGGTGCCTAGAATCAGACAAACGAATATTTTTATTGTTTCCATCTTCTATAACCATCTTAACTCTGCCGGTTGTCAGGAAAGCATTTTGAAGGCAGAGTTGTAACACCTTACTCTGGTCCTTTACTACTCTAATGAACATAAAAGTCAGGTTACAGAAGATGTGATGAATTAAAGGGTGTGTAAACACATGCAACTCTGTAGCAAACACGTGTTGATTCTGTCTGTTAGAGAACTAAACATAGCCAACTTGATCCTGGTCCATAAAGCCCACCCAGTCTGCCTTGAGGCATTAGCCCACAGTGATTATCTTTCATAGATTGGGAGACACTGCTGAGAGCAAAGCACTGCTGCTACTGTGTCAGCAACCCAAGACTGTATTATCACACATGAAGAATTATCAATACTTGAAATAACTTACTACACCAGAACAGTGATGGAAACTCTCAAGGAGGTTAGATTTTTAATAATTCAGAAGCTAAGTAACATGGCTCATAGTCTTTACAAAATATAGTGAGGATAACTCAAGTGTAGAGGCTCACACCTAATGTCAGTACCTGGAAGTTTGAAGTTGGAGAAGTGGCATGAGTCTAAAGCCAATCTGGGCTCAGTGTGAGACTGCTCCCCTCCACCCGACTCTAAGACATTACAGGGTATTGAGGTATCTACAATAAAATAACTTTGGATATGTCTCTAGATAGTCGACTGGTAGGGGGCTTTCCAAGTATAATGGTTTGCCTACTATTTATTTTTTAATGGCTGATAGACCATCTCTGTACCAAACACTATGGTAGAGATAACTAAACACAGTGAATGAAAGTGTGACATCCATAAAGTCTACAATTAAAATGGAGTGGCACATTGTTAATAGAATCTGAAGGAAACTGAAAATGGTTTAGAATGTGTAAGAGGCTAACAAAGCTGAAGCTGGGTAAGGTTTTCTACGTGTAGTCAGGGGTTTTAACTGTCGTAATTGCATTAGAGCTAGATCAGTGTATAGAGGTGCTTGTGCACAGGCCTGAGGACCTGACTTTAGTCCCCATGTCTCACAAAGTAGCCAGAGACCTCCATCCATGCATACCTGAATTCACGTGTGCATGAGAATGAGAAAGACAAGCAAGTAAGCTGGTTAGAAGCAAGGACTTGGTATAAGGAAGGCAAGAACTTATTTATAAAGTTACAAGGAAATGGTTGAATGCCTAAAGGGAGGGGATGGAGCAGGAGAAATGGTTCAGTGGTACTAATCTGTTCATGCAGAGGACCTGAGTTCAAGTCCTAGCATCTGTATGGTAGCTTACACCCTTACCTAACTCCAGTCCCAGGGAATTTTAATGCCCTCTTTTGGACTCTGGCTTGCCCCTGGTGCACAAACATGCATGGAAAATAAATAGATGGGACTGTGTTGGGGCTGGTGCTCAGTTGTCTATTGGTTCTTACCATGCAAGAGGATGAGAGAACATTGCAGTGAGCAATACCCAGAATTGCCTGAGGCCAGAAATGTTTACACCCAAGTAAAATGTTTATGATATTAGAGACAGGCAGTGGTAGTTTTATTCATTATTGTTATTTTTATAAAAGTCTGAGTAACACTTTGCATGCCTAATACCTACAGAGGCCAGAAGAGAGCTTTGGATCCCCTAAAACTGGAGTTAAATATGTTGTAAGCCACCAAGTAGTGCTGGGAATCAAACCCAAGTCCCCTGGAAAAACAGCCAGTGCTCTAACCACTGAGCCAGTACTTCAGCACCTAAAAACAGGTTGTCTGTAAACTAGAATATACTTTCAAGACTTCAGATACAAATTGGTTTTTAAAACCCTCAAAGATTGAATATAAGAGATTCAGGTGAAAGGAGACAGAAATGAGGAAAATGGTCATAGTTCTGCAAATTACTAAAACCTTTTGAACTAAAGGACCAATTTATAATGCAGTGAGAAACAAGAAGCTAAATAAAAGGGGTTAGCAGAGCTCATTGCATGCACGAGGCATGGCCGTGCATCCTGTAACCAAGAGATTATCAGCACTCAGGCCAGCCTAGGCTACATGAGACCCTGGTTGAACAATATGCTATATATACTAGCTTTAATCTAACTATTTTAATTGTAGGTCTCCTTGAAGAAAATGATATTTTCAGGAATGCTCAAGCAGGTGTTCTTATCAGCACTAATAGTCATCCAGTCTTAAGAAAAAACAGAATATTTGACGGATTTGCTGCAGGTTTGTATTTTCTTTATCTGTGGCTTGTTTTACAACCTGTAACATGAACTAGAGTTTGAACATGACTAGAGTAAGTTTGTAGTTAGAGGATCTAACAACTTCTAGATGTTAAAAGGAAAAAACAAGAATTATTTTCATTATTTCAAATAACCATTTAGAATTATACTATTTCAGCATATTTCTGGGTAGTGTCCCCTTTATACTTAGCTTTATCCTTCATTCCCGTCTCATTCCATCTTTTGTGCACTTTCCAGTACGTTTTTAAAAATTCCCCTAGTTTACTTCTCCTGTCTGACTGTATAGATGTCAGCAGTCAAAACTGAATATTGTTGGTGATTACTTGCAGTTTATTCTTTAGCTTGGAGAGTTTGAGAATGGTATAAAGTGACATGCATCTGCTGTTTGTAAATCTCACTTCAGGCATTGAAATCACAAACCATGCAACTGCAACACTAGAAGGCAATCAGATCTTTAACAACCGCTTCGGAGGCTTATTTTTAGCATCTGGTGTTAATGTGACAATGAAAGGTATGTTGTTCTCCTTACGTTCTTCAGTGACCATGAAACATGGTTCCTTCTGTCACTTTACAACTTAGCACCAGTTTTAAATGGCCAGTGTTGAGTCTGGCTTAAGCTTGTTCTAGGAATGGAGTATTTTATACAAGGAAAACCGATTTCTATTCTTAAATATAATTGTATCCTCAGCTAGCTATTAAAAATGCTTTTTTTGTTTTTACAGATAACAAAATAATGAACAATCAAGATGCCATAGAAAAGGCTGTTAGTAGAGGACAATGTTTATATAAAATATCAAGTTATACCAGCTATCCCATGCATGACTTCTACAGGTATATTTCTAAATTACTAAGTTAGAAAAGTGGAAGTTAGTGATTCCTTTAAATTGTCATTGAGTAACCACACCTTTGGTTATATTGTCTGCAGTGAGCTCTAGAATCAAAGACTAAATACCAGGAGTGGGGGGAGGGGGTGGTAATCAAGCTCTAGTTCTGACTGTCTCACCCCCAAAATGATAGAACTATTTATTTTGAGACAAGGTCCTCCTGTGTGGTCCTGTAACTTGCTATATAAATAGACCAGGCTGGCCTTGAATTCAGAGAAATCCACCTGTCTATGCTTCTCAAGTGTTGGGACTAAAGGCATGGCTGCCTGTATTTACAACCCAGATTTTCCTGAGCAGATACAATACTATAGTTCCTTTTCACAGTCACATAAAAGAAAAAAAAAATCAAAATCATAGAGTAATAAAATGCAGTGTTGTGAATTCCTGACAAGTTCAATAATCCAAGATTTTGCTTTTTAGATGTCATACTTGTAACACCACAGATCGAAACGCCATATGTGTGAACTGCATTAAGAAGTGCCATCAGGGACACGATGTAGAGTTCATTAGACATGATAGGTACGTAATAGTGTACGCATCGCTTGTTACCCAGTTACTTAGTCCCTTCACTTTGCTAATTCTTGGATTTTCATTTTGCTCTAGGTTTTTCTGTGACTGTGGTGCTGGAACACTGTCCAATCCTTGTACGTTAGCTGGTGAGCCTACACACGATACAGACACATTATATGACTCTGCTCCACCTATAGAATCTAATACGTTGCAGCACAATTGAATTCCTTCCCTAAAGAAACAGTCCTGCCATTCTAACATAACTTAAAACATCTTTTGGAAGATAAAATACTTGCCCATGCTACAGAAAGAGACTGTACTGAAAAAAATGGATACACAAGGTCAGTTGACACTATGAAGCTCAAGCTACCAAAAAGAAAGTGGCAATATAATGACTCAGGATCTCAAAGCTGGGTATTTTAGCATTACTGTGTAAAGACTTTTGAAGGGACAGAAGTAAAGAAATAAGCTGCAATTTTGTACAGATACCAACTTCTGAGAGCTGGTGTTTTGACAGCTAGCATTGAATGCAGTCTGATTTGCAGTAGTAATCTTCAATAGACAAGCAGCTTTGTTGCTGCCTTTATGGACATGGGTACCAATTGCTTTTTGTAATATGGTAAAAATGTGAGCTAGCACTTCTTCTGCATTGATTTTTTTTTAACATGTATTCAGATTGAGAATATGATTTTAATGCTTTAATCTCATATAGTTTGTTTTTAATTTCAAGCAAATCTTATTGTACTTGAATGTGCCCTGTTTTGTTAGCACACCTAGACTTGCTGTACTGTACTCATGTCCCAGTATGTACGTTCTTTCTATGAAAGAGAAAAACACTAATCTTAAATTATATCCAGCAATGTTTCTGGTATCCTTTAAGAAAAGTTAAGACTATTATTTCCTTCCCTTTCCTGTGCAGCATTCAAAAATCAATTCAAAAATCACCCCTAGAAAAAAGTGAGTGTTTTAATGAGACTTCCTAGGAAGGGATGCACTGTAAAACAAAAGTATTCTTGTATCTCAGTTTTGTGAAAGGTAAAAACTACTATGTTTTAAAGTACACTTTAGAAAGTCTCTTCAAAACAGTCCTGTATGAACTCTGTTCATATTCATAGTTTTTATTTGAACAGTTTAGACAAAACAGCTGGAAATTACAGCAATTTCCTGCGTTAAGCTGAGACCAGTATATACAGCTCTATACAGTTTCATAGCGCCGCCGCCCCCCCCCCCATTTATGTGTATTGGTGACAGTGGGTATAAACAGCCTGAAAGTGTATGCATGTACCATAACATCTAGACTTAATATATTGTGGAGTACTCAATAACCATTATGTAGAAGGTAGATAAGAATTAAAAGGGTTTAATTTCCTAGAAAGAAAATGGAAAAAATGGTCATTTTTAAAAAATAAAGTTTATTAGATCATAATGTTGTCTGAATTCACCACCTTTTTCAAAAGTCAACTCAGCTTCCAATGTAGTCTACAATTCAGCAATCAAAGCCAGCAACCTATGGATAGCTTCACTGTTTATAGTTGGCTTTTCACTAGCAAGACAAATTTCCCTTAAAAGAAAAAAGAAAAAAAATTATTTCATTTTGTCTCTGCCAGCCTTCCATAATATAATAGGAAGATAATGACATAATTACCGAAATAGTTGTAATGACTGATTCATCCTCTCAAATTCTCTTGCTTTTCTGTGTCCCTTCTGAATAACCTCTTCCGGAAGATTAGCAAGCCTTGCTGCATTAAAGCCATAGCTCTTAGGACAAGCTCCCTTAATGAATTTATAGAGGAAAGTAATAGTCTCCTGGCTGGGATCCTCACATTCATTTTCTACCATGCATGCCTTCAAGAAAGAAGAGTTCACTTAACACAGTTCTACTGTTTACTTTCTGCCAATAGAAAAAAAACTGTCTGGTTTATTCTACATACCATATGTCCTAGGCGCACACAAACATTTTTAGAATAATCTTCTACTAATGAATGATAGTGTGTAGAAAACAGTGTGCGACACTTTATGGTTTCAGCAAGTTCTTTAACAACGGCATTGGCTATTG
This sequence comes from Rhabdomys pumilio, assembly GCA_030674055.1. Classification (NCBI taxonomy): domain Eukaryota; kingdom Metazoa; phylum Chordata; class Mammalia; order Rodentia; family Muridae; genus Rhabdomys; species Rhabdomys pumilio. Next base: position 76,541,967 of record JANHMN010000010.1, read on the forward strand.
CTGTCCCATCAAAAGTTGCAGTACCTCTTCCTGTGGAAGTGAAATTAACATTACATAAACACCTACAATTCAGGTACAGAAGGGCAGAATGGGAAGAGGGAACACCCATCCTCCAGTAACTCAGTGGCTCCCAGTACATGGGGAAAGAGCTTTAGCTGTAACAGAAAGGGCAGGAGATCCAAGTGCCTCCCTCCCATGCTCTTGACTGATGAGCATATGGGAATGGAAGGGGAGAGACAAGACAGGACAATCCCAGGACAGCCAGCCAGAGAGGGGGAAAACAGTCTTAGTAGCTAGCTATTGGGGACATGGGTTTTCCACTCTACTGGCATTCAAACAAAAAACTGTCTTACCTAATTCATCCACAAGTACCAAAGAATGTGCTGTCGCGTGCCTAAGTATGCTAGCAGTTTCACTCAACTCAACAAAAAATGTACTTTCCCCTATAAAAAGAAACAACTGAATTAACAACAGATTATATCCTGTTTGAGTATGAGCAACAATTAAACTACAAAACATGTATGCTTTAGCTGTAACAGGAACATAACATAACAGGTTTAAAACAAAAGGCAGATTATCTTTATCCTTGCCAACTGAATTGTAAAAGCCTTAGGTGTGGAGGAAAAAGCAACTTACCTGACATTATTCTATCTGAGGCACCAAGTCTAGTAAACACTCTATCAACTGGTGTGAGCCTACACTTCTCAGCAGGTACATAACAACCCATCTGCGCCATTACAGCTAACAGACCAGCCTGTGAAGACGGGAGGAAAGGTATTATGATTGGTATTTAAAAACCTATCTGTACACAATACACAATACAAGTAAAGCCTAGCTAACAAAGACCTCTCTGGGCTATAACTACTACAAATGCCTGGAATGAATCCTGGATCTTACATAACCCCTATACTTGTTTTAAAGTTGAAAACTATATATAATATGGCCAATTTTGTTAGCAAATTAGATTATAATGATAAGACTATTTATAGCCTTTTCAAAATTTAAAAATTGAATTTTAGTTTGTCAAAATGGTACCTTGTTTCTTCTAAAAGACCACATCAGGGAGCATAAATAAGTCTTAATTTTAACAGTAGTACTGGGGGAGGACAGTATATCTGGTGGTATGTAGCTTAGCAGTAAGAATGTGTTCACATAAAAAATGGCCTGGGCTCAATCCCTGGCACCAAAATAAATGAGTGTCATTATTTAATATAATAATATAATTTAATATAATAATAATAATCTCTGTAATTTTACTCTAAAACCTTTGTTGGTCTTGAGAATCCCAGGATCTCACACATGGTAATCATGTGTTTTCTAGCACTGAGCACTTTTCCTTAACTAAGTAAGAGCCATCTGGCGGATGATTATACAAAGAGATTCTCCTTTTGCTCTCTGGAAAATGGACTAGACTATATACCATTTGCCCTTCATCTTACAATTACTTTCTAATTAACAGAATGTGAAGAATAAATAGATTACCTGTCTTATGAGTGTAGATTTGCCCCCCATATTCGGTCCAGTCACAAGCACACAATAGGCTTTGCCATTTTCCTCTGCTTCTTCCTCACAGCCTATTAGAATGTCATTAGGAATAAAATCGTCTCCAAAAAAGGTCTTTGTAATGCAGGGATGTCGTGATCCTTTAAGCTCTAAGAAGGGATGTGTATCTTCTGGTAAGAGAATAACTGGGCGACACATAGGACCATCTCCTCCTTGACTATAGTTAGCCAGGCACAGTAGAACATCTGTCAAAAAAGGATACAAGTAAGACTTCATCATTGAGTAAACTTATTATACCCACTACACAGTACCTGTGTGCCTGCTTCTATGTCTTTTAAAAGTGACCAGCAGACCAAAGGTGCTTTGTCAGCAAGCCAAGTGACCCAAGCTCAATCCCTAGGATGTTGGAAAGAGACTTCGGTAAGAACTACTGCATGCCCAACCTCCCAACACACAAAATAAAGTATTGTAAAAAGCAACATTATTCTGTTTTATCTTAAACTGCTGCTGGTGCCAGGCATAATAGCACACATCTTTAATCCCAGCACTTGGAAAGCCAAGGCAGGCATCTGTGTGAGCTCCAGGCCAGCTAAGGCCACACAGTCAGACAGATCCTATCTCAGAATAACAAAATGCTGTTACTGAAAACAAGTTTATTGGCCTAGCTGTTTTCCATGTCTTCACTAAAACTTTTCAAAGTAGTTCATCTGATTGACAATGACATTAAAAGGAGCTAGGGAACCAGATGAATGGGCCAGTTTAGAGTACCTGTGCTTCTACCTCTGTAGCGAATCTGCTCACTGATTAGATGAGAGAGCTCTGATACAGACCTCCGTGTGACCATCCAGGGCTTTAGCTGCACGGTAGAGCCTATGCTTGAAGCACTACATTTATCCCCCAACAAAGCCCAAATGGCACTAGTCTTGATATTTAAAGATACCCAAATTACAAGTACACTAATTAAGGCAAAGGGCTCACTAAAGCCTAAGTCAACCTTAGTCTTTAGCGCCCCGCCCCCCAAATTATTTCCATGCAAATTTGACTTGAAGAAATACAAAAGAACTACAAAGAATAAAACTAAATTTACTCTTCTCTGCTTAAAAACAAAACAAAACACCCTTCAATTATAAAAAAATTTGGCTCAGTGGCAGTGTTTAAACAGCCCAGCATTCAAAAAAAAAAAAAAAAAAAAAACTCCAAAAGCTAAGTAATCTTAGTACTTGGGGATCTGAGGCAGAATTGCCAGGAGTTCAAGGACAGCTTGGGCTAGAGATTCTTAAACAAACCAGGAAATAAACCTACCAGTAAAGGTTTTTAAAAAGAAACTGGAAAATAAATCTTCCCTCAATGATAAAATTCGAAACTATTCCAAGACTGTAGGAAAAAAATGTCACATGGCTACTACTGATTGTTGTGTGCAGTTGTAGTCAGTTTGATGCAAAAGAAGCATGCACACACCCATATATAACCATACAGTTAGGTTTAGAGATGTATAGCTGAGACACGGAGGGTTACTAAATAAAGCCTTACCCAACACTGCAATGCACTCTACAGCAGACTGCCAGTCCTTGTAATTTTTATCAAAGTTATAGAACAGACGCCGCATGCAGTCCTTTAAAGATGCATCCCTACGTTCTTCAGCATTTATAAGATTGGATAATTTCTTCTCAATCGTTTTGGTCCAGTATCGTTTACAACCCTTTTTAGTAGATTTCAACTCATATTCTTCAGGTAGATTACGGGTAGCAAAATTGTCTGGAATTTCTAACTGGTAACGGTTCCTTCCAATTCCCCAGTAGACTATGCTCTTGCAGCCAATCCGACTGCGCTGTTTGTCTAAGTACTCCAGGAGGCTCTGTTCATTCTCTCTTATATCAGCAAGTGCTTGGTCATAATCAGAGTCAAACCCTGCTTTTGGAGTAATGACTCCAGTCTTTCGAGCTTTCTCATGGTCAAAAGCTGTATCCCATCGGTTCAGTTCTGTGGTCAGATCAGGAAAACGGCCTTTAGAACTTTTTGTCTGTAGAGTAACAACCTGTTTAAGGGTTTTAGACTTGAAACCATCAGCGACATCCTCCATAAGCCCTGTAATTTTACACATTACTTTGAATCCTTCTAGAGCGGAAAGAAAATCAATGATCTTCTTTTTGCTGTATGTCGTTTCTTCGTACATTATAGCCCTGCTGTCTGGATGGTTCTGGCTTTTTAGGGGAGACCCAACATTGTGAATCTTACTTAGTAGCCTCTCAAGATCCGGGAGCTTCTTTAGGAGGTCTGCAACTTCGGTGACTTTGTCAGGCACAGCCATCAGATCTTCTACAGCATCTAAACGGTCACTGATAGCACAAGGGCTGCACAGCGGGGCACAAAGCCACTGTTTTAAGAGCCGCTTGCCAAAGGGGGTATGGCAAGTATCTAACCGCTCTAGCAGAGTCCCTTCAGTGGAGCCATTTGTCCCATTCAGGAAAATCTCCAGGTTGTTTAAGGTCACTGCATCTAGCACCATTCGCTGGCTGGTGCTCATAAAGACAGCACCAGGGTTTACTGTGCTGACCAAGTCAGAATCCAAGGGGAAATACTCTTCAAAATTAGACATTGAGAGAAGCTCCTGATCAATCAGGCATTTCTTGAGGTAGAAAACACAACCACCTAGAGCAGAGAGAGCCAATTCCCTCTCCTCTCCTGGTGTCAACCCAACAGAATCTGACTCAGAGGTCATGCCTTTAAGCACCGGGGGCAGCACTGCACTGCTGTCTTCAGTTCCAGTAAAATACCCTCCTTCAAGGAGTGTTCGCAAAGTCTTAGTGGCATCCCAAAATTGGGAACCTGGTATGAGACCCTCCTGAAGACATGACGACAGTGAGCCCCTCAGGACTGTTTTGGTTTCTGCTGAGAGATTTCCTTTCTCAAACAAAATCTGTACTGGAGGATAGTGCGCCACTAGAGTCCTAAACCTGGAACAGTGGCGATCATCCGAAAACTGGCCTATGAAAAACTTGCCCAGTGACGTGTCAACAAAGCAGACACCATATATACGAGTGTGACCAGAAGAATCTTCCTCCTTCTCTTTGAAGCTAAGAAGATACCTACTGTAGTTCTCAGAGGGATCACCATCCAGCACACTGTAGGTCTGTGTGCCCTTGGTAATGATCCTACAAATCTCCCTTCTCACCACTCTATCAAACTTAGACACGTGTGCCATTTTCCGACACCGTGCCTCCATCATTTCTGGAGTCTCAGTCTGTTCCACTCGTGCTACCTTATAGCCCTTCTGCACCAAGGAATCTGAGAATCGGCCAAATGCAATCTCTGGAAAACCAGAATGGGCCCAGTTGCCCTTCATGAATATCAGCCCCAGCTCATTGACTCCAATAACAGCATCCATGTGATACAATTCATAAAACTTCCCCACCTTATAAAAGATGACAAGATCAAAGTTCTGAGACTTGAACTGCCACCACTTCCTCATCCCTGGAGTACAAGAGTTGAGGAAATCTTCAGGCACATACAATGTGGAGGAATTAAAATCAGGGTGATCGGGCCGTCTCCTGTGCTCATCTCTTCTCTTCTCTGGCTTAAGCCATTCTAAAGTTTCATGATACCAAATAGTAGGTCCACTGCTGTCGTTACCTCCTCCACTGACATGGGTTTGGGAGTCAGAATTCTGAGGGGCAGAGAAAGCACTCAAGGTATTCTTGGTTTCTGACAGAATGCGAGTTGCTCGTTTGGCTGAGCCTGTTTCCTTCTTCAAACTTTTCCTTTTAAATCCACCATGAGCAGCCAGTGTTCTCTTCCGCTTTGGAGTACCTTTGCCAAAAGTACCCAGGCCTTCACTATCGCTGTCTCCAACTCCACTGCTCACTTCGTCACTGCTTGCTTCTTGCTTACTGTCTGGCTTGAATTCTACATCAGAGCCACCAATGTCACTCTCAGAGTCAGAGATGACCCTTCGCTTTTTGACTTGCCGGCTGCTTCGCCTAGACCCCTGAACGTTAGCCTGTGCTGCTTCTTCACTCTCATTTTGATTATCCTCTTCACTCTTGTCAGATAAATAAGCCTCAGGCACCTGCCAGACAAACAAAGGGTTTTGTATATAGAAAACAGGCCTTTAGTTCAATCTCTGGTGCCACCAATAAATAAAGTAAGTAAATAAGTAAATAAAAACAAAGCAACAAAAAAAAAATTGGTAACTACATCTGTGGAACCCAGACATTGTGACTCAGGCCTATAACCCCAGCACTCAAGAAGCTGAGTCATAAAGACCACTGTAGTATTTTCAGGCCAGTATGGGGTAGAGATGAAGCCCAGTTGTTCCTAGGTTTGATCCTCAGCAATTTATAAACCAGGAGTGTAGACATACACCTCTAACTCCAGGCCTTAGGTGGCAAAAGCAGGAGATTCGCTAGTTACCCTCCCCTGCTTGTTGAATTCAAGGCCAGCATGTGCTATATGAGCCCTGTGCAATCTCACCTATGTGCCTCAATGTCACACACCCTGAGAAACTTCTTTCCTAAAGAGATTTCAGTTTAGCCTAACTTTAAGTATAAACTGAAGCTGGTATGAAAGGTCATAACTACTTATGGGCAAGAGTTCTAGGCTGGCCCGAGCAACTCAGTGATACCCTGTCTCAAGTAAAAAAAAATAGCATTTTCCTAAGGACGTGGGTGGGCAAAGTGGAAGAGCATTTGCCTGACCCTGGACTGGGAGACAACATGTGTAACAGCCTGTAATCCCAACATTTGAAAAGCACAAGGCAAGAAGATTCTGAGCTTGAGGCCAGCTTCAGGTACAAAGATCATCCCATAAATAAATAAATAAATAAATAAATAAATAAATAAATAAGGGGGATTGTTGAAATTCTAAATAAGCTAACATAGTTCCTTCCAATCCAGGGAGGACAGATGTCTTCATGTACAAATGAAATGGTGTACTCACATAAAATTACTATTTATTTTCTTTTACTTAATCACATACACATCATTTTCTCCTGTCACCCCCCCAAAAGGGAATGGAATGACTGACCTCTGTCTCTTCCTCCTCTTCTGGCTCTGAAGGCTCATCACACACTGCCAGCTCAAGCCTCTTAACCTTGTCTTTACTTAAGGCCTCATCTGCACGTTGCATTGCTCTGAGTATTTCAGATTTTGAACTGTAGAAATGACCTCCCTTCTGGGCTTCCTTTGACTTTGAACCTAGAAATATACTTATAAGAACCAGGTGGCTGAAGAGTTGGCCAATTTACAACATGAACAAGAAGTTACAATCATTTTTAATGCCCCATTTTTTCATATGCATAAAATGAAAAGCTAATCACGGAAAAGGTAGCAATGACACTGGAATCCCCAACTTTATAGGTTTGAATTTGCCGTTTAGTCATCCAAGGTCATCTTTCTTCTAATGTCTCAGAATCATGGGTTAAGGTATGAAAAACCTCAAAGCAGATACAAGTGTAGTTTAGTCCCAACTGAATAACCAGGCTAGTTATGTAACTAATGTAACTCGGTAGAGTGCCTGCTAAGCATGATAGGCCCTGGGTTCTAGCCTCAGCACTCACTATGTTGAACAGGAGTGGTAATACTAAATATAATCTCTAGCAGTTGGGAGAGACAGGAGAATCAGGATCTCAAGGCATATTCAGCTACATAGAAATGAAGTCTAGCCTGGGCTACATAAAATCCTGTCTCAGGAAAAAACAACACCAAAAAACAAATTTAACAAGGGGCCTATCATTTTAAAAAAATGTTTTCCTCCTAATAACACAAAGGCAACATCTCAAAGACCCCTGCTTTAAAAGAAACCTTGTTTTCACTTAAAGATTGTTTCATGTGAATGTAATGCGATGGCTGTCTTTACATGGCCAGGGACCAATCTCTTCCAATCCCTCACTTGTTTTTCATCATCATCGTGAGAATAATTCTTTCTATTCAAAAGCACAGTCTCACAAATTTAATGTTAAAAACTATTTCTTGGGGTTAAGAGATGGTTCAGCAGTTAAGAGCATTAACTGTTCTTCTAGAGGTCCTGAGTTCAATTCCCAGCAACCACATGGTGGCTCTATAATGAATTCTGATGCCCTCCTCTGGCAAGCAGGTATATACGCAGATAGAGCAATTATATATACGTTAAAAAAAATAATTTAAAAAAAAACTAATTTTTTCTAAGAGACTAGAAATAGAAGTGTCTCTGATATATTCTTCTGCCCAAATATAACCATGACTGGAAAAGAAAGAAGCCAAATGTCTAAATTAAACAGATCCAAAAGTATTATATGGCCTTCTTTTTGTATAAGAAAACTAACAGGACTACCTAAATTTCAGTGAAGCTACAACTTTTATGGAGCATCTAGGACAAACTGAAGGTACAAATTCTCTAAAGAGCAAAAGCTGCAACGTGCAACAAGCATTATCAAAGTACCCACCCTAGCTTTATTACACACCACAGCACATCACACCCACACTCCTCATAAACATTTGACCCAATAACTACAAGATAGAATTTGAACAAAAGAGGCCTTTCCCTCCATCCATGCTCTTGGCTAATGCATTAAAACATGCATTATTTCAACTTCCACCAGGGCTGCATGAACACGCTGACTCAAAAACAAGACAACAAAAAATGTCAAAGCCAGCCTAGACTATAATGTGAGCTCAAGGTAGCCTATACAGTTTAGTCTCAAAAAGTAAAAAAAAAAAAAAGACTTCCCCCCTTTAATCTCAACACTCTGGAATATAAGAGACAAGTGACTCTCTTGTGAGTTTGAGACTAGCCTAGTCAATATAACAAGATCGAAGACAGCCAGGGCTAGCCAAGGGGAGTGGGTGTGTCCTGTACTGTCCTTTCTCCCCAATCTGCCTACCAATGCCCCCTATCTCCAACCCCCAACTCCTCACTCTGCGCTGAAAGGGAAAAAACAAGGTCTTGCACTTGTGCACATTCTGGGCAAGAGCTCTATCACCAAACTATACCCTCAGCCCAACAAATGGGAGGATAGAATTTTAAAGACCAAGACACAACATTTCACATACACAGTGACAATATAAATATTTTCCTGACCTCTTATTTTGCCCAGGCAGTTTTTAAAACTTAAACTTAATCCTGAAGAACTCATTTATCATCAGATGCCATAAGAGGTCATTTTATATATGAGTGACAGTATCATTCACCAAGATTAAACAGCAGGTAAGTAAAGAGTGTAATAAAATTCCTGGTTCTCTTTCCATTCATGATGTTTTTCAGTGAATGTACCTTTTGCAGGACAAGCACACTAACCAAAAGGTATGACTCTTAAGAAGAGTTCTGGGAAACTGACCCTGTTGTGTTCCATACCACAGAGTTCAACATACTAGCCTGGGCTGTCTGGGAATAAGGGATGTGGCCTTGTTTACACCCAGTGTGTGTTCTATCCTGCAACTACAGTGTGCATATACTACATGTAACACAGGAGACAGGGTGCTCTTGGCTACTATGAGGTTGAATATGCAGCACCGTCAGTGTCTGTGCAGATAAAGCTAGGCTTATAAAAAGCATTAAGTACCAGAGTTCTGATGTGAAACAAATATACTCATAGGTTACAATTCTGGAGGCTATGAGATAATGCATGTTACAGAGAATGTCACTAATCCATGCTAATTCTCCTGCTTACCTACCTACATACTTCAAAATAGAGCTATTTAACTCTTTACACTCTCATGTCTCAGTTTCATAGCACAGTTACTCCCAATCAAGAGACCATTTTTCCTTTAATGGGCTTTAATTGCTGTAAGTCAAAGGACAAAAATAAAATTTCCATACAAAACAAAGTAGCTAAAACCAGCTGCATCTTGCCTCTTTAGCATGTAAGAAACCTTACAACTGCTATTCCTGCAATTTGCTAAGGAAACACACACACACCACAATTTTATGAATCACCCCATCCCTGTTTATTTTTTACCTGTATATGGCTTTAACATCCTTTTGCTAACCCAGCCCCTTGTTGGACTGTCATCAAAAAACTGCACATGAACACGGACAGATTTTCCTTTCTTCCGGATGAATGTTCCATCAAAGGGATGATTATAAACCAGGCAAGGCCACCAGGGGTAACCTTCCATCTTAGCCCAAACCAAATCACCTGGTGAGAAGTCACAAGAACTGTTGAAAAAAAAAACATACACACGCCAGTTAATATCTGGCTACTTTACTTCAATGGCAATTAACCACAAATAAACAGTTTTAAGGAAGTCATTAAGTAAGTCTCCTTTGGAAGCTTCTGGCAAATCAGAAGAAGGTTCAAGGAACTTTTCTAGTAACATAAGCAAGCTAAGACAATGTTTATTTAACAATTAAAGCCAATAATAAACTGGTACTCAATGAACAACTGTTTCTTTGTCTTAAAATGACAAAATTCAAACTGTATCCTGTCAGTCACAAAACAGACTTACAGTATGAGTCATACCTACATATCAGCAAATATCAGAATTCACAAGATCTAAAGTCATGATTATTAGCTTGCTAATTATCTGATCCATTAAATTTAGACTGGAATTGTTCCAGCTGTATATCCAAAGTTGTCTTCCCTCTTAACAAGTGCCTAGCTGGGCGGTGGTGGCGCACGCCCCTGATCCCAGCACTTGGGAGGCAGAGGCAGGTGGATTTCTGAGTTCGGGGCCAGCCTGGTCTACAGAGCGAGTTCTAGGACAGCCAGGGCTACACAGAGGAAACCCTGTCTGGGGGGGGGGGGGGGGGGGGGGGGGGGGAGTGAATACATTTGAATACACATGATTATAAAAATGTTTTCAAAGGCTTATTCTTCATAAAACTTGATTTGGTTTTTGTGGGTTGTCTCTGAGGAAAGGAAAAGAAAGGAAACAGAACTCAGAACCAGACATACAAGAACCCTGTCCATAATAGAAAGACCACTAACAACTACTCCTGCCCAAGTGCACTAAGTAACAATAGCAATATTCTCTGGGTCCACTCAAAAGTTTTTCTCAGAACATTAACAACATTAAGCACACTCCTACAGCAAGAATACTCAAGACATTTCTGGAGTAGTCAGTTCAAGTCAACTGCCTTAGGCTCAATCATGACGTGGTATTGCTTCAGAAAATAACATCGCCAACATGGCAAAGCACACAAAAAGCAGGAGGAATTCGATGATTTTTCTTAAGGCTGTCCTTGATTAATTACAAGATCTATCTCAAAAATGTGTCTATGTGCAAATACACACTCGTTTGGGAACAAGTCAATGGGACAGCACTTGCCTAACATGGGCATAGTACGGCTACCATACTCACTCAAATAGGGGAAAAAATTACTTTTAGACTACAATTGTAATATAAGCACCATCTTATTATACTGCCTGTCCCCCCCCCCCCCCCCCCCCCAGTTTAGAAGGACCAGCTTTCAAACTCAGGTCCTATAGTGACCAATACAATAGTTTATGAACATCACCTCAGGCTCACTTCATGGGTCACCATTAAGAAGCTGTACCTGTACAACTCAGACAGCCACACAATTGTACAGGTACACAAAACTGCTTCCAAATTAAACACCATAGCCCTTGGGGGGTTGGGGGGGCGGTAGGAGGTAGGGTGTTTTCAGGACCCTAAAAGCTTCCCCAAAGCCCTGTTCCCAGGCTATTACTGGCCTTGCCAAACACCTGGTTTTAGACAAGAAAATTTAGTAAGTTCCTTCTCCATACATCAGGGCCTCAGAGTAAGGCCTTGTCCTTAACACTAACAGGGTCAAATAGAGGCTGACCTTCAATCTCATCAGACCTTTCCTTCTAGGCGATTTAGCTGCTTGACCACAAAGCCTATCACATCTGGAAGACAAGTTCTCTACATCCTGTTTTGTTCTGTTCTGTTTGGAATTTTTGTCTTGTTTTTTTAGAGACAGAGTTTCTCTGTGAGGTCCTGGCTATCCTGGAACTCACAAGGAGAGCATCAAACAGGAGATGCCTACCCCTGTCTTCCAGTGCTGGGATAAAAGGCAAGTGCCACCCACAAAGTTCTCTAAATCGTTAAGAGGCAAGAGAACGCAAACTTTCTAAGCACTTCTTTATGCTGTTAAATGTCAATGGCTATATTTCCCCACATGGAGGGATTTTCGGGGTTTATTTAACCTGTGTATCAGCCAAGACAAGACTTTTCTGCCGCAGGGGAAAGAAGTCAATGGGGCCAAGCCTGGCTGATATTTTCCAAGAGTGGCACAATAAAATGGATGTTTGATACATGCAAGTATCAGGCTTCTTTTTACTTTTCCCTTAGTGTGTACGTGTTTGGGTATATAAGTGCTATGGCATGCGTGTGGTGGCAGAGGATAAATCTCCTTCCATCACGCAGCTTCCAGGACTCAAGCTCAGGTTATCAGGCTTAGCAGCAGCCACTTTACCATCTTTAATACGCCATCTTGCCAGTCTCAAGATTTTTCTAATAATACTAAAAGCTTAGCTTTGTGTGCATGCAGGTATGCAAATTATATAAACACAAGGGTATGGGGACTAGAGGTCAACCTCAGGTATCTTTCCTTGGTTACCAGCCACCTTTTTTGTCTTGAGACATAATCCCTCACTGGCCTAGAACTTGCCAAACAGGCTAGGCTGGTCAAATAGGGATCTGACTCCCCAGTGCCAAGGACATCAGTCACCATGCCCAGCTTATTTTTTAGGTGGCTTCCTTCTGTGTATTGAACTAAAATCCTCATACTTGCAATCCATCCAGTCTCCCCAGTCCCTGTATACTGATAATGGACAGCTTCTATCCCAGCACTTAGAAGATAGGGGCAGATCTCTGTGAGTTCACAGCCAGCCTGGGCTACATACAGACTTAGTGAATGAAAGAAAGACAGACAGACAGACAGAGAGGAGGGAAGGAAAGAGAGAGGAAGAGTGGGAAGGAAACAGACAAGAGAGAGGAGAAAAGGGAGGGAAGGGAAAGAAAGAAAAGAAAGGAGAAAGAAAAGGAGGGAGGGAAGGAAGGGAGAGGGAAAATTCAGACTAAGCCAGAGTGATGACTCAGCAAGTTAAAGTACCCGGGTAAAAGTGCCTCTCACAAATTGTCCTGAACACCATACACACCCTGTACCATTTACACAGCCATACCTATCTCCCATACCCACCCCCCCATAAATAATGTAATTAATTTTAAGAAGAATCAAGGCATTCAGGTGTGGTGGCACACACCTTTAATCCCAGTGCTAGGGAGTCAGAGACAGGCGGTCTACAGGTTGCATTTCAGGACATCCAGGACTAAACAGAGAAACCTTGTCTAAAAAAATACCAAAGTCAAGATATGGCCTAGGAGATGATTCATTCAAAGGATGGCTGGCCTGAGTTCTATCTCCACAACAGTTGGTGGAAGAACCAACTCCAAGTTGTCCTCTGATTTCCACAACCTATTGTAGCATGCACACACTCATATACACACTCACGGGCAGGGAAATGATGGGGCTGGAGAGATGCTCAGCAGTTAACTCTGGCACTCCTCCAAAGGAACCAGGTTCAATTAATTGTACCCACAGGGCAGCTTATAACTAACTGTCTGTCACTCAAGAGGCTGAGCTCATCCCCTGGCCTCCCTTAGGCAGCAGATATGCACATGGGTACACATGCACACATGTAGGCAACATATACCTCTGTGTTTACCTGTTCCTGAATTGTGTCCTTTATAACCAAAGAGAAGGAAAGAAATAAGTGAGCCAAAATTACTGTATCTGCCCCATTGGCTCTTCCTGATGCCTAAGCTGAAATGCCAGAATACTGGACTCCACAACTTTTTAAATTTTAAATAAATCGATGGGCATTAGCAGGACACACCCTTAATCCCAGCAAAAGCAGGTGGATCTCTGAGTTCCAGGACAGCCAGGGCTGTACTGAGAAACCCTATCTCGAAACCTGAAACAAATATCCAGAAGCAGGGGAATCAGAGGTTATACAGCAAGTTTTGAGGTGAGCTTAGGATATGAGACTATCTCAAAATATCAATCAGGGGGCTAGAGACAAGGCTTGGAGATGAAGAGCATTGGCTATTCTCCTGGAAGACCTGGGTTCAATCAGGAAGGAGCTCATGACTATCTGTAACCCTTTTACCGTTCATAGGTACTAGGCACACCTGTGGTGTAGACATACATGCAGACACGACACCCATAAATACAAAATAAACTTTACTTTTTTGATAATCTCAATATGTAGGATTGGCTAGCCTGAAACTCTCCAAATAAACTAGCCTCCACCTTACTGAGATCCATCTGCCCAAGTGCAGGGATTAAAGGTTTGTATCACCCTTTAGTAAGTAAAATAGTTACCAACAACTATGTTATTTAAGCCAATTAAGAGCATAAGAGTCCTTTAATAATGCCTAGACCAAGAGTACACCAAGGCCTCCAAAATGTCTCTTAGTATTGAAGCGCAGGGGCACAAAACCACAAGTAAGTCAGGAAGGAGGAGGCAGTGCAGGGTGATTTTGGAGGAGCTTTGTAATATTTGTCTTTTTGCAAAACTTAGCAGTGTTTTCTATTTACCCTTCTTAGCTATTTTGTATTTTAGCTTGTGCAAACATTACTTTGGTTACTACATCTGGCCAGTGGTCAGGGTGACAATCCTGAAAGTGTTGCCAAGACCACATGGTTACTGGGTGAGTGAGGGTGAGTGATCTAGGCGGACACAAAAGTGGAGTCAAGGCAAGCTGCTGTTACCTCAGACACCTCAAAAGCATTTAAGAAGTAAAACATGATAGCACCTCAGTCACAAGCAAAGCACTTCCTGGTTATTTGGGAGACTCTGGGTTACACTTAGTGCTTGTGGGACCAACTACTAGCAATAAAACTAACTCATCAACAAACATTTTAACGGACTCTGAAAAAAAAAGAAGCTAGACGTGGAGGCACAGGCCTGTAATCCCAACACTTCAGAGGAGAAAACAAAAAAATTAGGAGTTTAAAGTCACTTTCACCTAAGTATGAAGTTCAAAGAATGCTGCACGGCTGTATTCCAGCATTCCAGAGCAGCAGTGGGAACATGTTTCAGAAACACTGGGAACAGGGTTGTAATTCAAGGCCAATGTGGTCTACAAAGCAAGACATGGCAAATTCAAACTAGTTATGGATACCGTTTTAATAAATTCTCTAGACAAACTTCTAATACTACTTTGAGTGTGTGTGTGTGTGTTGGGAAGGGGTTCCAACTGAAACAAAAATGGCCAGAGCCTGTAATCCCAGGAGATGGGTCCAAAGACATTTATTTGGACTCAGTAGTATGGATGGAATCTACTTGCATGCACTCTTGAACTGGTTTTGAGTCAGTTTTTAATCAGGATACATTAAACTACATAAAGTACCTTACAATAAAGTAAGTGCATGCCTTTATTCTGGATACCACAAAAACAATTCACACCCAAGTATGTATTTCCTACTACATTCTAAATTTTCCCCACAAGCAGAACCTACTAATAATTCTCTAGCAGGCCTGAACACTCTAAGTGCCCTCAGTTATAACCTCCAACCCTAGACTACTCAAGTAGCCTTTTCTGGTATTTAAATACACAACTGCAGGCTAGATGTGAAAGCTCAGTGATACACACAGCATGCAAAGTCCTACGCTCCAGGCCCAGTACCACAAAACACGGCCACGCCCCCACACACGGAGACTGCCCCTACAATTATAGTTGTAGTAGTTTTGAAAAATTGAACATTTCCTGTAGGACACCTGGAACACAGCCCATCAGAAATCGCTGCAAAGAACTATTAGCTAGCGATTTGACCTGATTATTTTTGAGTCTCTTATTTAAACGGCCACCATTATATTATGTGTTGAAACAAAAGAGGGCTTTTGAAAATGTCTCTAGTTGTTCCTACAAAGGACAGCCAAATTCAGAAAGTGCGAGTACAACTCCAGGCAAGCTTCCCCAGCAAACCTCCACTCCGAATACCCACTAACTGCGAAAAACCTTCCACTCTTCCCTCCTGCGGAATCGTGGATTAAAAACTGTGTCGTCCCAAACCGGAACACCGCTTACACTACATACAAACTTCCACCTGCAACCCTAGAGTTTCCTTCCAGGCGTCTTCGCCGTAGGCACACTACGGGACGAGCTCCCCGCCCCGCCCACTCAGGCCTCCGACCACAGCGGGACACACTCCCGGCCCCAGCCAATTCGGGGGACGGTGTCTTCGCACCCGAGCCTCCCGACCCACTCCACCCACAAGGTGGGAATGCGCTCGCAAAGTCCCGAGAGTCCCAGGCACTAGCCCCGCTTCTCCCGGGCAGGCCGCCCCTCCTCCCACCGTCGCCTGGCACTGAGCAGCGTCCCCCTCCTTCCGGGCCCGCCGCCTTAGCCCGGAGCCGGCTACCTGGGGGGGACGGCCGGCGCCGCCGACCTCCGCGGCCCTCCGTTGAGGTCCTTTGCCTCCGGCGACGAGGCGGATACAGCCGCGGGCCGGGACCCAGGTCCAGCCTCGCTCCAGGCCGCATCCCGGCCGCGGGAAGCAGAGGCTTCAGAGGAGGTAGCACCTTTGCGTAAGGCCCCGGCCTCCTTGGTGTCGCCGAGCCCCGGGGACCTGGGGAAGAAGCTGTACAGGGTGCTTTGTCGCGACATGATGAAGGCTGACCGGCCGACCAGGCCACCACTCCGAGCGCCCACAGACAGCGAACCCACCGCGCGGCCGCTGCTGGCGGGAAAGTCGGGGGGAGGCGCGTCCGACCCCAGCGCCCGTAGGCCGACGGCCAATCCGCAGGCGTCTCGGCCTGCGCAGTAGGCGGGGCCCCGCCTCCGACGTGCCCTGGCGTGCCCACGTCGCCCCGCCCTTAAGCTCGGGTTGGCGGGCCTTGAAACTGGGCCTTTGGAAAGCAGTTGAGACCCCGGTGCCTACCTTGTCCGGTCTGCACGTAGAAGACTGAAGTGGCTCGCGCGGTTGCTGGATCCGCGGTGTGAACCCTGCGGGAAGCCGCATCGAACCTGCTCCGGAAACACATGGCGCTGCGGGCGGTCCTGCGGTTGGACTGAATGGAGCGGGGAAATTGACTGTTACCGTAAGCTGTAAGCTACGTATGGTGCGTTCGCAGAGCAGTTTGTAGAGCGGCACCTGTAAGTGCCAAGTGCAAGACTAGCTATCCACAAAACTTCCCTTGGCGCATCACTGCCTCAACTAGTTTATGCCTCACTATATGAGGTGGACAGTTAAGGTCCACAGTCTTATCTGAGCCCTTTGGCTAGATGTACAGAATTTTTTATATTTTAGAAACTGAGATGGCTAAAGTAATGTTTAGCGTTAAAGCCTGGGCCCTAAGCAACCCTAACAAGCTAGGCTCTCCCACTCATCTTCAATAATTGAATAAAAGAGACAATAGCAAAAACCAGAGAAAGATTTATTCAAAGGGCCACAAGAGGGAAAAAAAAGAGTTCAGACCGCCCCTCTCAAAGTTCATCTTTTGGGTACTGGCATGAGGTTTAGGTTTAAACAGGGCAATAGGAGCCAGAATGGTCTTGGCAAGGGTTAATCTGACCCACCATAATCTCTGCTCCAGACTGTTGTACAAAGTGATTCAACATGTTTCAGATCTGTGTGAAATCTCCGGAAACCAAGCTCTTCCTCAGATTAACTCGAAGCTTTGCCTTACCCTTTCCCGCCAAGAAATTCCTGGAGAAATTCCAATTCCAAAGGGAAGGGATTCAAGTGTCTCTCAGAATGTCTTCCTGCCAAGTTGATTACCAGACTTAAGAAAACTAAAGGTCCTATTCAAATTCAAGAAAGAAATCCATGGACCGACAGAGGCCGGTGGCTCAAGTTCAGCCCTGGATACAGTTCTAAGATAGCTAGCGTTCTGTTACACAGAGAAACCCCGTCTCAAAAATCTAAATCAAAAAAGGAAAAACAAGATTGGGAGACTTAATTCAACTCTAAATAAGTATAGAATTAGCTCTAGCTAGCAACACCTTCACTTTGGTAAAAGGGTAAAAAGACAACTCAGCATTTAAAGGTGTTTTGGAGCCAAGCCTGGTGGCCTGAATTCTATCCTTGGAAGGAATTCTATCCACTGTGAAGGATTCCTGTAGATTATTCTTTGACCTCCACTCTTGGGCTTCATAGGATTGGGGTGGGCGCACATGCACATGTGTACACACACACATCCCAGACTAAATAAATGTCAAAAACTAAAACCAAAAGAAACTTGGTATCGTAGGTCACACTTGATCTCAGCACTTGAGAGACAGGGCAGATGGATCTCTGTGAGTTTGAGGCTATAAGGGATGGCGCAGAGAAACTCCCACAATAGACCACTCTGTAGACATAGACAGAAAGATTTATTTGGGATCAAACGACTAAGGCCATTCTCTTGGAGCAGTGGGGGGTAGGAGGTGGGGGTGGGGAATCTGAGCTGATACAGGCTGTTATTCTGGTAGCTTAAACTAGGTGGTATTGCCTGGGGTAGTTGACCTTTCAGGAACCTTAAGGGAGGTTCTTGGCGAAGAGAAACTGCCTTAAAAGATTTGCTCTTCTAGTAAACAGAAACCTTTAGGCTTGTTCACCCAATAATAGTCCTTCTGTTTATCCAAGGCCTTCTGTTTAGGACAATGTCACCTGCACTGTCTGTGGGAGTGGTGCTTTGGACCGGGCAGAGACCAGCCACAGTTATACAGTAAGGCTCTATGGCAAAATAATAACTAAATTAATTTTTTAAAAAGAGTAAGTGATTTGCTGTCTTCGGCAGACCTGGTTTTTCTTTGCATATTTGTAGTAGGTGAGCGGCTGCTGCCCTCTGACCTATCAATTCCTGTAGCCTAGGCTGACCTCAGCTTCCCTAGATCTAGAGGCGTGTGACAACAGCTGTCTTGAAATGTTCTTACTTTAAAACAAACCTCTAGGGAAGGCAGCTTGACGATTAAAAGTCCCTGCTGCTGCTCTTGCAGAAGAGAGCTCAGTGCTTAGCATCTGTGTAAGATAGCTCACAACTCCTATAACTCAAGCTCCAGAGGGCGCCATCCTCAACTCTCTTCTTGCCTCTGAAGATACACATAATAAAAATAAAGCCTGAAAAAAGGTGACTACTTGTTGTTTCTGGAAGGAAACTTTACAAGGTTTGAAAAAAATCTTGAAATTTTTATGTCCCAGACATCAAGACAAAATAGAGCTCTCACCTTACAGGGAATACGTGTGCCCTTCCCCCAGCCTTGAGCAGGCCGGAGAGACCTTGTTTACCACAACAGACCAAGTGATAAGGATCTAGGTGGAGTTACCCTCCTTGGCTGAACAGAACACAGAAGCAGAACTGCCCCTGGGCTTGCCTTGAGACATCTCTGGTTGTGACCTAGAAGGATTATGAATTATCCCACCCATCTCCGGCTGAAACCAGGAGGGGTTGCGGGTTGGGCCTTCCCCTTTAAATTGAGGGCTGAACATTAAAGCTTTGAGTCTTGATCAGAGAACTTTGTCTTGGCTTCATCTCTTCTCGCCTTCCGTCCCCTTTCATTCCCAGCCCCCCTTTCAGGTGAACCCAGTTGACTTGTGGCCGGTTTACTCTGGAGCCATTTAAGTGGCCATGGCCTGGGAATCAGATTTAGGTTACCCCAAATTCTGTGTTTCAACATGAAGTAGTTTCATACATTTTTAATCTTTTTACTTACCATAGTCAAAAATCAAGGCAAATTTAAAATACAAAGAGTCAGGTGCAGTGAGTTGAGGGGAGCTTTTCTTTTTCTTTAAAGATTTATTTTATATATATGTGAGTACCATAAGAGGGCATCCCATTACAGATGGTTATGAGCCACCATGTGGTTGCTGGGAATTGAACTCAGGACCTCTGAATGAACTTTTTTTTTTTTTTTTTTTTGGTTTTTGGTTCTTTCGAGACAGAGTTTCTCTGTATAGCTGTCCTGGAACTCACTCTGTAGACCAGGCTGGCCTAGAACTCAGAAATCCGCCTGCCTATGCCTCCCAAGTGCTGAGATTAAAGGCGTGCGCCACCACCGGCCCTGCTTGAAGAACAGTCTTAACCACTGAGGTATATCTCCACCCCCAGGGCCTGTGGGAAGCTGATTATGCTGACACCTGACGCGCGTGAAATAACAAAAACCGCGCATGCGCAGTGGCAAAGGAACCCTAGTCACTGCCCAGCTTGGGACGTCACATCCGCCACTGAACTAGTAAAACTGCGCATGTACAATGGCAGGGGAACATGGGAATTTGAGCAAGCAGCCAATCAGAATTGTCCACCCCAAGGGGTATATAAGGCAGGCACCATGTTCAACTCGCTCTCTCTTCCACCATGCTTGGGAATAAAACAAGTGCTGCGGTAGAATCCTGTGTGTCCGCGTGAGTTCTTGCCATCGAGAAGATTGCGCGGGCTACAGATTCCAAATGATT
This sequence comes from Rhabdomys pumilio, assembly GCA_030674055.1. Classification (NCBI taxonomy): domain Eukaryota; kingdom Metazoa; phylum Chordata; class Mammalia; order Rodentia; family Muridae; genus Rhabdomys; species Rhabdomys pumilio. The sequence goes on from JANHMN010000010.1 coordinate 76,561,809, forward strand.
TTTATCTATTAGTTACAAAATGTTAGTGTTAATCCCACAGACATGAAGAGAAAGGCCACTGGCCCAAATCACGGCCAAATTACAGTAAGCTTTATTTGTAAAGCTTTATTGTACATGTCTCTCCCTAAGGCAGGTTTCAAGAGATCAGCACTGGACATGGGGAATAAGGTTTTTATAGCTCAGAAGTAGGGAGTTTCCAGATGGGAGATTTGGTAGGCATGTAAGTAAAGGTCACAGAACCAGAACATAGGCATAAAAGTTGATCATAAAAATCTCCTGAAGCCGGCGGTGGTGGCGCACGCCTTTAATCCCAGCACTTGGGAGGCAGAGGCAGGCGGATTTCTGAGTTCGAGGCCAGCCTGGTCTACCAAGTGAGTTCCAGGATAGCCAGAGCTACACAGAGAAACCCTGTCTCAGAAAAAAAAAATCTCCTGAAACAAGGGTAACATGATGATCATAATGAGGTGGTCATACCAACAGGTGACCATAAGAAGGTGATCCTATCAAGGGAGTCATAACAGGGATGCTCACAACAAAGGGGTCATCACAGCATGGGCATCACAGAGTGGGCATGACAAGTTGGTTGTAACAGGGTGGTCATAAACAAGGTTATATCAGTGTGGCCATGACAAGGGAATTGTGAAAAAAGGTCGTGACAAGGTGTGCATAACAATCTGAAACACACTCATGGTTGCCATTTCCTGGAACAGGCTAGACAGGTTACCTAGGGCTTAACACACATAAAATGTATACGATGCATTTTATATGTGTATGCGATCCCTCATTTCTGGGATGATATCTCTTTATGATAAAATAAGGACTGTGATTCCACAGAAGTTGCAGAAGAAGTTTTACACTATTATAAGAGATTTATTTGTGGATGATATTTCATTCGAGAAAAGAATTTTATATAATTAAGCTGGTTATCATCAAAAAGTTACTTAGCGTTTTTTAAACATCAAAACAATAGTGTGTGTTGTTGCACTGAGCCGCGAGGTTGTAAAGAGAGAAGTTCTCTGGAGTCTGAATGAAGCCTCTGCCAACTGAGAAGCAAGAAACTTTGTACAATTAGCATTTGCTATTAAGGCTGCCAACAGAGTTAATGTTTCTTTCATTTACAGAAAAGGAGGCCAGCCAGGGCAAAGGTCATCCTCCTTTTCCTGAGAATCTAGAATAATATAGAGCAGTTTATAAACTACACTAAAGCTGAAGTTTGTTAAATGCTGTGGTCTTTTGTTTCAGCCTGGCCACACCCTTTTTCACTGCTGCTAGCCCCTGTGGCTTAGCCAGCCTGCTGTGCACTGGAGGGAAGCTCAGCCAGGACTAATGCAGGGCCTCCACCAGCAGTAAGTTGCTCAGGCAAAGAATACACAAACCTGAGACTAGTTTCAGAGAACTGATTAAGTTTACTGGCAGGAAAGGGGTTGTTTATACCCCTGGGGAGGTGATCAGGGTCTCCAGGGAGGTGACAGAGTCTCTGCAGCAAAGTTTCTGTGGCCATGAACAATTGGCCAGGCACAGGTGTTAAAAGATACTTACTTCATCTGCACACTCAGAGGCTCCGGGTTGTTGTGGGGGATGGTGATGTAAAAAACCTTCTAAGATCAGATAAGGACTGAGTCCTGATACCTGTCAGGGTAGTAAATTCTTGCTGTGGTTGATAGTGAGGCAGCTGACCACCAGTTTCTGGTGTCAGACTGGAAGAGGGAAGGGAGCCAATGCCTGAGGTGTCCAGGGTTGAAGCTCTCCTTGATCCTTCCTCCATTAATCCTGGGCCAGTGTGGTTCAGCACTCCACCTGCAAGGTTGAGCAATTCTGCATGCAAGCTACCTCGTGTGTGTGTGTGTGTGTGTGTGTGTGTGTGTGTGTGTGTGTGTGTGTCTGTTTTTGCTAGGTGTGGTGATGCACACCTTAAATCCTAGCACTCAGGAACCATCGGCAAGTGGCTCTCCATGATTTTTCAGGACAGCCTGGTCTACATATGAAGTTTCAGGATAGCCAGAGTGATTTAATAGAGAAACATTGTTTTAAAAACAAAACAAAACAAAAAAAACCACCATGAGGCACCAAGAAAGGTCATAGAGGGTGTTAGTTGTTATCTCAGACGTCGACCACAGCAAACAGACCACTCCAGACCACACAGTTCCAAGGGGGGGAGTTTATTCAGGAAATAGGGCAAAGGTGGGGGGAAGAAGATGGAAGAATAAGAGAGGAAGAAGAGAAGTAGAGGCCTGCCATGACCACGTGGAGAGAGAGGAAGAGAAGGGGGGAGGGGACAGAGAGGCAAGAGGGTAAGAGTAAGAGAGTAAGAGATTAAGAGAGAGAGGAGGGGGCAAGTAGCCCCTTTTATAGTGGACCAGGCCTACCTGGCTGTTGCCAGGTAACTGTGGAGGTAGAGTTTAGACAGAATACTACTGTAGAGTGAAAAAGTATAAAGACCATTCTATAAAATATATACAGGTAAAAGAAAATCTAATGGGACCCATGAGAAACTAATCAGAAATAGGGCTCTGTAGATTCCTTCTCCCTAACCTGAGTAGCTGTAGCCACAGCCTACAGTTAATCAGTTAACAAAGAATTCGGAGTTACAGGACAAAGAGCTGCTGAGTCATCTGAGGAATAGGCCGGATACGAGAGACAAACATCCGCCTGCAGGAACTACACCCTCCCCCACTCCCCCATGGACCGGTTCAACCTACTGATGTTCAAGAATCGGAAAACAACCAATCATGTGTAACCGCGCGAAAATTCCTTCCTTTCCCTACCCCCTACTATAAAAGGCTCCTTAGCTCACCACGCGGGGTCAAACTGTACTCTTGCACGAGTGTGCAGTTTGAACGCTGGCTGCCAGCTCTCTTCCCTAATAAACCTCTGCTAATTGCATCCAGGTTCGGTCTTGGAGTTTGTGGGTGTTCGCGACTTCCTGAGACTTGAGTAAGGGTCTCCCGAATTTGGGAGTCTTCACTACCAGAGGGTCATCTGTCTTCTTTTCACCAAGTAGAGTTACTGAATAGCTTCTCAATCTGGGCACCCTTTCTTTCTTCTTTTCTTCTTTTCTTCCTTTCTTTCTTTTTTATTTTTTTGTAGAGAGGGTCTTCTGAAACTCATTTGTGTAGACCAGGATGGCCTCAAACTCACACAGGTTCTCCTGCCTCTGCCCCTGCCTCCTGAGTGCTGAGATAAAAGGTATGTAAGATCACACCTATTCTTTGGCTGCTTTGATGTCCGTAGTTTTGATATTCTTGACTGAATCTATGAAATGGTATCTGAGCTGGTCTCACTCAATGGAAGGCAACCAACCAGAATGAACACTGGATGAGTCTGAAATTTTTAATTGAGCCATGCAGACCCAGCTGGGGGCATGCACTCCTATAACCACAAGTGTAAAAAGAGGCAGTTCTAAGCTGAGTGAGCAGGAGTTTCTGTAGCACTTGTGGCCACGGACCAACTGGGTTCTCCTTAAAAGGGAGGCTGGAAATGAAGAAAGGGGCGGAGGGTGGAAAAAGATAAAGCCAAGACAAAGTATTCTGATCAAGACTCGGAGTTTAAAGTTCAGCTCTTGATTGAAAGGGAAAGCTCTACCACTGAACCCCTTCTTGCATCAGCTGGAGATGGGTGGAGGAACCCATCCTTTGTCACTGCTGGAGATATCTCAAGGCAAGCTCAGCAGGCAGTATAAGTTCAGCAGGCTGTACTTGCAGCCAAGGTGGGCAACTCCACCTAAGTTCTATTATTTGGTCTATTGTGGTAAACAAGGTCTTTCAGGCCTGCTCATGACTGGGAGAATGGCACAGGTTTCTAAAGGTAAAAGCTACAAGTTTGATACCTCCGTTGATGTAGCAGTGAGATGTGGGGGAGAAAAACTCACGAGGGGCAAGAGAGAAGAGAGAGCCCAGCAGCAGGGTCCCACGAGGGCCTGTGGTGGGGTTTCGCAGCACTTCCCACACAGAAGGGTCCCACATGCATGCAGTCGCCTCGGGCTGGCAGCTGCAGTTCAAGGTTCCAAAGTTCCAAAAGTTGGTAATCTGGCAGCGGGACAGGCCCAGGTAACACGTGGAGTTTTCCAAAGCTTTTATTGTTCATGGCGTGGTGAATAGGTGTAGATGGTATGCGCTTTCCCCACTAAAAGTCAGGGGGGGTCTCACCTTTTATAGGAAAGGGGAAAACGGGAGGGAATAACTTAATTAGCTATGCCCCCTGGCCTTTAGATAACTCATTAATATTTTAATCTCTGGAGGTGGAGACCTGCTAATCACACCCTCTACCTGTGTGCTATGTGACTGAAGGGCGCAGGTTAAATGGAGTTACCTCATCCAGGGCCCAACAGTGAGAGCTGCTAGTGTAGGAATTTTAGGTCTTAGTTTAAACTTAAAATAAAAAGAATCTCAGGTTTTGGTTTAAGCTTAAAAGTTAACTGCCTCAGGACACATCCTGGGAGGAGCACATTCCAAAGACTTACACACACATTCCAGGGGCAGGGCCCAAGATAAGAGGTAATCAGGAACTGGGTCCTTAATGTAATAAACCTGGGCAAACACTCATACATAGCTAACACTCATTGTTATAAAGATACTGTGCAAATCTGAGTCACCTAGAGACCAACCCTGGGAATGGCTGTTAAGGTCAGCCTTTGTGGTTATTGTTTAAGAGATGAAACTGCCCTTGTATAAAAACTGCTCTCAGCTTTGGCTGGGAGTTCCTCTTGCCTACATTCGAGGGAGCCCCAGTGCACTGGTTATCATTAAACCTCATGTTTTTGCAGCAAATCCCCTGTCCGTGTGTGTTTCTGAGGGAGTGCATCCCCTGGTTTGGATCTTTTAGAGTCCAACACTAACAAGCTGTTGGGACATGAAGTTTCAATAAGAACAGGGCAGGTATGTCACCATGGTACTTTGTTGTAAGAGCAGAAAGCCTTGCAGTTACAGAATCAGAACCATACAGGCTAGCAAATGTTTCTGTAATTACCAAATATGTCTGAGGGTCAGGCTGACTTACGTTTTAGGCCAAATATGTTTTTCTCACTCCAGTACCAAGTCAAGCAATAAACAGCCACCCAATGATACAATGTCCCAAATCCCTCAAGACTGAGGAATGGGGAAAAAAAAGGAATTGTTGCTGGGCCCTACAGTTAGGATTCCTCAGATAAAATGGAATGACTGTGGCCATCAAGATCGCTCAGCATGTAAGGGTGTCTGCTGCCAAGCCCGACATTCTGATTTCAATACCTGAACCCCCTACAATGGGAAGAGAGAACTGACTCCTAAAGATTATCTTTTTACCTCCACATACATATGGTAGTTTTCTCTCTCTCTCTCTCTCCCTCTCTCTCTCTCTCTCTCTCTCTCTCTCTCTCTCTCTCTCTCTGTGAATAAGGAAGAAAGAAAAAAAAAAGACCAGGATGATAGCTTTGATAGCTGCTTCACAGTGAGGTTTTAGAAAAGGCACAGCAAGGGGTGGTCCACACCTTTAGTCCCAGCACTCAAGATCTCTGAGTTCTAGGCCAGCCTGATCTACATATCAAGTTCCAGACTAGCCAGGATATACAGTTGGAACTGTTGGGTTTCAGACCCAGGAAAAGGGACTGAGGTGCATATTTTGCATATGGAAGCAGACTTGGTTTCTAGGTTCTCCCAGTCCTTACCTGGCATACTCATTCACCCCCACCCTAAACTTTTCAGCCTAGGAGTTGGGCTATCCTTCCCCCAGAGGCTCTTTGCTATATAATCCAGACATTTTGGTCTCTCTCTGATTCTATTTCCCTTTCTCCTCCCTTTCTCCCTTCCTTTTCTCTTCTCTCTTATCTCTTCTCCTTTCCTCTCCTTTCTCCTCCTTCTCCTCCTCTCTCTTTCTCTCTCTTTTTCCCTGGGTGATTTCTCTTTTTCCTCTTTTTCCTTCTCTTTCTCTTCCTTCTCCCCTCTGTCTTCCTCCCCCATGTTTCTTGGGATCAATAAACTCACCTGCCTGAGAGCACTTTTCAAATAAACCTGCTTATATATTCTCATTTGGCTTGAACTAACTCATTTTACTGACAAAGAAATAACTTATCAGAAAGTTGTCCCCAAAATTTTTTTAATAAGGGAGGGGGGAAGGAAAAAGAAAAGAAAACAAGAGAAGAGGGAAGTATTAGCATTCCTTCTAGGCTCTGCCCAATAGTTACCTAGCAATGCCAAGTAAGCCTGGCTTGCTATAAAAAGGACTGTTTGGCCTCTCCATCTCTCTCTAACCCCTTTCTCTCCCTCTCCCCCCTCCCCCCACTTCACGTGTTCCTGGCCAGGCTCCTCTTCTCTCTTCTGGAATGACTGGGGGCCAGCAAGATGGCTCAGCATGTAAGGGTCTTTTTCTGTCCCCTTTCTCTCTCTGCCTCTACTCCCTTCTCAATCCCCCTTCCCAAGTCCTCAGATAAACTTTGTTTTATACTAGACCCATAGTATGGCTTGTACTGAGAAGGCTAGGCTGATGCCCTGACAGGTTTCAAATTGGCAGTTCAGAACTGGGCAAGTCCAGGCCTCAGAAGCTGCCTAGCCTCTGGTCTGAAGCAAGGGCAATGGGTCAGCAAGCAGTTTCCAGACTTCCTCAGTAACAGTTTCCAGACCTCTGTAGCAAGTTTCCAGTCCCTACAGCCCAGTAATGGAATGTCCGTAGAGATGGACCCAACATATTAACATAGAGGTCACCTACCCTGGAACTCCAATGTGCTTTAAGTCAGGCCTATGAGCTCACTTGTCTCTCTTGGTAATAGGAGACCCCAGCTTGCTGGACTTCTGCAGAATAAAACACACTTTGTGTTTACATATTATTTGAGTCCAGGGTATCTCAGGTGAATCATGGACCCTTACAGTACCTTCTGTGGGGGAAAGGATGCCTCAGCATGGGCCCACTGAGGCATCCCCTTTCACTGCACCACACCAAAATATATTGGGAAGGGAAGGGAAAGGAAGGGAAGGGAAGGGAAGGGAAGGGAAGGGAAGGGAAGGGAAGGGAAGGGAAGGGAAGGGAAGGGAAGGGAAGGGAAGGAGGCCCAATACTGATTGTCAGGTCCAAATCCCAAAACACGGTGCATATGTACAGAAATGACAGTCAGGCTCAGATCACAGTGGACTATAGGATTGTTGGTAGGTAACTTCAGCCTTCTTGAAGAACCTGTAAAATGGTTTCTGTCTGCAGAGAGCCACTTCCCTATCTCTCCTGCAGATGAGGCAGCTTGCTCACTGTCGGAAGTGGCTCCGCTCTCGCCATCTTGGCATAAAGCAAGTCAGTGTGACTAGGCATTGCTTGGGAGAAAAACAACTCCATACATGGCGAGCCTGCACTGAGAGGTGTGGTTACCCTATCGCCTTACCTCGAGTCATTGAGAATGGCCAATTAGTAGTGACATCGTGGCAGTTGCTGATAGGGACAAGGAAAAGGCTTTAAGGGGATGCACGGGGAGAGAGGGGGAGAAAGAAGAAGCTTGCAGTACAAGGATTGTTGAATAAACTGCTTGAAGAAGAACACGGTTGCCGTTGCCTTATTCCTCGGGTCAGACGTGGGTATCGACAAATGGTGGCCCGTACAGGGATCCGAAACCCCTCGGGATGTGTTCAGAACTTCTTGCGGCTTCAGGACAGTTGACTGGGTAAGTTCCCGGTTAGTGGGACAAGTCAGGCTCTTGGAGGAGATGATAAAGTGCTAAAGTGAAACTAGCCGATAAAGTTCTGGGTTTTGGGAAGAGTTTCTTATAAGATGGGAACTTCACAGAGTCACCCAATTTTTGTTGCCCTAAGAGAGCTGTTAAAGACAAAGGGGTTGGGGATAAAATCCTCTACATTAGAAAGATTTTTACAAGAAATTGATAAAGTGGCCCCATGGTTTGCTGTTTCAGGTCACTTGACACTTAGAAGCTGGGATAAGCTTGGGAGGGATCTTGATCTTGTATGGGAGCAAGGAGAGTTAAAAGGCGGTGTTCGCCCTTTGTGAAAGTTGGTGTGTAGCTGCATCCAGGACAAAGAAGGAAGATGTCAGAAGGAACTTAAAAAACGATCCAAGGCGTTAGAGCAATTAAAAGAAGAGAGATCGGCAAAGTCAGAGGGATCAGAAGAAACAGATGAGGAGGGAGAGGATATTGATACTGAGGAAGAGCTAGAAAAATTAGTAAGAAGGCTGGAGAAGGCAGAACTTAATGTGGAACCTTCTGCCCCAGGGCCGCCAAATTTACCACGGCCACCACCCTATGTGCCAGAAATAGCTACGTCTACTGGATGGAGTTTCTGTCCAGAGGCCTGGAGAGAAGCTAGGGCACAACAGTTCTTCCCCGTATTTCAGGATGGAGGGGGAAATAGGGTACATGAGCCCTTGGAATTTAAAATAATTCAACGGCTCACAGAGGGGGTCCGTGCTTATGGCACTAATACAGCTTTTGTCATAACACAATTAGAATTTCTTCATCGATTTTGCATGACCCCAAGTGATTGGATGAGCCTAGCCAAGGCCTGCTTAACTCCTGGCTAATATCTTGATTGGAAAGCATTTTTCATAGAGTTCTCAACAAAGCAGGCTGCTGCTAATGCGGCTGCATGTCAACAGGCCTGGAATCAAGACATGTTACTAGGACAGGGTAGGTTTGCCAACCAACAGATTAATTATCCAATGCAGGTATACGAGCAGATCAATCAATTAGGCACCAGGGCATGGAAGGCCTTTCCTAATAGGGGAGAAGTACAAGGGAACCTAACAAAGATAACTCAGGGGTCAGCTGAGCCATTTGCTGACATTGTGGCCAGAATGGTAGAGGCTGCTGGTAGAATTTTTGGGGATTCCAATGCAGCCATGCCATTAATCAAACAACTAATTTTTGAACAGTGCACCAAGGAGTGCTGACAGACTATCAACCCCTATAAAAGTAAGGGATTGGAGGTCTGGATGAAGAGATGTAGGGAGATAGGCGGACCACTATCTAATGCTGGCTTAGCAGCTGCAATTATACAACTTACACAGAAGCAAGGAACCAATTCTGGGAATTGCTTTAGGTGTGGTCAGCCCGGCCACCTAAAGAAGAACTGCCCCCAAAAAGGAGGGAGTGGGAGAGTTTTGAAACCCTCCCTGGGGTTCTGCTCTCATTGCAAAAAGGGGAACCATTGGGCCAATGAATGTAGATCAGTCAAGGACATAAATGGGCAATTGCTTGCTCCTGGGTTTGGTGGCACTAAGCCAAAAAATAAGGCACGGGGCCCCTGTCCTCAGGGCCCTCAAATATATGGGGCAATGGAGGAGGAGAGATCCTGGCCATCCCTGAGAAGGCCAATGGCATGGAATCAGCGAGAAGGGCAACAAGAGGAAGTGCAGGGCTTGACCTCTGTGCCACCACCAGACTCGTACTAACACCCCAAATGGGGCCCCAGTTGGTGGACTCAGATTTCAAAGGACCCTTGCCTGAAGGAACAGTAGGACTCTTGATTGGTAGAAGCTCTACCACTATGCAGGGGGTCATTGTTCACCCTGGAGTAATTGATTCTGACTATACTGGCATATGGCATCTTCTCCCAGGGGAATAGCTGCAATCTCCCCAGGGGATAGAATTGCACAATTACTTGTGCTACCAAGCTGCCATTCTTTGTTTCCCTCAGCCGATAAAGAGAGATAAGATCGATAAAGAGAGACAAGATCAAGGGTTTGAATCCTCAGGCATGCCTTATGTAGGCTATGCTATAGATTTAGAACAGAGACCCCTTATTGAGTTACAAATAGAAGGAAAAAGTATTCTCGGCCTCTTGGATACAGGAGCAGACAAAAGTATTATAACCATAAAAGATTGGCCTATTAAAAAGTCAGAACAATTATTACAAGGGCTAGGATATAGTAAATCCCCTGATATAAGTGCCCAATCTTTAACATGGAAGGACTGAGAAGCTCATTCTGGCACTATACAACCCTGTTTTAGAAATTCCTGTGTCATTGTGGGGAAGAGATCTGTTGAAAGACATGGATTTTATATTGACCAATAAAGCAGATTATGGAACAGCTGCCCCAAAGCTTATGAAACGCATGGGGCACCACCCTGAACATGGGTTGGGAAAGTACCTACAGGGCAGGAAATCCCCTATATTACCCAACCCTAAAAAGGGAAGAACAGGGTTGGGGTTTTCCTAAGGGCCGCTGAGGAAGCATTACCCATAACATGGAAAGTTGAGGACCCAGTTTGGGTTCCTCAGTGGCCCTTCTCCCCAGAAAAGCTACAGGCAGCCACAGAATTAGTAAATGAGCAGTTGGCTTTAGGACATATTCAATCATCCACATCCCTTTGGAATACGCCAATTTTTGTTATAAAAAAGAAATCTGGAAAATGGAGATTATTGCATGATCTTAGAGCCCAGGTGGAAGTTATGGGACCCGTTCAGAGGGGCTTACCATTGCTCTCTACTTTACCAGATGAATGGCTGCTTATAGTAATAGATATTAAAGATTGCTTCTTTTCCATTCCCTTGTGCAAACAAGATGCCAAGTGTTTTGCTTTTACTCTTCCCTCCATTAATCATGCCCAACCAGACCGGAGATATGAGTGGGTTGTTTTGCCTCAAGGTATGACCAACAGTCCTACCATGTGTCAACTCTATGTGGATAAGGCGTTAGTTAACATTAGACAAAAATTCCCAAAGCTTTATTGTTATCATTATATGGATGATATTTTATTGGCTATAAAGAGTAAACAAATTTTAGAAGAAGCATATACATTGATGGTTGAGGAATTGAGACATTTTGGCCTAATTATAGCCCCCGAGAAGGTACAACAAGACAAAGTAATTAATTATTTGGGATCTATCATTACTACAAAAGAAATAAGGCCACAAAAAATCCAAGTACATAAGGATGGATTGTGTACCTTAAATGATTTTCAGAAATTGTTGGGGGATGTTCAATGGATTTGGCCTTGTTTAGGATTGTCTAATAGCCAATTACAACCACTATATGATATATTGCCAGGAAATGTTGATTTAATGTCTCCTAGAAGTTTGACACCTGAGGCTCAAGTAGCCCTGGATGAGGTAGAAAAGGCCCTGTAGACCTCTTACTTGCATAGGAGGGTTTTAACAGCCCCTTTAGAATTGTGTATCTTATCTACCCCAAAGCAGCTCACTGGAGTTCTTTGGCAGGGAGGACCTTTGCTTTGTATACATCCAAAAATATCACCTGGAAAGATCTTGGAGTACTATCCAAGTGCTGTGACTGCTTTGACCTTACAAGATTACAACAAAGCATACAATATTTTGGAAGTGAGCCACAAAAAATTGTGGTGCCTTATACAGCCCAGCAACAAGAGGTATTATGTGCCACCATGGATGATTGGGCTATCTTGAGAAGTTCCTTTTTAGGTATTATTGATAATCATTTACCTAAGGATCCCTTATTACAATTTATAAAAGAAAATCCAGTGGTTTTTCCAAAGATGACTAGCGCTGTTCCATTAAAAGATGCAAAAATAATATTTACTGATGGATCTAAAACTGGTTGTGATTCATATGTGGTTTCTGGTGATAGCCCCAAAGTTGTCCAGTTTGCCATAGAGTCCCCTCAGGTAATTGAATTACGAATTGGATTAATGGTATTTAAAAAATTTAAAGAATTCTTTAATTTGATTTCTGATTCTCAGTATGTGGTAAATATTAAGATATTGGAAGCAGTAGGAAAAATAAATGTTAAAAGTACAATTTGAGAAATTTTAATTCAATTACAACAGGAAATTTTAAATAGAAAAAATCCACTTTATGTACAACATATTCGAGCTCATACTGGACTTCCGGGTCCATTGGCAGATGGAAATGATTTGGCAGATAAGGCTACCAGAGCCATCTTTATATTCTCTGCTCATACTCCCGTTCAAAACGCTAAGATATTCCATGAACAATTTCATGTCAATGCACACGCATTGGCTACTCACTTTAAGATCTCTCTCGAGGAGGCTCGTAGCATTGTGAAAAGCTGTAATTCCTGTCTGTCATATATTGCTGTCCCAACTGTAGGTGTTAATCCCCGAGGTTTATGCCCTTTGCATATTTGGCAAATGGACATTACACATTTTTCTGAATTTGGTCATTTAAAATATATCCATGTGTCTGTTGACACTGCCTCTGGGGTTATTGCCGCCTCCCTCATGACAGGAGAAAAGGCAAGGCACGCCATTGCCCACTGTTTTGAAGCATGGAACACCTGGGGAAAGCCGAAATCTATGAAGACAGATAATGGACCTGCTTATACCTACTCTTAATTTGTAAATTTTTGTAAAGTTATGGGAGTACAGCTTACTACTGGGCTTCCTTATAACCCACAAGGACAAGGCATCATTGAACATGCACATAGAACCTTAAAAGAGTGTTTATTAAAACAAAAAAGGGGAGAGGGCATGAATAAGACCCCAAGAAAGCATCTTGCTATTGCTCTTTTTACCCTCAATTATTTCAATTTGGATAAAGATGGCAAATCTGCAGTGGATCGTCACGTTCAACAGACACCAGCCTATAAAGGCCAGGTGCTTTGGAAGGATATTCTAACAAGAAAATGAATGGCCCGGACCCGGTGTTGGTGTGGGCGAGAGGATCTGTTTGTGTTTTCCCGAAGGATCGACAACAACCACTGTGGGTGCCAGAAAGACTGACCCGCCCAGCGCAGGGCCAACCTCAGGAGCACTCGTCAAAATATGAAACCACCGATGAAGATATGGATTCCATCGTTGATGGTGGTCTTGATGGGAGGCATCATGCTAGTGAACCAAAGAGTGGATTTGGTGCAAGAACAGGCGGATGTGCTTATGGAGTTAGCACAGTTGGGATGTGAGTGGAAGTACACAGGTCTGTGTGTCACCTCTGTGAAGTTTGAGAATGCAAGCCAAGCCGCTCATTTGTCTAGAAAAGAATGGGCAGGAATTGGTGCTTTGGCCTTTTGCCTTGTTCTTGTCAGTTGCCTAGCACTATGGTTCATTCTGAAGATGCGTATGCAACAGCACAAAGCTAATTCCATGATTTTTCAAGCATTTGCTGCTCTTGAAGGAGGCCAGTCCCCGAAAACCTGGCTAAGCTATTTGAAGAGCTCCAAGTTGTAACATGCAGCAGGATGTAGGGCGTAGCACTGCAGAGGGCACTGTACACCCTGGGACATATGTCTGACTGCATACAGGTTTTGCCCTAGTTCCTGTCCCCTGGAAAACGGCACAGGGTTGGATCGCCCATAGTAACCATACTGAGAAACGACAGGTGGTGAAAATGGGGTTGACAATCTCCCTTCAAATACAGGGGGTCAGACCTCTATGTCCTCTTGCTTGCATAAAACAAAAAGGGGGAGCTGTGGGAAGCGGCTCCGCTCTCGCCATTACAAGATGACCCATGGTATAAAGCTAGTCAGTGTGACTAGGCACTGCTTGGGAGAAAAACAACTCCATACATGACGAGCCTGTATGGTGTGGTTACTGAGAGGTGTGGTTAACCTATCGCCTTACCTCGAGTCATTGAGAATGCCAATTAGTAGTGACATCGTGGCAGTTGCTGATAGGGACAAGGAAAAGGCTTTAAGGGGATGCACGGGGAGAGAGGGGGAGAAAGAAGAAGCTTGTGGTACAAGGATTGCTGAAGAAACTGCTTGAAGAAGAACACGGTTGCCTTTGCCTTATTCCACGGGTCGGATGTGGGTAGTGACAGCTCGCTATTGACATGTACCTATGGTGCTTAGCAAAGTCTAGGGCAGCCATATTCACCTGGTCTTCATCTCAGAGCCCTGGCTGGCCCTTTCCACCTACTCCTCTACCCTAAACTCCCAGACTGTTCCAGTTCACAGGCTCCCTTGGTACTTATTCTATTTATAACCTGCATGATTTTCACACACACACGCGCGCGCGTGCACACACACACGCACACACACACACCTTGGCAGTTTGGAACTAACTTTTCTATTTTACACCCACAGAGCAGCCACTTCAGTAATATCTTTACTATGCCTTCACTTACATTGACCAACTGCCCAACTAAATGCCACTGATTCTAAATCTGCCTTATTATTTATTTATTTGTTTAGTGTATGTGAGTACACTGTCACTGTCTTCAGACACCAGAAGAGGTCATTGGATCCCACCACAGATGGTTGTGAGCCACCATGTGGTTGCTGGGAATTGAACTCAGGACCTCTGGAAGAGAGCTCAGTGCTCTTAGCTGCTGAGCCATCTCTCTAGTCCCTTCTGTCCCCATTTTTAAGATGGAGTTTTGTTATGTTGCCCATCCTGGTCTTGAACTCGCCACCTCATGCCCGATACTGCCCCCGCAGATGCACACCGACTAGCCTGATAACTCCCGCCGCAGATGTATACTGCTTTGGTCAATTTGTCAGGTTCTTTTTATCAACCCACTAAGGGGCCAGAGCCCTCAGGACCCAATACCTTCCCCAAAGCCCACTCCCAGACACTGTTGTTGTAGGGATTACACCTTCAGCAAATGGGTTTGAGGAGGGGAACATTGAAACCAAAGCATCGGATGTGAGTTATCACCTAGCATTGGTATCAGAGTGGATGTTTTCAGTATTGAAGACTCTTTCCAGGTTCAGTGGAGCAATGTGGTGAAATGGACTTCAGGTGATCAGGCTCTTTAATAAGACCTGGTACTTGTAGCTTGGGGAAGGAGTAAGGCCAGGCCAACAGTAACCTATAGAACAAAGGAAACGTACTATATTCATAATCCTTAGAGTGTATAGGTATCTGAGCTTAGACAGTGAGGGTCTCTAAGGAGTGAAGAAGATAGGCTATCAGGCAGTACTCTCAGAAGCTAATCTGTTGTTCCACCCTCCCTTGGTGCTGTCACATGCTAAGACTTTTAGTGGTTAGGGACTGTATGGATAGGATTGATCCACTCCACAGGGGCAGCCTCTGTGATTTAGCATTCACCCATTGGCTGGATGCATAAAGATTGGACTGTAGACAGTAGGTAGGTGATGGGGGACTCTAGACAGTAGGTAGGTGATATGTGTGGGAGTTGTATACAGTAGGTAGGTGATTTCTTTGCACCTTGGAGATTTCCCTTTGTGTACATCCCATGTGAAGTGCTCCCTGGGGATGTCAGCTGCACAGCTTTCTCTGGCCAGGCAGGAAGCTAGGAGTTGATGGCAACAGTCCAGAATGGAGGCCCCAGGTCTAGAGTGACACCTATAGCCACTACCTTCCTTTTTGTCTTGCTGCTGTGTATCTGAGGCAGACAAACTGATAATTTGATAACTTAGAACTCCACTTCACCAGCAAACCATGTAGCACCTGGAACCCTGTCTTAAAGTAATTATAGCTATGAAAAAAGACCACAACTAAACCAACTTGGGAGGAAAGGCTTACTCTTCCACATCTCGGTTCATCATCAAAGACCAGGACTGGAGCTCAAACAGGGCAGGAACCTGCAGGCAGGATCAGATGCAGAGGCCAGGGAAGATGCTGCTTACTGGATTACACCTCATTGCTTGTTCAGCCTGCTTTCCTATAGAACTCAGGACCACAAGCCCAGGAATGTCCCCACTCACACTGGGCTGAGTCCTCCCACATTCATCACTAATTAAGAAAATGAAGCCCCATCTTATGGAGGCATTTTTCTCAATTGAGGCTCCTTCTTCTCAGATGACTATAGCTTGTGTCAAGTTAACATAAAACTATCCAGCACAGATCCTCCACCTGCATACAGCCTGAAATGAGAAAGCAAGGTTCAAAACCAGCTTTATTAGGAGAGCTGGCCTTTGCAGATAGTGTGCCCAATGTCTTGAAGGGGAAAAGACAGACTCTTCATTCAGTTCTACAACACAGAGGGAATTTCTCTCTGTCTTACAGGTTTGAGGGTGGGGCAGCACATGCCATATTATGTAACCTAGCCTATGTGCTGGAAGTCTCAGAGAAAGGCCCTGTATAAGAGGGCCTTGGAGCTGAAGAGGCTGTGCTGTGGTTAAGACATCTGACTGCTCTCTAATAGAACACTTGGTACAATTCCCAGCACCTACGTGGTGGCTGCTCAGAAACATTTGTAAATCCAGGGGCTCCAATGGCTCCTTCTGGTCTCCTCAGACAGCAGGCACACACATAGTGCACAGATATGGATACAGGCAAAATACCCATTCACATAAAATAATACAACTGTCCTTTTAAAGATTAAAGTTACAGGACTTAGCAGTTCCTAGCAGTTCCTGCTCTTGCAGAGGGCCCTCACTGGGCAGCTCTAATCCCAGTCCCAAAGTGATACAAGTTTATGATGTTTGTCTCTTGTCTAGCTGACAGATTTGAAAATCATCATGTGGCTCTGAACCTGCCTCACTTACTGTCTCCTTTCCCCACAACCACCAGCTCTTGGTAGAAGTTTGCTGGGCCAAGCGGGCTGCAGCTGCAAGGCCCTGTGCAGCCACCAGGGGTCAGCCTTTGCCAGGCCGTGAACCCAGAGACTCTGCTTCCTCTGAAGCTCCGCTTTGATCTTTCAGTTTGGTTTCCTGGGACCCCATCCTAATGAAGTACCTGGCACCCCCATATCTCATTGGTCCTAGAGGGAAACGTGAGGTCAAAATTGGGGTATGGAAGTAAGGCTGTCATATAAACCTCAGGGACACAGTTACATCTGAATTCTTCATCTCCCCCTCTTCTCACACACACACACACACACACACACACACACACACACACATACACTTCTGTTATACACACATGCATACAAAATAAAAAATATATATTTGTTGGGGTTATTTGTTTGTTTGTTTTGTTTTTAAGACAGGGTCTCGCTGTGTAGCCTTGGCTGACCTGGAACTCACTCTGGAGACCAGGCTGACTTTAAACTCAAGATCTGTCTGCTTTTGCCTCCCCAGGGCTGGGATTAAAGGTGTTTGCAACCTTGCCCAGTTACAATAAACTAAAAACAAATAAACAATGCTTATAACCTACAGTTTCAAACTTCTGGTCTCCAAACTCTCAAGCTGTGGCCTTCAGTCTGGGTATCGCTCATCAAGTCCCCACTGAAATAGTTACTATAGATCAGGCTTTTCTCTCTGCCCTCCAGCCTCGCCTGTGAGAACAAGCTGAATGCTATGTTCAGTATTGCTCTGTGTTGGTTTTGAAACAGCCCCTGCGAAGCTGCTTTTGTTGAGAAGCCCTGACTTCCTGTGTGAGCCCACAGACAACAGAAGCAGGACACCATCTCTGCACGTGTCTCCATCCCCTTTACCTTAACAGAGGACACTGAGATAGCTCCTAAACCTGCAGTCATCCTGGCTCCAAGGAAGAGCAAAACCTCAGCAGGAAGACTCCCACCCCTCACCCCCAGAGGAGGCAGGAGTAACCATCACCTGAGAACTAACTTGTCCCTCAGATAAGACCGTCTGACCACTTTTGCAGAACCCACTGAGACAGTGATGGGCAGGGTCTATCTTTTGTGATTTTGAAGCCAGCCTGATCTAGACAGTGACTTCTAGCTCAGCCAGGTCTACTCAGGGCTGCACCTTGACCCTTGCCAGAGTCCATTCTGTGTTTAAACCTAAACGCTTAGCTGATAGGGGCATTTGCCATCAAGCCAGATGACCCACGTGGTAGAAAGAGCTGATTCCTCTAGGTTGTTCTCTAACATCCCTTCATATTCTCTCTCTCTCTCTCTCTCTCTCTCTCTCTCTCTCTCTCTCTCTCTCTGTGTGTGTGTGTGTGTGTGTGTGTGTTGTTTATGCATGTGTGGGTCATTGAGCTTTTTTTTTTTTTTTGTCTATTCCTTCCATGTGCATGGTGGTACACTCTTCTGATTCCAGCACTTAGGCAGTAGACGCAGATTGATATTTTGTGTGACTTTGAAGCCAGTTTGATCTAGATAGTTAATTCTAGGCCACTCAGAGCTACATAGTGAGACTTTGTCTCATAAGAGAGAGGGGCAGGGTGAGAGACAGAGAGACAGACAGAGGGGGCAGGGATAGACAGAGAGAAAACAAAAGGATAACAAAAAAAAAAGTAAAGTTCTTCAGTCTGTTTTCTCTATCATGTTCCCTTAATTGACACGGTAGGTAGAGGTTCCATCCTAGCTTGCTTTCTGGGGCTGCCAGAGCCCAACCTCCTGAAACTCCAATCACAAATTGTAAAAATGTACTCATTAGTAAGTTTTCAATAGATTTACAGAACCTGGTATGTATCTAATGGTCTTCAATAACACCAGAAAATGGGCTGAGCATTTTGGAGTGATGTTCTTTAATTAGAAGTAGAATAACGTTTAACTCGAAGGGAAATAAATGATGTGTTTGTTTAAAGAATTATAGAGAGTGGCTTGGGCAACAAAGTCAGCTGTTATCTCAGGATATTCTGGTGGAAGAGAAAAGATGTATGCTGTGGAGGGTGTAGACCCCACTCAGCAAGTATCCTTTATATCTGCTTCCTTGTTCCCCCTATCGATCCCAATAAAAGCTCTCTCTGTCTCTGGATCCCCTAACATATATTTTGTGGTAGTTTGAATAAGAATGGTTCATATATTGAATACTTAGTCACTAGGAAGGGTTACTATTTGACAGGATTAGAAGGATTAGTAGGTGCAGTCATGTTGGAAGAAGTATGTCACTAGAGCTGGGTTTTGAGATTTCAAAAGCCCAAGCCAGCCCCAGTCTCTCTCTCTCTCTCTCTCTCTCTCTCTCTCTCTCTCTCTCTCTCTTTCTCTCTCTCTCTCTCTCTGCCTACAGGATGTGGCTCTCAGCTACTACTCCAACAGCTGCCTGCATGCTGCCATGATGATAATGGACTGAACCTCTGAACCTGTAAACCAGCCCCAATTAAATGTTGTCCTTATGAGAGTTGCTGTAGTCATGGTGTCACAGTAATAGAACACCTTCTAAGAGACTCCATCTTTGGTTTGTTGGTTTTCAAATAAATCTGTCTCCTTGCTCCAATAACTTATCCCTTCAGTTGACAAACAGACCAATCCAGTCAGTAACAGAGAGACTTGTGTTATTTCCAGGTCTCAGTAACTGCTAGCTCAGATCAGGCAAGTTTAATAAACTACAGACTCTTTGTTATTGTTCTGGGAGCGTAGAGCTTATTAATTATTTCCAGGGGTGTACAGTTCAATTCTGGGATCTTGAGAGGAGAAAGCAAAGCATTAAAAATAGGTATTGAGGTGCATATCTGGAATCCCAATATGAGGATGGTGGAGGCAAGGGAATCATCATTTGGTCATCGGTGGCTGCATAGTGAATTTGAGGTCAGCTGAGGATACATGAAACCCTGTGAAAAACAAACAAACAAACAAACCTCTTTTTCTCTTGAAAATATCATAGCTTCTTTTGTTCTTCCTATTATGACTTGTTTAGACTAAAGGTGGACCTACCCCAAGTACGTTTCCACTTAACAGATGGAAAAAGTGAAAAAGAAAACACCCAAAACCAGCGTGGAGTCCAGCTGCCGGCAGGATCTACAGTAGGGAACTCTATTGCTGTTGAGGTTTTGTTTGTTGAAATTCCACTCCATGAATATTTTTTGTGCAGGAGTCATCTCAGTGATGTGGGAACAAGTAGAGAACCTGAAAATTTAAAAGCACTTACAGGGTGGAGGCAGGTGGGGGGCGGGTGGGGTGGGGGTGGGAGGAGGATCAGGAGCTCAAGAGCAAGTTCAAGGCCAGGCACAAAAAACAAAGCAAGTGAACAAAGCCATCGAGATTGGCAGCAGAAACAGGAAATGCAAGAGGGAGCTGGCCCCTCTCTAGAGTATCCCACCCAGCTGCTCACCCCTGCCGCCTGCCCCTACCACAAGAACTGCATCTCTGACTTTTCTTACAGGGTTTTCTGACGCCTGTAAGAACCCTAACAAGGATCTAAGGAGGATCCACTGTCCTAAGGTTGTCTTCTCGAGCCTTTGGCAAAGGCAACAGCAAATGAAGAGACAAATTTAAAGGCCAAAAATCATGATTGTCATCCTCCACCCTCTAACAAGCAGACATGGACTGCTTGGAGCCCACTGACTCTGACCTGTATAAATGTCTCATGCAAACAATTGGAGCCTAACTCCCAAAGCCCCTGGTGCCTTGCCCCAAATGGCCAATCTGGAGGAAGGACAAAGGGGGTTTTAATATTCACTACTTGGTTTGAATAGGAATGGCTCCATACACTCATGTGTTTGAATGCTTGGCCCATAGGAAGTGGCACTGTTGGTGTCATTCCCAAGTGGTGGGGACCTTAAAGACCACTGAGGAGCCAATTCTGATGTAAACACATAAGGGTCTCTATTACAAGCTGGAGAGAAAAGTCTCTCACTGTCCCCAAAGCAGTGGGCTGGAGTCTAGGATTGCAAGGTATTTATTGCAGTTACAGCAAGCTTGGAGGACTTCCATATGGGTCAGCAAGTCAGTATTTTAAAAACTGCACTTCTAGCATAAGCTGTAGGAACTGAACATGGGGACGAAACCACCTGACGAACAGGATGGCTAACTTATGTTCTCTGCAGGATGTCTTAGGTTATCTCTCTGTACCGAGATCCTGCTGCTCTAGTTGACGGGCTGTGGCTAAGAGGCAGGGGTTGTCACGGGTGGATGTTGTGATTTTTCTTCCTGGAATTGGCGTTTAGCCCCTAGTTTCACACAAAATGGAGTTTCTTCAAAATGGGGTTGGTTGGGCTTTACCTTGGGAGATATGGCCTTGTTAGAGTAGGTGTGGCCTTGTTGGAAGAAGCAAGTCACAGTCACTTCCTGCTGCCTGCAGATCCAGATGAGGAACTCTCAGCTCCTCCTACAGCACCACGTCTGCCTTCAATGCTGCCATGTTCCCACCATGATTTACTGAAACTGTAAGCCAGACCCAATTAAATGTTGTCCTTTATAAGAGTTGCCATGGTCATGGTGTCTCTTCACAGCAGTAGAAACCCTAAGACACCTCTTAATATGATAGTGAGCTGCCTTTCTTATAGCTATTCAAATTCTACCTCACTCAAATGTCCCATAACAAAGCCATGTTGCTTTTCTTAACTGCCATAAAAGGACCTCCCCCCACCCCCCTTTTCAGCAGAATTACTCTCGAGAACTGGCCTGTTGTGTTTACGTCTGTTTAATAGCAGACAGCTTATTGAAACCCTTATCTCAGTTTGATCTGGTATTTTCACTCCTCATTGTGACTTATTGTTGGCACAATGGTGACATCACAGTCAGCAGAAGTCTGCTCAGAGCAAAGAAGGTGAGTATGGTTCACCAGAAGAGCAGGAGGCTGAGACTGTCAGCAAGGCATCTGCTGCCGATGCCCGCTGCTGGAGAGAGGTGCACAGATGCACGTTCATGCTAAACAACAACTGAGCTTTTCAACAGCTCGTTCGTTCTTTCTCTACTTGAGCACTGAAGTATTACCTGGGCACACTTGAATCACTTTTGGGAGCTTGCAGCACACCCCTAAAGAGATTACAGTTATTTCCCCTGAGGATCCCTTGGCTTAATGATAACTTGGGAAGGAATGAAGACAGAAACAGTATGTTCAGGAGAAAAAACGAGGATTGCCTTCCACTAGAGGCGGCTGTGGGCTGCTGCAGAGACACAACTGGAGGGAAATAGGGCTCCAGGAGGATGGAGAGGCTCAGTGGGTTCCCAGTTAGGTTTCATCCCAATCCCCTGGGCTCAGGGTCCTTGCTGTGAGGCACACTCTTTCTATCTTCACCACACTGTAAATGCAGGCTCACTTTGCTGATAGTATGCTTCTTTCTGAATCAAACCAGGAAATGGAAGACTACAGTGACGCACAGGATGCTTTTCATCCTCTGTTCTTACGCTGTGAAGATTTGCCCACATCTTTTCAGTCTAGTAGGTACCAGAGCTCAGATGCTGTGCTAGTCACTTGTCCTGCTGTGACAAAATGCCTGATGAAGCAACTTAGTGAAGAAAGTGTTTCTTTAGCTCACAGTTTGAGGTACAGTCAGTCTAGGGTGTCACTAAAGCTTGGGGCAGCTACAATCAGGAAGAAGAGAAAGATGAAAGCTTGTGCTCTTCTGGCTTTCTCTTTTCTGTTCAGTCTAGGACTTAGCCCCTGGGATGGTCTTCCACCATGGGCAGGTCTTCCCAACTCTTTAACCCAAACTACATGACCCTCACAGACAAACCCAGAGGCTTGTTTCTAGGTGATTCTAGATCCTGAGTAGTGGGATTCCAGATGTGAGTCACTACACGTAACCTCTCTTCACCTACATTTTAGAAGCAGATTGGTTTTGGTTTTGGTTTTTGAGAAGGTCTCATGTGGACCAGGCTGGCCTCAAACTCAGAGATCCACCTGTCTCTGCTTCCAGAGTGCTGGTATTAAAGTCGTGTGCTACCAATGCCCGGCTTCCAACACATTTTTTTGTGTGCTATTATTTTCCAAAATTCTCTTCCTGTTTTTATAAGAGAATGGAAATGGGCTAAATGAGAAATATTTCCCCTATGGAAATAAAACTACTCACTCATAACAAAGTTGGTTTTTCTGTCTTGTAAGCATTGAGAAAAACTCTGCTTAAATCAACTCAGAGCTATCTCAGCAGCTTTTGTTGTTCTTGCTGTTGTTCATTCAATTTTGGGTTAATGAGGCAATATATTTGACAGACATTGGTCTACCAATAATTATGTGAGCAGTTTCATGTTTGTTTGCATTTTCTTTCCTTAACAAAATATAACTGAGCACACCGCCCTCTTGGGTTAGTCTGGAATGCATGGTGGGGGATTTTATGTTGGTTGAAAATATGTCACTAGGATTCTCAGATAATTGTTCACACATATTTTCAGCACAGATTTCTACAGAGGCTTGAGAGCTGAAGGACAAAACAGCTTCTCACGGGCAGGCTGGATTTCCATATTGACATTGCTTCCTTCTCTCTGTGTGTAGGCATTGAACCTCCAAGCTCACAGAATTATACACCAAGGATTTACTAAGATTTTGGGCTTGGATTAGGCCATTTTGGAAACAAATTATTAAAATGTTTAGGGAAAAAAAAGTATATAGCATTGAATTCGGCCCTGCCACTCAGCTACCTCCCCGAGGTGGGTGAGTCTGAACCTCCCTACAGAGGACATGGTAGATCTGGGACACTGGAGCTTTTCTCTCAGATAATCCCTGGTACTGTGGGGTGAACCATTTCCACACCCAGTACAACAGGAGAGTTCAGCCTTGCTTGTGTGTTTCAGAGGTCACAGATGTTTCTGGTGTCACAGGACACAGTAATCAGAGCTCAGCCTAGTCCTTTATCACCAGTCAGACCCCATAGCTTACACAGCACACGGTTTATGAAGTGTGGTTATGGAGAGGAGCGGCTAAACAAAGAGTAGCTCTCTATTGATCATCCAAGGTGGCCATGACAATTTGATAAGTTGGCTGGTCTGGCTTCAAAACCTCAAAGCCTCTAGAGGGTTCAGTGGGAAAATCCGTCCAGCACCTGCTTTAATAGGATTTCAGAGAGGAGAAAGACTAAGACAAAGATGATACAACTGACATTTATCACTGGCTTATTATGGCCAGTTATGTGCTTATTATTGTTGTTTCTGTTTTTTTGTGGTGCTATGGACTAAGCCCAGTGTCTGCTGCCTATTGCACAAGTGCTTTATCACCAAGCTTCACCAATGGCTCCTGTTCCGTCCTTAATGTGTTAGTGGAGTATACACAAAATCCTATTAAAAATAGATACTGCATGTCCACCATTTTACAGAGCAGAGAGTTGCACTAAGGACTGTCAAATAACTTCTTTGAGTTATAGAAAGTACCAGAGCTAGGATGTGGGGAGACAGTAAAAGAAAATCTAATGGGACCCATGAGAAACTAATCAGAAATAGGGCTCTGTAGATTCCTTCTCCCTAACCTGAGTAGCTGAAGCCGCAGCCTACAGTTAATCAGTTAACAAAGAATTCGGAGTTACAGGACAAAGAGCTGCTGAGTCATCTGAGGAATAGGCCGGATACGAGAGACAAACATCCGCCTGCAGGAACTACACCGTCCCCCCCTCCCCCATGGACTGGTTCAACCTACTGATGTTCAAGAATCAGAAAACAACCAATCGTGTGCACCCGCGCGAAAGTTTCTCCCAATCATGTGCACCCGCGCGAAAACTTCTCCTTTTCCCCACCCCAAGCTTATATTTACCCTAAATCCCGGGGCCACGGGGCTGATGCCTCTGTCTCCTACACTGAGACACGTGTCGGCCCGGAACGTTCCGCCATTAAACTACCTCGTGTTCTTGCATCAAGTTGGTCTTTCGTGTGTCCTTTGGGTGCGCGCAATCCTGAGACCCTAGGGGGTCCCCTTTGGGGAACTCCAGACCTTTCAACAGGTAGACAGAGACAGAGGCCATGTCTAGGTAATAAACATGGCAAACTTCCAAGATAACTGGCCTGAGAATAAAGCTTGGCAGCTTAAAACAAATGGCCTTTTGGCTTTTATTCTCCCCAGTAGGGCTCTTTATTGATTGAACTAGAGGGCTAGTTCAAGCCAGATCAGGACACTCTTATGTCAAAGCAGACCTGTAAGCCACTCTGTCTCTGTTCAAACTGACTGTTAAGTCTCAAAGCTGGGACAGAGGGATGAGATGTATATTTAACATATCAAAATGGATAGACCTGGCTGCCAGGTTCTCCCAGCATCCCTCAGTCTCTACCTGTTACAGAGTATGGCCTGATTATATAGGGAAGGGCAGCCCAGTTCAACCCTTCTGCTGGAGTTTGGGGTAGGGAGCTGGGTATGCCAGAGTTTGAGACCTAATACTGATTTACACTAAATTTGGGAGGAAAGCCATTAAATACTCTTAAAACCCCAGCTCTCCAGGAGAAGCAGGACTAAAGTCTCCTTCCTGCTTTGTAGAGGGCCCTTGCCTTGGTGTATCTTGCTGTGTTTCTTCATCCCTACTAAAAGCTTTTCTTTATGGACTGACTATGTCTGCTGTGTTTGAGATTTTCTCTGCTGATTCCGGTTAGGCTTGAAAGTTTTCCTGCCTTTTAATTCTTTTTTTTTTTCTTTTTTTTCTTTATTCACTTTACATCCTGCTTACTGCCTCCCTCCTGGCCACTTCCTCCCACAATTCTTCCCCCTCTCCCTCCTCTTCTCTTCTAAGCAGGTAACCCCCTCCACCCCCACCCTTTGACTCTGGCACTTCAAGTATCTTCGAGGCTAGGTACTTCCTCTCCCACTGAGACCAGATAAGACAGCCCAGCTAGAAGAACATATCCCATGTACAGACAACAGCTTTTTGAGATAGCCCCCACTCCAGTTGTTTAGAACCCCTATGAAAACCAAGCTGCACATCAGCTACATATGTGCAGGGAGGCCTGGGTTCAGCCTGTGTATGTTCAGACTCTGAGAGGCCCAAGGGACCAGATGAGTTGACTCTGTTGGTCCTCCCTCGAAGTTCCTATTCCCTTTAGGAGCCCCAGTCCTTTCCCCTATTCATCCATAAGAGTCCCCAAACCCTATCCACTGGCTGTGGGTGTCTGTATCCATCTGAGGCAGCTGCTGGGTGGAGCCTCTCAGAGGGTCCTGTCTGCAAACATAACAGTATTATTAACAGTGTTAGGAATTGGTGCTTGCCCTTGGGATGGGTTTTAAGTTGGGTTGGTTATTGGTTGGATGTTCCCTCAGTCTCTGCTCCATGCCCCATCCCTTCATTTCTTGTAGACAAGACAAATTTTGGATCGAAAGTTTGGTGCGTGGGTTGGTGTCCCTATCACTCTGTCTTTTATTTCTTTAGCAGAGAAGACCAACCTGATCAAGACCCTCAGACATCAACACTTCCGTATCGCTATGCCAGCACTGTCTCTGTTTTCCTTGGATAGGATTTGACTGTGTAGATTAGGGTAGCCTTAAACATGTGCTCCTTCTACATTAACTTCTACAGTATTAGGATTACAGGAGTAACCGCTAAGCTTACCTTTGTGGTATACCGCGAACGGCGGTATAGATTTCAATTGATAGCCACTATAAGCATAGAGTCCCTTAGAGAAGAGCAGAGTCTGGGCTGAGACAAGCCTGTAATTCCTGCACTTTGAAGGAAGATTAGGAGTTTAAGTTTATCTTTGGTAGCATAGTGAGTTCAAGGCCATTCTGGGCTACATGAGACTCAGCTTCAAAACCCAAAACCCAAAACAATCTGATTCTAAAATGTACATGGAGAGAACTAAGTGTGGTGGGTCACACTTGTAATCCTACCAGTCTGGCTGTGACAGGATGATTGTGAAGAATTAGAGGCTAGCCTGAGCTCACATAGTGACTCCAAGTATCCTGACCTACATATAATGTGTATGGAAGAGACATAAAAATCTACTCATCTCTGGTGTAGAATAAGGTTCGTAAACAGATGCATAAAGGCAATTGATGTCTGACAAAGCCTTGAAGATAACTCAGTGTAGAACATACAGTCTTTCAGGGAACTGGATCTGCCCATAGATACCATACACAAGAAAGTCTCAATCTCTGCTCTACACCCTATATAAAATAACTTAGAATGGTTCACAAAAATAAATGTAAAAGGTCTGAGGATGTTGTGCAGTGGCAGAGCCTAGCACAAGGCTCTGAGTTCAATCCTCATGTTGCTAAAACAGAAAACAACAAGCACAAAAGAAAATAAAAACAATATAAAACATTACATAGTAAAACTATTAATAGAGAATATTTGTGAATTTGGAATTTGGTTTAAGCTAAGCTTTCTTAGATGAGATACTAAAATACAAATCACAAAAGAAAAGAATTAACTTGAACCAAAATAAAGGTCTCTTGTAGGGCTGGGATGATTCAGATGGTGTGGGGTGTGTGCTCATTGCACACAAAACTCTGGGCCCACTGCTGCTACTCCAGGGCTGGAGGGGGGAATATGAAAGAAGGGAGGAGAGAAAGAAGGGAGGAAGGGAAGGAAGGAGGAAAGGAAAGAAAGAAGGAAGGCAGGAAGGATGGATGGAAGGATGGAAGGAAGGGAGAAAGGAAGAACTTTCTTTAATTTATAACTTTGTTTTAATTTATAAGGTGGAAAGCAGTTGAGGAAACTACTGCATGTCAACAGGAAGCCTCCACAGCGTATGGAATATGTATACACAACTCTTGTAACCACATGTGTATACATATGCAGAAGGGAGGGGAGGAAGGAGGGAGGGAGGGACAGAATGGGAAAGGATGAACCACAAAACTTTGGAAGAATTTTGCAAAACATGGGTAATAAAAGAATTGATTCCTGAATACATAAGACCTCACAAACCTCAGATGTCAAAAAAAAGTAAGCTTGACTCTGAAGCTGAGGAAAGGATTAAATACTTTCCTAAGGGGAAATAAACGCATGCTGATATGAACAACATAATTAGTAATTAGGGAAGTACAAACTGAGACCACAATGTGATGCCACCACATGCCTATCAGAATAGCTTTTTAAAAATCCTGGCAGGAATGAGAAGCAGCTGGAAAGTCCCTGCATCACTGGGAGTATAAAAACACGGCTTTTTTGGAAGATAGTTCAACAGTTACATTTACCATGCAGCCTCAAATTCCCACTCCTAGGTGTTTACCTAAGAGAAATGAAATCTATGTTTATAGCAACTTTATTTATAATTGACCAAATCTGGAAGTGACCCAGATGTCTCTCAACTAGAACATAAATAATGCACGGTACATTCAGATACTGAAATACTACTCAGCAAAGGAGCAGAACCAACTATTGGTATGTAGAACCTTGCGGATGGATCTCAGATGCCTCGAGCTGAGTGATGGAAAGTGTAGGTTATATACTGTGCTTTCCTGTTGATAGGACGTTGGAGAGGAAATAAGATGAGAGAGATCAGTATAGAGCACTGATTGGCAGGGACAAGGTTGGGTGAGAGGTTGGCACAAGGATTGTTTTGTGGCTGATGAAGAGTCAGGAGGACCCAACTCGTCCCAAACCTATCTGGCTAGGAGTTAAGGACTACTGAAGACATTGAGAATGTTAATGTTAATAATAGATCTTTGGGAGTGGGTGTGGAGAGATGGCTCAGTGGTTAAGAGCGCTGGCTGCTCTTATAGAGGACTCAGTTGCCAGCATCCACATAACAGCTCACAAGCCACTAATAACTCTAGTTCTAAAGCATCTAATGTCTTCTTCCAATGCATGTGATAATGTATTTATAAAAAGATAAAGAGACAAGGATCTGTTCTAAGGATGTGTGGTGAGGTATGAGGGAAGGGGCCATGCTGAGGCATCTCTTCTCCCTGAGGGACCAGTCACCTGATGGTATAGTATAGAATAGAGTTTATTCAGGGCATGGGGAGGGGAGTTAAGAGAGTAGTAGAGGCAAAGATACACACACACACACACACACACACACAGAGAGAGAGAGAGAGAGAGAGAGAGAGAGAGAGAGAGAGAGAGAGAGAAGTAGAGGCTGGCCATGACCATATGGAGAGATGGGGAAGGGGTGAGGGGACAGAGGGATCAAGAGAGCAAGAGTGAACGAGAGCAAGAAAGAGAGGAGGGGGCAAGCAGCCCCTTTTATAGTGGGTCAGGCCTACCTGACTGTTGCCACATAACTGTGGGGGTGGAGTTTAGACAGAATGCTAACATGTGGTATACTTGCAGGCCAAACACTCACATGCATAAGACAAAAATAGCTTTAAAAGTAGATCTTTTAACTATGTTCCTGTGTGTATCTGTGTGTGAGCATGTATCTCTGAATACAGACAGGTACTCATGGATGCTAGGAAGGTATTGCAGGCAGTGTTGACACACCTTTAATCACAGCACAGCATTTGGGAGGCAGAGAACAGCCAAGGCTACACAGTGAAGACCTGTCTCTAAGAACTGAGAATAAGAAAAGAGAGAAGAGAGAAGAGAAGAAAAAAAAGAATAAAGAAAAGAAGGCTTTGGATCTACTGGAAGAGGAGTTACAGGAGACTTCGAGTCATCTAACATGGATGCTGGGGAGCAAACTTGGACTCTCTATAAGAGTGCTATCTACTGTTTCAACTGCTAAGCTGTCTCTCTATTCCTAATATAATCCATCTTTATTGTGGACACCAGTTAGTGTTTAGTAGTCTTTCAGATAGAGAGTACCCTTGGCTCTCAGACAGACAGCTATTAAACCTTTCCTTTGTCCTTGGCTGCTTAGAACACACACCTGTCAACCACTCATGGTTCTTCTGGTAACCAACTAGACTACCATCACTTCCTGCCTGCTTCTAGCACTTTCCAGACACCCTGAAGATCGAAAACCATACTCCACTCACTGTAACCAGGGCTACCTCTCAAACACCTGCTGCTTTAGGAGGTCTTGCTTCAGGTACAGACCACACAGACAAGCTTTGGAAGAATCCACTTAGGCAAGCCAAGGGCATTGGATCTCCTGGAGCAGGAGCTACAGGCAACTGTGAGTTGCCCAGGTTGGTTCTAGAAACCAAACTCTATCCTCTGCGCAAGCAGTACACACCCTTGACTGCTGTGCCCTCTCTCTAGTACTGGCCCTTCCCACTCATGCTGGCCCTATTTACCCTGGAGCTACTCTTACTCAGGACTAGGACAGTGCCACCTCCCCATGACTCAGCACACAGCCTGGCATTGCGCAGATTCCAGGCTAGTTATTGGTGCTCAGTCTTGGCTTGTCATTGGTGGAACTAGAAGCTGTGCACCTGCTTCTCTGTGATTGGTGAAACTATGATCCTTGCACAAGCACACCACGCCCCTCTCTGGCTGTGCAAGAAGGCTGTTTGCACTACAGTTAGTGAGGGAAGCCGATCTTCTGTGTGTTGTCTCCTGGTGTTGCAGCACTAGGCCTCATAAAGAAAGAAATATTCTTTGATCAGCCTGTGGTCCCCATTCTGGGCCGCAGAGCAGTCTGAGCAGATTGCATGGAGAACTGACAAAAGCCCAGGAGAGAGAAGAACACCTGCTGCTCTTCTCGACCCAAATTCAGTTTCTAACACCTATCTTAAGTAGCTCACCACCCCCTGTAACTCAAGCTCCCAGGACTCTGATACCCTCTTCTGGCCTCAGAAAGAGAACTTACACACCACACAAACACACACACACACACACACACACACACACACACACACACACACACA